>CP136060.1:545756335-546109346 GCA_032464435.1 Aegilops umbellulata | reverse complement strand
AGCGCCTACTTCAGAACTTACGGCATGAGGTTCGGATGTAGGCTGTTCGAGACTACTACGCCGGGCGTGGTGTCAACAAGCCCAAGCAGGAGTGCCGCGATAAGTTCTTGGGTAAGGAGCAGTACATGAAGGTAATTCTTAAGGCCATGTACTTACTTCCTTCATTTAGTAATTCATAGCCTTAGCGCTCAAGTTTCTATTTGCTAACTTAGGCCCCTCCGAGATGGTGTGCGGATCGGATGGATTGTTGGGAGGTGTTGGTCAATGCGTGGTGCTCAGAAGAATGGCTGGCCACCCACAAAGAGGCCAAGGACAAACGTGCCCAAATGGAAGGTGTGCCACACCACCAAGGCAGCTCCAACTTATTTCAGTACGGGCGGAACTGGGTATGTGGTTTGCTTGATTCATGCAATTCATTCATCATGCTAGCTTTAGCCCTTTAATTACTAATTTACTTTGTTTCTCTCTTTCAGCCACGCTACAATAAGGCGGATAAGGTGCCAGAGGTGTACGACCTGTATGCCATGGCCCACACTGGCCCTTACAAGAAAGTCAAGGCATTCTCTGCGTCTGACCTCGATGATCCAAAGAACTTCACCAACATCTCCGCCCACGACAAGCTTGTGCAATATAGAGATCAGGGGAAGGCAAGGAAAGGGGAGGACTTTAACCCGAGCCAGGGTCCCATTGATACAGAGCTGCTGATGATATCTGGTGGCAGGAGGTCCCATGGCTCCATAGCCATGGGAGATGGACTTATCAGTTGTCCTAGCACTCTCCCGGAGATCAAGGCGCGCCAGTCGAGCTCCGCTCCTGAGATAAGGCCTCGTGAACGGCCAGTCCAACTCGCCTTCAAGGTTAGTTATACGTACTCAGCTATCTTTCTCCATTACATTGTGTGTGCTTCCATCAATGATTACAAATGGTCATATGAGTGGTGTTGCAGGCTGCTATACAGAGTGAGAGAGATAGAACGGAGAAACTTCTGGCGGAGGCGACGAAGAGGTAGCGGGAGTTGGAGGAGAAGACGGCAAAGATGTTGGAGGAGGAGAGGGCACGGAATGACATGCAGGCAAGGGCCATGTACGAGGTCCTTGTGGTAAGTTTCTTCTACAGATTACTTGCTAGTCTTAACATTTGAGTCTCATTACTAACTAGTATGACTCTGTTGGGAAAACCAAATGTGCAGTCTGTGTGCGAGAAGTCCGGTCAGACCGCTCCGCCGATGCCAGTGATTGCTCCTGGGAGCACGGTGAGTTTAATTTGAATGGACATTACTTGCTAGTCTTAACATTTGAGTGTCATAATGCTAACGAGACATTGGAAATGATCTTTGGTGCAGCTTAACTCCAGAAACGCATCGCACAATCCTTCTCCAGCTACCGGCGCGAGCCAGCCCGCTCCTTCTCCAGCTACCGGCGCGAGCCAGCCCGGTCCTACACCTCCGTGATCACGGTAAGTTTCTCTAGTGTTTTGCTTAACAAATGCATAAAGACCTAGACTTAGCTTTATTTCCTCCAATATGCTTACCATAATGACCTAGAGTTAGCTTCTTTTCCTCCAAAATGACTTAATAAGCTTACTGACCTCATAAACCATCCATTCTACCTAAGTTAGCTCTAAAACGATATGTACTTAGCTTACTTATGTCAAAAATTGCATAATTAACTTAGTTAGCTCATAAACGATCCATTTTACCTAAGTTAGCTCTAAAATGACTCATTTTACCTTAGTTAGCTTATAAGTGATCCAATTTATCCAAGTTAGCTCTAAAATGACCCATTTTACGTAGATTAGCTCCTAAATGATCCATTTTACCTACGTTAGCTTTAAAATGACCCATTTCACCTAGGTTAGCTCCAAAATGACCCATTTCACCTAGGTTAGCTCCAAAATGACCCATCTTACCAGGTTAGCTTATAAATGATCCAGTTTATCCAAATAGCTCTAAAATGATCCATTTCAACTAAGTTAGCTCATAAACAACCCATTTCAACTTAGTTGGATCATAAACAACCCATTTCAACTGAGTTAGCTCATATATGATCCATTTCAACTAAGTTAGCTCATAAATGACATATACTTCTTGTTCTAGTCTTCTTCTTGTTCTAGTCACCTAAAACTTTCTTATTTACCATTTTGCAGATTTCATTCACTTCATGGAACCTAGCTTGCTATGATGGAGTGCTTGCTTTTCCTTTGATGAAACTTTGCATTGTATCTAGCTTGCTATGATGGAACTTCCTATCTTGATGAAACTTTGCATTGTAATATGTATATGGATGGAACTTGCTTATGTATGAACAATGTGTATGGATGAAACTTATGTGATATGTGATATGTGATATGAAACTTATGTGATATGTGATATGTGATATGAAACTTATGTGTTGGATATCTGATATGGAAATATATCTATATATGTCATATATATTTGCTCTGAAAATTGTTGGATTCAAAAAAACAGAAAAAAAGAGCCAATATGCAGGCTCTTTGCCGTCCGCCACCGACGGCAAAGAGCTCTTTGCCATCAGCAGCGGACGGCAAAGAGGCCACGTGGCAGGCAGCTGTGCTTCCTGGGAGGCTGACCAATTTGGTCAGTTTGCCTACAGTAGCTGACGGCAAAGGCTTTGCCGTCCGCGGCGGACGGCAAAGAGCCTGCCGTGTAGTGACGTCGGCTGACATCACACGGCGGATGGCAAAGGCCTTCCGAAGTTTGCCGTTAGCGGCGGACGGCAAAGTCCTGCCGTTAGCCACCTAACGGAGTAACAGCGCACTTATTGCCGTCTGCACTCTTTGTCGTCCGCTGCTGATGGCAAAGGCTCCTTTGCCGTCAGCCGCCCGAAGCAGACGGCAAATTGCCTCTTTGCCGAACCTTACTTGCCGTCACATTTTGCCGTCCGCGGCGGACGGCAAAGACCTTTGCCGTCAGCCATCCATGCCTTTGCCGTCCGCCATGGCTGACGGCAAAGTAGCTGATTCCTGTAGTGTTGGTTACACCTGGGGGTGCCCCGAGGGGGGCATAACCTACCAGGGCTCGCCAGGAGGCCCATACGCGCCCGGGTGGGTCGTGTCCACCTTGGGTGCCCCCTGAACCGCCTCTTTGCTCTATAAATACCACAATATTCCAGAAACCCTAGAACAAGCGTCGAAATATTCATCCAGCCGCCGCAGAGTCTAGAACCACCAGATCCAATCTAGACACCATCACGGAGGGGTTCACCACTTCCATTGGCGCCTCTCCGATGATGCGTGAGTAGTTCTTTGTTGAGCTTCGGGTCCGTAGTTAGTAGCTAGATCTCTCTCTCTCTCTCTCTCTCTCTCTCTCTCTCTCTCTCTCTCTCTCGCTGAATTTTCAATACAATGGTCTCTTGAAGATCGATATGATATAACTCTTTTGCGGTGTGTTTGTTGGGATCTGATGAACTTTTAGTTTATGGTCAGTCATATATTTTTATATCCATGAAAGTTATTTGAGTTTCTTTGATCTCTTATATGCATGATATCTTATAGCCTCGTATTTCTTCTCCGATATTTGGGTTTTGTTTGGCCAACTTGATCTATTTGTCTTGCAATGGGAAGAGGTGCCCGGTAGTGGGTTCGATCTTACGGTGCTCGATCCCAGTGATAGAATTGGAAATGACACGTATGTATCATTGCTACTAAGGATAAAAAGACGGGATCTATATCTACCGCCATATAGATAATTGGATCTTGTCTACATCATGTCATCGTTCTTATTGCATTACTCCGTTTTTCCATGAACTTAATACACTAGATGCATGCTGGATAGTGGTCGATGTGTGGAGTAATAGTAGTAGCTGCAGGCAGGAGTCGGTCTACTAATCTTGGATGTGATTCCTATGTAATGATCATTGCCTGGATATCGTCATGAGTATTTGAAGTTCTATCAATTGCCCAACAGTAATTTGTTTACCCACCGTTTGCTTTTTTTCTCGAGAGAAGCCACTAGTGAAACCTATGGCCTCCGGGTCTTTCTTCTCATATATTTGCCTTGCGATCTACTTTTCCTTTGCTTTTTTCAGATCTATTAAACTAATAATACAAAAATACCTTGTTGTGTTTTATCTTCATATATTTTATTTGGCATTCGATCTATCAATCTACTATAATTTACCTCACGTCCACTTGCCTATCTTGAGGCGTCGTACCCCAGAAGGGATTGACAACCCCTTTAACTCGTCGGGTTGCGAGGTGTTGTTGTTTGTGTGCAGGTGTTGTTTACGTTGTGTTGCTTGGTTCTCCTACTGGTTCGATACCTTGGTTTCATAACCAAGGGAAATACTCTACCGTCACTATGCTACAACATCCTTCCCTCTCTGCGGAAATACCGACGTAGTTCCAGCGGCCATGACACCATACGCTGGGGCCAGGTAGCTACGAGGTGGCCCTGCCTAAGAGGGATAAGGATGAGCAACACATGGTGGATGCAGGGGTCATTCCAGTTACATTGAGCAGGCCCGCCAGGTCCAGGACTTGGTTCTATGCGCATGGGGGGACGTTGGAGCCAAAGACATACCAGGTTTGGGAGAAGGCAAGTCTTAAAGGAGCCGACCTCAATATACTTGTTGCAATAGAAAAGGATCGAATGGGGGTGTTCATGCCCAACAGAGAGAATGAACGAACTTACGCGCGCCCTGGGAAATCTTGAACACCCGGGAAGAACATGAGGCAAAGGCGTTGTTCCGTGGTTTGAGGGGTTTGCGGACTGGAAAGCCGATTACAGAAGTCGTGCGAGCAAGAAGATGTAGGAGTAGAAGAAGAGGAAGTGTAGGAGGAGAAGAGGAAGCAGGAAGCAGAACGTCTCCTCCTCCAAGTCAGGCACCGTGTCAGCCGTCTCCGCCGCCTCAGCGGAAGAGATCCGCTGCAGCTATGGCGGCTAGCGGTACAAGTACAGGAGGTAAGAGATACTAATTTGGTCCAAGCCTTAAGCCTCTTCCGAAGAGGCCTTACGACCTGGCTATGAAGGAAAACGAAACCGAAGTGCAAGCCCAACTGAGGTACCATTTTGGACCAAAACCGCCACCGCCGCCAAAGGAGATAGTACATGAGCATGTCGTTGACCAAGTTATTCGTATGGCTCAACAAACAACTCCCAAGCATAGGGACTTAGACTATGAGTGCCAAATCAAGAAGTCATATCAAGCACAACAAAATGAGTCGAGCTCGAGCTCCAGCCAAGCAGCTGTCAAAACAGCGGGAAAGTTGTTCCCCAGCTGCGAGAACAGGGGGTGCAATCGATCCCCCCGCTCATTGTACCAACACATGTGAGTACGGGAGATGATCAGCTGGTAATATAATAACCGACGATCATAGAAGGCAGGCTGTAGAGATCGCATGCACTATAGAACAACTCCTGCATCAAGCCCATGGAAAAGTTATAGAGCAACAACTAAAATGGAAATATGCCCGCGGCTAGCCTCTGGTGAAGCTGAGGAGGTCAAGCTTCTATCAACGAGAATGTATCAGTTGCATGAATGGTACATGAAAGAAGCCAAGACTACCGATCGAGAGTCCCTCATGGTGGCAGTCAAGGAAGAGCATTACTTCCATGCAAAAGATCTGTGGGTTGAGTTTACAGAAATGTTTCAGTTAGTCAATCAAGACGCACTTGAAAAATCTATCATCAGTTCCTATTGTCTGTAAGTGATTTCTTTGTGTAATTTCATTAGGTCTCTACTCTCTAGCTAGCTGTAGTGCTCATTGATCATGACCTGTAATTAGCCTCACTATTCTTTTCTGTGGTATTATACAAAATGAAGATCTATGAAATGAAAAAAGCTGGATGATGTGGCATTGGGTTCACTGACCCAAATACCATTAATCAAGAGAATGGTCACGTGAATATGATCAACCATACACAGAGAAAAGCTTGCTAGAGTTCTCGAAGCGCCTTAATACATGTCCAGACATACTACTTCCTTACAAGTTCGGGTGAGTCACACTGTCTTGTACTACAAATTCTGATTTTGCTTACCAGCTAGATGTGAATAAGTGTATAGGGTTTAGGATAGTTGATGAGTTGTGACCATGCCCACTTAATTATACATGCAAACGTGTGCGCATGCAGTTTCCACTTGATCTTGTTATTCATTAAAATTGACGAGGGAAAAGTTGAAGTACTGGACTGACTACTTAAAGAAGTTACTGACTACGAAATCGTGAAGGGGATGGTCAACAAGTAATTTCAATCATTATCGAACTATATGTCGGCCTCTCTTTAGTTCGTCATTTCCTGATATCAACTAATTAATAACTCCTTTATTCATTTTGTTTGCCGGTGACAGGCGGTGGGAAAAGTTCATCAAACAGGTTGAAGGACCGTGGAAACAAAAGTTGATATGGTGTCGACCCAAGGTAATTAATTAAGTAGTACTAGCTAGCTAGAAAACATCTCTTTAATTCTAGTTACAATACCAGTAATTATCATGCTTGATTAATTATTATCCGACTGTCGGGACCGATTTATGTGCATACTATGTTTGCGAGAACATTCGCATGATAACGTATGAAAGGAGCAGAACTGATAGAGAGTGATGGGTACGTTTGCCAGAACACTATTTACAATTTTTACATCATTATCTAATATATATACACACAACTAATAATACATGCATATTTTGATCTCTTCTTTGAAGATGAAGGATATGCGGGATCAGCTCCTACCAGAGGATCGCGTACGAACAATTCAAGAGAAAATAACGGGATTTTTGCTCGACCAGGTCATAGATCCCAAAGGAGAATTACATTACCTGCTACCGTAGAAATGCCTCCATGTAATGATCTGCAAATTGTAGGAGAAATTGTATATACCAAATTGTATATATATATATATATATATATATATATATATATATATATATATATATATATATGTGTGTGTGTGTGTGTGTGTGTGTGTGTGTGTGCGCGCGCGCGCGCGCGTGAATGGTTGTGTGCGAGAAATTTGATGATATATATATATGATTGGTTCTACGAGAAATTATATTTATATATATGCATAACGTGTATAATATGTAGTAGCGTAAAATATGTTTCAAATGAAAAAGAAATAATAAATGGAAAACACAAAATTAAAAGAAAAAATAAATAATAAAACCATAAACCCCTAAACCTGTTAGTCCCGGTTGGTGTTACCAACCGGGACTAAAGGTCTCCCAGCCCCCGGCGCGGGCTCGTGCCACGTGGTGGGCCTTTGGTCCCAGTTCGTGTTGAACCGGGACTAATGGGGGAGGGGGCTTTAGTCCCCACCTTTTAGTGCTGGTTCCAAAGCCGTCACCAAAAAATCTTCCGAACCGAGACTATATCCCATTTCTGCACTAGTGAGACCTCTTCTCCGACAGTGTGGGTACTAGGCGTCATCTCTGAACGCGACGACAAGTAAATTGTGATTATTATTATTTTTTAATATTATTTTAAAGAACGTTTGCTTGTAAAAATGAATCTGAAATCCAATGAAAAACCTGTGACCGCTTTACATGTGTTGACTCCAGTTGGATGGCATCCGCCCGACCAGATTTTCGTGGACACGTCGTGAATATGGACAGAGGTAATTTTCTTCCTCACTTCTGTTAAAATTGTGTCGAAGTCGAATATTATTGTACAAGGTAGGTTGGGACTTGATTTTGGACTGTGTGTAGACAAGGTAGGAGTTGTGTCCTAATAGGACACTTGTATCCTAAACCTCTCATATATATCGGGGTAGACACACGATGTAACATATGCCAACATAATAGCACGAGCATGCGGGGGAGCCGGCGGCGTGCGCCGGCGCCCGAACTGCCGGGGCGCGGTATTGTAGCGGTGTCATGGGGAGGAGCGCCCGGGCATTGGTGCAAGTCTAGATGGATCGGAATCAGCGGCGGTGGAGCGTCCAGGCAGCGGAGTCTTGGCGAGATCATCGATCGAGTCGATCGAGATCGGTTCGGTACGAGCTGTGCAGACGTGAGCGCAGGTGGGCTGAAGCCCGGGCGGGGCCAGCATGGTCTGGATGTGGACTGGACCATATGGATCAGCGCTGGCAGGCCAAGGTGGAGCTGGCCGATACCGATGCAAGTTTTTTTTTTGACTATCTACGGCCTGTTTAAATCCGCTCGCACCGGGAGTCGAACCCAGAAACTGGGGTGCTACTAAGGTCGCTGCAACCACTAGGCTACAGGCCCGTTCGCGATACCGATGCAAGTTGAAACGTGGAGGCGCTTGCGTATAGGTGCATGAGATTTGTTTATAATAAAGAGCTACGCAACACAGACGGGTGCTATCCATCGGAAGAAGAGATAGGAAAAGCTAGAACTACGCGAATCAACCTGTGGTTGAGTTGGTTAGGTAGACAGTGGTATCCCCAACCCACCATGGTTCAAATCTTGGTGCTCGCATTATTTCTGAATTTATTTCAGGATTTCCGGCGATGCGCTTTCAGTGGGAGGAGACGTTCCCGTCGACGACGAGGCGCCTACGGTGACTTCGTAAATCTTAAGATGATATGCCGGCTCAGTCTCTCGGAGGTGCTCATAGGGGTAGGGTGTGCGTGTGTGCGTTCATAGGGATGAGTGTATGCGCGTGTATATGAGCGCTTGTGTCTGTACTGATGCTCAAAAAAAAGCTAGAACTACAGCCTACAGGAACACATGCGGAGTGGGGAGTTTATTCCATTGATCTTCACGGATAAGTGTATAAAGGAAGGCTCATGTGGTGGACTTTTGGCTCTATTTCTTTGTACACAGGTTGTGTATGTGGATGGTAGCGTGATGGTCTATGGTGCAGGTGGCAAGGTTGGCGACGTGCGTATGCGTCATGGCAGGATCATGCATACACAGGACATCAAGCAATGCACGAATGTGCGGGTGAAGACGATGCTGAAGGAAATATGCCCTAGAGGCAATAAAAAAGTTATTATTTATTTCCTTATTTCATGATAAATATTTATTATTCATGCTAGAATTGTATTAACCGGAAACATAATACATGTGTGAATACATAGACAAACAGAGTGTCACTAGTATGCCTCTACTTGACTAGCTCGTTGATCAAAGATGGTTAAGTTTCCTAGCCATAGACATGAGTTGTCATTTGATTAACGGGATCACATCATTAGGAGAATGATGTGATTGACATGACCCATTCGTTAGCTTAGCACCCGATCATTTAGTATGTTGCTATTGCTTTCTTCATGACTTATACATGTTCCTATGACTATGAGATTATGCAACTCCCGTTTGCCGGAGGAACACTTTGTGTGCTACCAAACGTCACAACGTAACTGGGTGATTATAAAGGAGCTCTACAGGTGTCTCCAAAGGTAGATGTTGGGTTGGCGTATTTCGAGATTAGGATTTGTCACTCCGATTGTCGGAGAGGTATCTCTGGGCCCTCTCGGTAATGCACATCACATAAATCCTTGCAAGCATTGCAACTAATGAGTTAGTTGCGAGATGATGTATTACGGAACGAGTAAAGAGACTTGCAGGTAACGAGATTGAACTAGGTATTGGATACCGACGATCGAATCTCGGACAAGTAACATACAGATGACAAAGGGAACAACGTATGTTGTTATGCGGTCTGACCGATAAAGATCTTCGTAGAATATGTAGAAGCCAATATGGGCATCCAGGTCCCGCTATTGGTTATTGACCGGAGACGTGTCTCGGTCATGTATACATTGTTCTCAAACCGTAGGGTCCGCACGCTTAAGGTTTCGATGACAGTTATATTATGAGTTTATGCATTTTGATGTACCGAAGTTAGTTTGGAGTCCCGGATGTGATCACGGACATGACGAGGAGTCTCGAAATGGTCGAGACATAAAGATCGATATATTGGAAGCCTATATTTGGACATCGGAATGGTTCCGAGTGAAATCGGCATTTTACTGGAGTACCGGGGGTTACCGGAACCCCCCCGGGGGTTAATGGGCCCATATGGGCCTTAAGGGAAAAGAGGAGGGGCCGCCAGGGCAGGCCGTGCGCCCCCTCCCCCCTAGTCCGAATAGGACAAGGAAGGGGGCGCGGCGCCCCCCCTTTTTCCTTTCCCCCTCTCTCCTTCCTTCTCCTACAAGGCAAGGAAGAGGAGTCCTACTCCCGTGGCGCACCCCTTGGGGGCCGGCCGCGCCTTCCCCTCCCCTCCTTTATATACGGGGGCATTGGGCACCCTAGGGCACACAAGTTGATCATTACGATCGTTCCTTAGCCGTGTGCGGTGCCCCCCTCCACCATATTCCACCTCGGTCATATCGTTGCAGTGTTTAGGCGAAGACCTGCGTTGGTAGAACATCATCATCGTCATCACGCCGTCGTGCTGACGAAACTCATCCCCGAAGCTTTGCTGGATCGGAGCCCGGGGAACGTCATCGAGCTGTACGTGTGCTAAGAACTCGGAGGCGCCGGAGTAACGGCGCTTGGATCGGTCGGATCGGGAAGATGTACGACTACATCCTCTACGTTGCGTCAACGCTTCCGCTTCGGTCTACGAGGGTACGTAGACAACACTCTCCCCTCTCGTTGCTATGCATCACCATGATCTTGCGTGTGCGTAGGAAATTTTTTGAAATTACTATGTTCCCCAACAGTGGCATCCGAGCCTAGGTTTTTATGGTTTGATGTTATGCACGAGTAGAACACAAGTGAGTTGTGGGCGATATAAGTCATACTGCCTACCAGCATGTCATACTTTGGTTCGGCGGTATTGTTGGATGAAGCGGCCCAGACCGACATTACGCGTACGCTTACGCGAGACTGGTTCTACCGCCGTGCTTGGCACACAGGTGGCTGGCGGGTGTCAGTTTCTCCAACTTTAGTTGAACCGAGTGTGGCTACGCCCGGTCCTTGCGAAGGTTAAAACGGCATCAACTTGACAAACTATCGTTGTGGTTTTGATGCGTAGGTGAGATTGGTTCTTGCTTAAGCCCGTAGCAGCCACGTAAAACTTGCAACAAACAAAGTCGAGGACGTCTAACTTGTTTTTGCAGGGCATGTTGTGATGTGATATGGTCAAGACATGATGCTAAATTTTATTGTATGAGATGATCTTGTTTTGTAACCGAGTTATCGGCAACCGGCAGGAGCCGTATGGTTGTCGCTTTATTGTATGCAATGCAATCGCCCTGTAATGCTTTACTTTATCACTAAGCGGTAGCGATAGTCGTAGAAGCATAAGATTGGCGAGACGACAACGATGCTACGATGGAGATCAAGGTGTCGCGCCGGTGACGATGGTGATCATGACGGTGCTTCGGAGATGGAGATCACAAGCACAAGATGATGATGGCCATATCATATCACTTATATTGATTGCATGTGATGTTTATCTTTTTATGCATCTTATCTTGCTTTGATTGACGGTAGCATTATAAGATGATCTCTCACTAAATTATCAAGAAGTGTTCTCCCTGAGTATGCACCGTTGCCAAAGTTCGTCGTGCCCAGACACCACGTGATGATCGGGTGTGATAAGCTCTACGTCCATCTACAACGGGTGCAAGCCAGTTTTGCACACGCAGAATACTCGGTTTATACTTGACGAGCCTAGCATATGCAGATATGGCCTCGAAACACGGAGACCGAAAGGTCGAGCGTGAATCATATAGTAGATCTGATCAACATAATGATGTTCACCATTGAAGACTAATGCATTTCACGTGATGATCGGTTATGGTGTAGTTGATTTGGATCACGTGATCACTTAGAAGATTAGAGGGATGTCTATCTAAGTGGGAGTTCTTAAGTAATATGATTAACTGAACTTTAATTTATCATGAACTTAGTCCTGGTAGTATTAGCATATCTATGTTGTAGATCAATAACTCGCGTTGTTGCTTCCCTGTATTTATTTTGATATGTTACTAGAGAAAATTGTGTTGAAAGATGTTAGTAGCAATGATGCGGATTGGATCCATGATCTGAGGTTTATCCTCATTGCTGCATAGAAGAATTATGTCCTTGATGCACCGCTAGGTGACAAACCTATTGCAGGAGCAGATGCAGACGTTATGAACGTTTGGCTAGCTCAATATGCTGACTACTTGATAGTTTAAGTGCACCATGCTTAACAGCTTAGAATCGGGACTTCAAAGACGTTTTGAACGTCATGGAGCATATGAGATGTTCCAGGAGTTGAAGTTAATATTTCAAGCAAATACCCGAGTTGAGAGATATGAAGACTCCAACAAGTTCTATAGCTAAAATATGGAGGAGAATCGCTCAACTAGTGAGCATGTGGTCAGATTGTCTGGATACTACAATCGCTTGAATCAAGTGGGAGTTAATCTTCCAGATAAAATAGTGATTGACAGAATTCTCTAGTCACCATCACCGAGTTAGTAGAACTTCGTGATGAACTATGATATGCAAGGGATAACGAAAACGATTCGCAAGCTCTTCATAATGCTGAAATTGACGAAGGTAGAAATCGAGAAAAACATCAAGTGTCGATGGTTGACAAGATCACTAGTTTCAAGAAAAGGGCAAAGGGAAAAAGGGGAACTTCAAAAAACAGCAAGCAAGTTGCTGCTCAAGTGAAGAAGCCCAAGTCTGGTCCTAAGCCTGAGACTAAGTGCTTCTACTGCAAAGGAACTGGTCACTGGAAGCAGAACTACCCCAAGTGATTGGCGGATAAGAAGGATGGCAAAGTGAACATAAGTATATTTGATATACATGTTATTGATGTGTACTTTACTAGTGTTTATAGCAACCCCTCAGTATTTGATACTAGTTCAGTTGCTAGGATTAGTAACTCGAAACGGGAGTTGCAGAATAAACAGAGACTAGTTAAGGGTGAAGTGATGATGTGTGTTGGAAGTGGTTCCAAGATTGATATGATCATCATCGCACACTCCCTATACTTTCGGGATTAGTGTTGAACCTAAATAAGTGTTATTTGGTGTTTGCGTTGAGCATAAATATGATTTGATCATGTTTATTGCAATACGGTTATTCATTTAAGTTAGAGAACAATTGTTGTTCTGCTTACATGAATAGAACCTTCGATGGTCATACACCCAATGAAAATAGTTCGTTGGATCTTGATCATAGTGATACACATATTCATAATATTGAAACCAAAAGATGCAAAGTTAATAATGATAGTGCAACTTATTTGTGGCACTGCCGTTTAGGTCATATTGGTGTAAAGCGCATGAAGAAACTCCATGCTGATGGGATTTTTGAATCACTTGATTATGAATCACTTGATGCTTGCGAACCATGTCTCTTAAGCAAGATGACTAAAACGCCGTTCTCCGGAACAATGGAGCAAACAACAGATTTATTGGAAATCATACATACTGATGTATGTGGTCCGATGAATATTAAGGCTCGCGGCAAGTATCATTATTTTCTGACCTTCACAGATAATTTGAGCAGATATGGGTGTATCTACTTGATGAAACATAAGTCTGAAACATTTGAAAAGTTCAAAGAATTTCAGAGTGAAGTGGAAAATCATCGTGGCAATAAAATAAGGTTTCTACGATATGATCGCGGAGACAAATATTTGAGTTACGAGTTTGGTCTTCAATTAAAACAATGTGGAATAGTTTCACAAATTCATGCCACCTGGAACACCACAGTATAATGGTGTGTCCGAACGTCATAACCGTACTTTATTAGGATATAGTACAAATCTATGATGTTTCTTACCGATTTACCAAATATCGTTTGGGATCATGCATTAGAGACAGCTGCATTCACGTTAAAAAAGGGGCACCATCTAAGTCCATTGAGACGACACAATATGAACTATGGTTTGGCAAGAAACCAAAGTTGTCGTTTCTTAATGTTTGGGATTGCGATGCTTATATGAAAAAGTTTCATCCTGATAAGCTCAAACCCAAATCGGACAAGTGCGTCTTCATAGGATACCCAAAATAAAATGTTGGGTACACCTTCTATCACAGATCCAAAGGCAAGATATTCGTTGCTAAGAATGGATCCTTTCGAGAGAAGGAGTTTCTCCCGTAAGAAGTGAGTGGGAGGAAAGTAGAACTTGATAAGGTAATTGTACCTTCTCCCTTATTGGAAAGTAGTTCATCACATAAATCTGTTCCTGTGACTACTACACCAATTAGTGAGGAAGCTAATGATGATGATCATGTAACTTCAGATCAAGTTACTACCGAATCTCGTAGATAAACCAGAGTGTGATCCTCACCAGAGTGGTACGGTAATCCTGTTCTGGAAGTTATGTTACTAGACCATGATGAACCTACGAACTATGAGGAAGCGATGATGAGCCCAGATTCCGCAAAATGGCTTGAGGCCATGAAATCTGAGATATGATCCATGTATGAGAACAAAGTATGGACTTTGATGGATTTGCCCGATGATCGGCAAGCCATAGAAAATAAATGGATCTTCAAGAGGAAGACGGACACTGATAGTAGTGTTACTATCTACAAAGCTAGAATTGTCGCAAAGGTTTTCGACAAGTTCAAAGTGTTGACTACGATGAGAGTTTCTCACTCGTATCTATGCTTAAGTCTGTCCGAATCATGTTAGTAATTGCCGCATTTTATGAAATCCGGCAAATGGATAAACAAAACTGCATTCCTTAATGGATTTATTAAAGAAGAGTTGTATACGATGCAACTAGAAGGTTTTGTCGATCCTAAAGGTGTTAACAAAATATGCAAGCTCCAGCGATCCATCTATGGACTGGTGGAAGCATCTCGGAGTTGGAATATACGCTTTGATAAATAGATCACAGCATATGGTTTTATACAGACTTGCGGTGAAGCCTGTATTTACAAGAAAGTGAGTGGGAGCACTACAACATTTCTGATAAGTATATGTGAATGACATATTGTTGATCGGAAATAATGTAGAATTATTCTGCGAAGCATAAAGGAGTATTTGAAATGAGTTTTTTTGAAGAAGGACCACGGTGAAGCTGCTTACATATTAAGCATCAAGATCTATAGGGATAGATCAAGACGCTTGATAAGTTTTCAATGAGTACATACCTTGACAAGATTTTGAAGTAGTTCAAAATGGAACAGTCAAAGAAAGAGTTCTTGCCTGTGTTACAAGGTGTGAAATTGAGTAAGACTCAAAAAACCCGACCACGGCAGTAGATAGAAAGAAAATGAAAGTCATTCCCTATGCGTTGGCCATAGGTTCTATAAAGTATGTCATGCTGTGTACCAGATCTATTGTATACCCTACACTGATTTTGGCAAGGGAGTACAATAATGATCTAGGAGTTGATCATTGGACAGCGGTCAAAATTATCCTTAGTGGAATAAGTATATGTTTCTCGATTATGGACGTGACAAAAAGGTTCGTCGTAAAAGGTTACGTCGATGCAAGTTTTGACACTAATCTAGATGACTCTAAGTCTCAATCTAGATACATATTGAAAGTGGGAGCAATTAGCTAAAGTAGCTCCGTGCAGAGCATTGTAGACATAGAAATTTGCAAAATACATATGGATCTGAATTTTGACAGACCCGTTGACTAAACTTCTCTCACAAGCAAAACATGACCACACCTTAGTACTCTTTGGGTGTTAATCACATAGCGATGTGAACTAGATTACTGACTCTAGTAAACCCTTTTGTTGTTGGTCACATATCGATGTGAACTATGGGTGTTAATCACATGGTGATGTGAACTATTGCTGTTAAATCACATGACGAAGTGAACTAGATTATTGACTCTAGTGCAAGTGGGAGACTGAAGGAAATATGCCCTAGAGGCAATAATAAAGTTATTATTTATTTCCTTATTTCATGATAAATGTTTATTATTCATGCTAGAATTGTATTAACTGGAAACATAATACATGTGTGAATACATAGACAAACAGAGTGTCAATAGTATGCCTCTACTTGACTAGCTCGTTGATCAAAGATGGTTAAGTTTCCTAGCCATAGACATGAGTTGTCATTTGATTAACGGGATCACATCATTAGGAGAATGATGTGATTGACATGACCCATTCGTTAGCTTAGCACCCGATCGTTTAGTATGTTGCTATTGCTTTCTTCATGACTTATACATGTTCCTATGACTATGAGATTATGCAACTCCCGTTTGCCGGCGGAACACTTTGTGTGCTACCAAACGTCACAACGTAACTGAGTGATTATAAAGGAGCTCTACAGGTGTCTCCAAAGGTAGATGTTGGGTTGGCGTATTTCGAGATTAGGATTTGTCACTCCGATTGTTGGAGAGGTATCTCTGGGCCCTCTCGGTAATGCACATCACATAAATCCTTGCAAGCATTGCAACTAATGAGTTAGTTGCGAGATGATGTATTATGGAACGAGTAAAGAGACTTGCAGGTAACGAGATTGAACTAGGTATTGGATACCGACGATCGAATCTCGGGCAAGTAACATACCGATGACAAAGGGAACAACGTATGTTGTTATGCGGTCTGACCGATAAAGATCTTCGTAGAATATGTAGGAGCCAATATGGGCATCCAGGTCCCGCTATTGGTTATTGACCGGAGACGTGTCTCGGTCATGTATACATTGTTCTCGAACCGTAGGGTCCGCACGCTTAAGGCTTCGATGACAGTTATATTATGAGTTTATGCATTTTGATGTACCGAAGTTAATTTGGAGTCCCGGATGTGATCACGGACATGACGAGGAGTCTCGAAATGGTCGAAACATAAAGATCGATATATTGGAAGCCTATATTTGGACATCGGAATGGTTCCGAGTGAAATCGGCATTTTACTGGAGTACCGGGGGTTACCGGAACCCCCCCGGGGGTTAATGGGCCCATATGGGCCTTAAGGGAAAAGAGGAGGGGCCGCCAGGGCAGGCCGCGCGCCCCCTCCCCCCTAGTCCGAATAGGACAAGGAAGGGGGGGCGGCGCCCCCCTTTTTCCTTTCCCCTCTCTCCTTCCTTCTCCTACAAGGCAAGGAAGAGGAGTCCTACTCTCGTGGCGCACCCCTTGGGGGCCGGCCGGGCCTTCCCGTCCCCTCCTTTATATACGGGGGCAGGGGGCACCCTAGGACACACAAGTTGATCATTGCGATCGTTCCTTAGCCGTGTGCGGTGCCCCCCTCCACCATATTCCACCTCGGTCATATCGTTGCAGTGTTTAGGCGAAGACCTGCGTTGGTAGAACATCATCATCGTCATCACGCCGTCGTGCTGACGAAACTCATCCCCGAAGCTTTGCTGGATCGGAGCCCGGGGAACGTCATCGAGCTGTACGTGTGCTAAGAACTCGGAGGCGCCGGAGTAACGGCGCTTGGATCGGTCGGATCGGGAAGATGTACGACTACATCCTCTACGTTGCGTCAACGCTTCCGCTTCGGTCTACGAGGGTACGTAGACAACACTCTCCCCTCTCGTTGCTATGCATCACCATGATCTTGCGTGTGCGTAGGAAATTTTTTGAAATTACTACGTTCCCCAACAGTGGCATCCGAGCCTAGGTTTTTATGGTTTGATGTTATGCACGAGTAGAACACAAGTGAGTTGTGGGCGATATAAGTCATACTGCCTACCAGCATGTCATACTTTGGTTCGGCGGTATTGTTGGATGAAGCGGCCCGGACCGACATTACGCGTACGCTTACGCGAGACTGGTTCTACCGCCGTGCTTGGCACACAGGTGGCTGGCGGGTGTCAGTTTCTCCAACTTTAGTTGAACCGAGTGTGGCTACGCCCGGTCCTTGCGAAGGTTAAAACGGCATCAACTTGACAAACTATCGTTGTGGTTTTGATGCGTAGGTGAGATTGGTTCTTGCTTAAGCCCGTAGCAGCCACGTAAAACTTGCAACAAACAAAGTAGAGGACGTCTAACTTGTTTTTGCAGGGCATGTTGTGATGTGATATGGTCAAGACATGATGCTAAATTTTATTGTATGAGATGATCTTGTTTTGTAACCGAGTTATCGGCAACCGGCAGGAGCCGTATGGTTGTCGCTTTATTGTATGCAATGCAATCGCCCTGTAATGCTTTACTTTATCACTAAGCGGTAGCGATAGTCGTAGAAGCATAATATTGGCGAGACGACAACGATGCTACGATGGAGATCAAGGTGTCGCGCCGGTGACGATGGTGATCATGACGGTGCTTCGGAGATGGAGATCACAAGCACAAGATGATGATGGCCATATCATATCACTTATATTGATTGCATGTGATGTTTATCTTTTATGCATCTTATCTTGCTTTGATTGACTGTAGCATTATAAGATGATCTCTCACTAAATTATCAAGAAGTGTTCTCCCTGAGTATGCACCGTTGCCAAAGTTCGTCGTGCCCAGACACCACGTGATGATCGGGTGTGATAAGCTCTACGTCCATCTACAACGGGTGCAAGCCAGTTTTGCACACGCAGAATACTCGGTTTATACTTGACGAGCCTAGCATATGCAGATATGGACTCGAAACACGGAGACCGAAAGGTCGAGCGTGAATCATATAGTAGATATGATCAACATAATGATGTTCACCATTGAAGACTAATGCATTTCACGTGATGATCGGTTATGGTTTAGTTGATTTGGATCACGTGATCACTTAGAAGATTAGAGGGATGTCTATCTAAGTGGGAGTTCTTAAGTAATATGATTAACTGAACTTTAATTTATCATGAACTTAGTCCTGGTAGTATTAGCATATCTATGTTGTAGATCAATAACTCGCGTTGTTGCTTCCCTGTATTTATTTTGATATGTTCCTAGAGAAAATTGTGTTGAAAGATGTTAGTAGCAATGATGCGGATTGGATCCATGATCTAAGGTTTATCCTCATTGCTGCACAGAAGAATTATGTCCTTAATGCACCGCTAGGTGACAAACCTATTGCAGGAGCAGATGCAGACTCCTCCTGGCGCACCCCTTGGGGGCCGGCCGCACCTTCCCCTCCCCTCCTTTATATACGGGGGCAGGGGGCACCCTAGGACACACAAGTTGATCATTGTGATCGTTCCTTAGCTGTGTGCGGTGCCCCCCTCCACCATATTCCACCTCGGTCATATCGTTGCAGTGTTTAGGCGAAGCCCTGCGTCGGTAGAACATCATCATCGTCATCACGCCGTCGTGCTGACGAAACTCATCCCCGACGCTTTGCTGGATCAGAGCCCGGGGAACGTCATCGAGCTGTACGTGTGCTAAGAACTCGGAGGCGCCGGAGTAACGGCGCTTGGATCAGTCAGATCGGGAAGACGTACGACTACTTCCTCTACGTTGCGTCAACGCTTCCGCTTCGGTCTAAGAGGGTACGTAGACATCACTCTCCCCTCTCGTTGCTATGCATCACCATGATCTTGCGTGTGCGTAGGAATTTTTTTTAAATTACTACGTTCCCCAACAGATGCAGGGTGGAGCATGGTTGCAGTCGGACATACACGGCTGGGTCGGACTGGATTGTCTGATGGGCTAACGTGGATGTTGGTTAAAGCAGAAGATGGCGGTGATTTCAGTGACGGCGACATAGGAGCGTGATGCTGATAGTGGCCGACTTCTAGGGCGTGGAAGCACGTGGTGCAGGCCTGAGGGCTTGTGCGGCTTCGACAGACTATGGCGCGGGTTGATTCAAGACGGTGCACATGAGAGCTTGGAGTCGACAGGGCGCGGGAGGGTGGCACGTACAACCACCATGGAGTCATGTTGAAGGTGGAGCTGGAGTCTGATGGACGACTTCACTCTGTGCTGATGGAGGGGCTATGGCGTAAGGATCCGGAGAATCGTAGCTTATTTCAACGGGAAGGTGAGAGACACGTGGTTCAGACTGGGTACCAGTGGTCTGATGGAGACGTGATACTCGTCATCGGTCGGTGATGATCGGTGGTTCTCTGCAGTGGGGTTTGAGTCAGTGGGGGCTAGCTACCCGGGAGACTCGACGAGGACAACAGAGGCTCGACGCAGTGATAGCGGCGAGGCGTGCGGTAAGCACGGGACACGGCAACAGGCCAAGGCACTGGTGGTCAGACATGTGGTCAGACAAAATTGTGCAGTGGGTGCTGAAGCAGTGTTGACGAGTACTGGATTCAAGATGGTGACTGGGTCTATCGGTGCCGATTGATGAACAGAAGTTGACCATGGAGAATATGAGAAAGTGGCGGAGAGTCTCAAATTGTCAAAAGCTGAGAGAGTACATGGCCGTTTATTCTGTGGTGCTCGGTACACATGGCAAAGTGCGGATGACAAGACAGAAGGAGGAGGGGTGCTATAGCTGTGGGACATGTCAGAGACTATCCAGAAAAAAGGGTGAGACAACTGCGAATTTGACTCAGGGTGACACAAGGCGACGGTGGAATTCCTTCAAGTTTCAGACAAGCGGTCAAGAAAGAGCGGTGATGTTGAGTTCAGGTCCTCCTATATGTGGCGTCTAATACGTGAGTTGTTCACTTTCACGCAGACAGTGGTCGGTGTGTGATGGTGTTGAACGGATTCTCCAGAAGTTGGGAGCACGGATCGGACTAGAGTAACAAGGAACTTAACTTTGCTCGAGTGTTTACTGTGGTCAAGAAAAAGAGGGACTACAAGTTGCAGATGGAGTCACATGGAGTCTGGGAGTAGCAGCGGTGCTCATGGCGTATCTCAAGTCCAATGTACATGGAGGTTCGATGCATGGATGAATTCAAGGTGGTGAAGAATATTCGCCAAGGTGGAGTTTGTTAGAATTGTGTCGAATATTATTGTACAAGGTAGGTTACAGTTGGACTTGGTTTTGGACTATGTGTAGACAGGGTAGGAGTTGTGTCCTAATAGGACACTTGTATCCTAGGCCTCTCATATATATCGGGGGTAGACTCATGATGTAACCTATGCCAACATAATAGCATGGGCACACGGGGGGAGCCGGCGGCGTATGCCGGCGCCCGGGCGGCCGGGGTGCGGTATTGTAGCGGTGTCATGAGGAGAAGCGCTCGTAGTCAGGCTCCGGGGACGTAGCCATGATGGTGAACCTCGTTAACAAACCCGGTGTCATGCTTGTGTGATTGCTTGGTCCTCGGTAGATTGACGGTGCGCTTCAGATTTATTCTAACAACTTCAATTTAATGCACGCAAAGTTGCAAACTGTACACACTCTATGTTGAGGGCTAGGTACGTCTATATAAATCTTTCCTTCTAGTTTGCGGAGCGTCGACGCGGACACGATGGAGCCGCTTCTTATGCTCTGCGTAGTGCTTCTCCTTGCACATGCGGTGACTTCCCTGGTGCGCACGGTTATCGCCCGTCGGCGGCACTCGCGGTGCTACCTGCTGGACTACGTGTGCCATAGGCCGTGTGACGACCGCAAGGTGAGCACGGATACCGTTGGCAGGGTGGTCACGCGCAACAAGCGCCTCGGCCTCCCAGAGTACCGGTTCCTCCTCCGCGTCGTCGTCCGCTCCGGCATCGGCGAGGAGAGCTACAGCCCGCGCAGCATCCTGGAGGGTCGTGAGGACTCGCCCACCCACCAGGACGCGCTGGACGAGATGGACGCCTTCTTCGACGAAGCCATCGCCGAGCTCTTCCTCAGGAGCGGCTTCGCGCCCCGCGACGTCGACGTGCTGGTCGTCAACGTCTCCATGTTGGCCCCCGCGCCGTCGCTCGCCTCCAGGATCGTGCGCTGCTTCAGAATGCGCGAGGACGTCGCCGAGTACAACCTCTCCGGCATGGGGTGCAGCGCCAGCCTTATCTCGCTGGACCTCGCGCGCAGAGCGCTGCGCACGCGGCCGGCGTCGCTAGCTCTAGTTGTCTCGTCGGAGTCCCTCGCTCCCAGCTGGTACGCCGGCACGGACAGGTCCATGATGATGGGCAACTGCCTCTTCCGCTGCGGAGGCTCCGCCGTGCTGCTCACCAACAACCCGTCGCTCCGCGGGCGCGCCAAGATGGCACTCCGCCATCTCGTGCGCACAAACATCGCCGACGACGACGAGGCGCACGCGTGCGCGCTGCAGCGCGAGGACGACGACGGGCACGTGGGCATCAGCCTCAGCAAGGATTTGCCAAAGGCCGCTGTGCGGGCCATGACCCTCAACCTACGGAGCCTAGTCCCGCGCGTCCTCCCCGTGTCCGAGTTGATGCGGTTCGCCGCCCACTACGTATCCAGCAAGCTTCTATCCCACTCTCCCATGCAGGTGAAGGCAGATGGACGACTTCCCAATATCAACTTTAAGACCGGCGTGGAGCACTACTGCCTCCACCCCGGCGGCGCCGCCGTCGTGGAGGCTGTAAAGGAGAGCCTCGGTCTCGACGCCCACGACGTGGAGCCTGCGCTGATGACACTGCGCCGGTGGGGGAACACGTCCGCCAGCAGCCTCTGGTACGTGCTGTCGTACATGGAGGCCAAGGGGAGGCTGAAGAAAGGGGACCGGGCGCTCATGCTCACCTTCGGCTCCGGATTTAAGTGCAACAGTTGCCTGTGGGAGGTGACCGGCGACATGGCTGACAAGGGCGCGTGGGCAAACTGCATCGACGACTACCCACCACCACCGGAGAGCACCACTACCAACCCGTACATGGACAAGTACAGCTGGGTTAACCAAGTCGACACAACGGTGTTATAGCTATATATCTATCTGCTGTTAACCTTGTTGCGTTAGCTCGAATATCGTAAGGGGGTGTCTGTGTGCATCATCATTTGCAGGTCGCGTGTGTTTGCGTTGTACTATATCATGATCCCTACGTACTCTCGGTCCTTCATCAGCCCCAGGTATGCTGGGACTGAGGATATATATACCTAGTACTGTACATTGCAATAAAGCCTCTCCACATGTTCGGTTCGTGGGTAATAACCTGCAACTATATAGTATATGGGCCTGTTTCATTAGCATGGTTTAAAACATAACTAGGAATAGAAAAAAACCCATAAATAATGTGTCATGCCATCTTCCATACTAGAGCTATTGTTTTCTTTGAAACTTTCACGTGGGGGAAAGGCTTCCAGACTGGAATATGCATTTCAAAGGGATCCGAAAAACGGATGAGAGTTTTACAGTCTCGAATAATCATCAATGGGAAAGGTGATTCCTTCCGCCACAGACCGGCATTATCCCTGACCCGAAGGTAAACGGTGCATCTATAAGCTTAGATCGTCTAGAAATTTTTTCTGATAACACTAGAGTTTAGGTCAAGGACATGAAAACCTTTTGCGTTGCGCCCAGCTCAAGTTTTTTGTAAAATGATCAGAATGATGAAGGTGGTGACTGAGGCTGGTAGTCCTGCTGGAGTTTGTTCATGTCCAAATATCATCGAGTGCATCGGTTAGAGGATTGGCTGAAGCCAATCGAATGCCAAACCGCAGCCGCGTGTGGTCAGGAGAAAAACATGCATGTGGTTCCTGTCTTCCACTGCAACATTGCATCGAAGGCAAGCTTGATCATCGATTATTGTCTTCTGGTGTAGTTTATGTCGCGTGTTTGGTCGATCGAGAGTTAGCAGCCAGCCGAATATCTTGAACTCGAGAAATTATTTTGGCTGGCTGCTAACCGGAGCTTGAAACTGAAATTAACGTGCCACATGATATTCTAAGAATGGTGGTTAGTGTTCTTTGTCTTGCTACAAAATTAATCTACACAATACAAGTTGCGCTTGACATGGTTTTATTTTGTTGGGTCAACTTTAGTCTGTTAATCGAAGACAATCTACATACGAGTTTCATTGGAATTTACTCCAAACTTCAAAAATAAGAAATTCCCGGTAAGCTTACTGTGTGTTGCTCTTTTCAATTTTGATACTCCAATGAATAATAAGAAATTTCCCGAACACTTATATTGGTTGTGAATTTTCTATGCTATCTTCGCATGATAGTGATTTTTGTATGCGGCAAACTTGCAAGGCACAACTGATAAGAAGCAAAAGGCGCATCTGAAAATAAATACATTAACATATGATTTTGGTCCACTCATCCTGATGGCAAAAGATGCGCTCCGAGGCTCAATAAACAAGCTCAATCTAGGTATATGTATATTTATTTTCAGAATTTTTCAGAAAAGGCAAAACAGATACATATACCTAGATACATAATGTACATATGTGCAAATTTTCAGGTCGAAATACATTAACATGTGAGCTACACAAAAAAGACAAATCTGGGGCTTTTTAGCATACGTATTGTTCATCTTTAAATTCCATGATTTTGTTATTTTTTTGCAGCTCGCAATTCAAGGCATCTCTTTCTGAAAATTTTCACACATACACTTTACATCCTTGCATACATCTGTATTTTTTTCAGAATTTTTTGAAACTGAAATTTATGAATTTTGAATTTTTCAAAATAAAGGGCTCCATGGAGCTCGGTCTCCAAAATGCCCTACTCGAATAACTGCCTATCTTCTTGTCTCCATCAACTCCAACCAGGCAGCTGGATGCAGCTTTTTTTGATTTTGAATTGTTTGGTTGTGTGCAAACACTATCAGGCTTGCATGGCATGGTGCTTAAAGCAGCTCTGGGGCTGGCTATGAGAGAACGCTTAGATCGACCATTTTTTCGCAGCCAGCCCGTGCAATGGTTTGCATGTTTTATGTTCCACTCACCTCCCTAATCACCTTCACATGATCCCTTGTAATCTACACAGTAATGCTTCGATTCGAATAAGCTCTACATGAAAAAGATGCATATCAACATTGTGGTTCCATTCATATGATTGGTTCCTAACTTCATGGATTGTATATCTTGAAATTCATGCTAATGTTTGCACATCCTTCAGATGAATCTCGGTAAATATTCGAACCAGGTCGACCGTTTCCTTTGACACTATCGCATCTTGTTGTTTTACATGACTTTTGTGTTGCGTGTTTTCTGTTTCGATGATCGTAGATGCGTAGACCTACATCTCCTATAATACCACATAAACGTGTTCATGTGTGCATGTTATGAAAACTAATAAATTTTGACAAAAATCTTCGCACCTGGTCGACCGTTTGAGATTTCCTTTGACACTAGCTTCATCTCATAGTCTCACATGACTCTTCTGTTGTACATTTTTTGTTTCGATGGTCGTAGACAGGTAGATTTATGTCTCCCTACTGAATGTAAAAATATGACACACCTATGCATCAGACAGCTGAAAAACGATTTGCACCTAGTTGGTTTCATGACCGTTGGATGAGCACCCATGGGCTGACACACCTTCTTCCTTCAGCACCCCATTTCCGCGTGAGGTAAGTTCACTACATGGATAAGAGGTGAGATTAATCGTTTGTGCGTACGTAACCAAACAACAACATGTTGCATCTGAGGAGAAAATGCTTCTAACCAAACAATTATGTGTGTGTTTCTTCTAAGTTGAGGAGGATGCATGGTACCAAAGTATATGCACAACATAGTTTTTACCATGTATTCACTTAGCAAGGCCCAACTTAGTCAGACTCATCGGAGACATGATAATGTTACATGCTACCGACCAGGCCATTAGTTTCAAGCGAGACTCACGGTTTTTTTTTTTTTGGTGAATCACCGTTGATTTTAAGATTATTGGATTTCTCGGAGAGCGGTGTTTTTGGGGGGAGGGGGAGGGGGAGGAAAAGAGAATACCTATAAGTGACCGGTGCGTCATCCCTTCATGTGATGAGATAAAAATACCGTTTTGTTTAGAGGTTGGGTGGTTCAGTTGATAGCATCTTGATATTAATATATTATCATTTCCTGGAAGAAACATGTACTCTCTCTGTCCGGTGAAGAGTGTAAATTATGCTTTAAAATTTGTCCACAAAAGAGTGTAGTTCTATCTTCGCAGCGCATTTTAAAGTAGAATAAAATGTTTCTCTCTTATCACACGGTAATCAAGACCAATAACATTCTACACATGGTCTTCTTAATTTCTGAATGTACTTAGCTTATTGGGGGTTGAGTAATTAAAGAGGAGAGAGATGGTGGCTTGCACCTTCCTAAAGCAGTTTTACTCCACTCCATAATTTATCCAAAACTTTCTATATGTGCACTTTTCACCAAACGTGGAGAGTACATATTATGCAAAGTCTGAAAGTTAAACTACTTTATTCGATCTATATTAATTATCGCTTATTTAGTTTAATGTTGTATTAAAGTTGTACCATGTGATCGATAATTAATATTGATCAGATGGAGTATTTAATTTGTTGTTGCACTAACAAATTGATGCTTTGATAAGATAATCGAAGGTCCCATATTATTTTTGTTGGCTTGGGATCAATTTATGATCGTGTGTGCACTGCCCTTTAATTACAGCCCACTGCTTATAAGCTAGCTAGGGACTTAGCTTTGCGCCTAGACTCGTACCAATTTGTACAACTTATGTCCATTATTATTAATATAATGGATATTTTGACCGTTTTATAGGAGTTGCGCTATAGCTGAGTCCATGTTCGTGTGCTGTCGTGCCGGCGTTCCCTCTCAGCCACTAACGATGTCTCTATAGCCGGATTGTTCACTGGACTCTAGCTGCATTGGTTATCAGGCAAGATGGTTCCCCCCGGCCCCTGCTGGCGCCATTCCATCCGGTGTTAATTCGCGTCTATTTGTCTTGCGTCCTCAGACTTGGCATCCGAAAGAGACCCGAGATGAGCTCTACTGGATGAGAATAATTTTACTGTCCTTGTTTCTCCCATAAAGGAACACAAAATGGTTACTACTTCATCTGACTAGCTACATAGGCCTTATTAATGGAAGCAAGACTACATAAATACAAGGACGGGTTTATAGTTAGCGGTAAACCATCACAAAAACCATAACTCAGACGCTTCCTGCACCGGCCACCAGCGATTGATGTAAGTATATTTGACTTTTTATCATTTTTATTTTTTTTGTTTTGATTTTTGTTTCTATGGTTTCCTTTTCCTATTTTTTGTTAGTTTTTTCATGGATTTTCTTGGTTCATTCCATCTGGTACTTTTTTTACCCTGTCTATTTGTCTCTTAATGCTTGGCGTCTTCGACTTGGCATCCGGAAGAGACAGAAGATGAGTTCTACTGGATGAGAATGAGTTTATTGTCCTTGTTTCTTCAGTAATAGAAAGCAAAATGGTTACTACTACTTCATCTGCCTACTTAGAGCATGGTTAATAGTAGAGCCAGCTACTGGCTATAAGCCAGTGCCATGTCATCTACAACCCATTTTATAGGCAACATATACAATAGTAGATCAAAAGAGTGTACTACTTTTTTTTATTATGTGGCCCATATTTCATTCTCACAAAGTGCCTAGGAGCACGTGCTAGAGCTGGCTCTTCACCAAGAGTCCGCTTACCTTCTCTCTCCTCTTCTCTTTCCTCCAACTAAGCAGAAATATACTCCTCCCTCTGTTCGGAATTACTTGTCGCAGAAATGGATGTATCTAGATGTATTTTAGTTCTAGATACATCCATTTCCGAGACAAGTAATTTCGAACAGAGGGAGTAGTTTATTTTTTATAGCCCGCTGAGTCAACTCTATTGTACTTGCTCTTACATAGGCCCTAGTAGTAGAAGCAAGTCAAATAAATGCGGGGACGGTTTACAGTTAGCAGTAAACCAGCACAAAACCCATAACTCGGGCGCTTCCCGCACCAGCCAGCATCCATATTGGCAGGTTTTTTGTTATTTTTTATCTTTATTATTTGTATTTCGGTTCTTCTTTATTTGGTTTCTTTTATCGATTTTTTAGGTGTTTTACACCGTATTTTTTTGGTTCATTTCGTCTAGTGATTTTTTTGCGTATCTATTTGTCTCTTAATGCTTGGAGTCTTCGGTTTCACATCCAGTAGAGACAAGAGATGAGCTAGGTGAGAATGACTTTATTGTCCCTGTTTCTTTCGTGAAGGAACACAAAATGAGTGCTCGTCCTCGCCTGGGCACGTTATCGTGCGCCGTTGAACATCTTTGAGATCTGACACAGCATCGGTTGTTGGACCAAGTTGCTTTTATAATGTACTAACGGGTGGAGAACTTAGTGCCGTAACGTCGTTTGCATGGCCGTCTAGTAACGGGAGTTGCGTTCTGCACTCCTGCCCAGTTTGACGTGGGTTGCACTTGGGCTGTTTGGCCGGTCTGCAAAATCATTTTGGAACCCTGTTCCCGCACATCGCCACTAGACATACTATGCTTCTTGAAGTTACACGTTTATTCAGCTAGCAGAATCCTATAGTTACACAAATTCAGTTCTCACACCACACATGAAAATTTGATACAGCAATTCTCTACAAATCATTATACCGTACTCAACACGTTAGGATTGCTGCAACTGTTCTACCGGTGACCACCTACATGACAATTGGTGCACGCCTGTTCTT
Source organism: Aegilops umbellulata (assembly GCA_032464435.1). Classification (NCBI taxonomy): domain Eukaryota; kingdom Viridiplantae; phylum Streptophyta; class Magnoliopsida; order Poales; family Poaceae; genus Aegilops; species Aegilops umbellulata. The sequence goes on along the minus strand of CP136060.1, from coordinate 546,081,180 downwards.
TCGTCAGTTTCTTTGGCATGTTGCCCCCCCCCCCCCCCTTCTGTCCGGGCACCATTACAGTAAACTAAAGTGAAGATCAACTAGCAGCGTTACAACTAGGTTATTCAGCAGCAAGTCGAGGACCCGACCAGCCAGTATCACAATCAGCTATGCACCGAATGGCATGCAACGTTTAGGGCAAAACCACATGTCGTGATTGTCCTACCTTCACATCATAGCAGCACAGCAACACAGAATGCTCGAAATTGTCGCACTTGCAACCAAACTCTGATCCTCCATCGCGCACCTAAACCTCATACACCACGCGGCACCATTTGCAATGCCTCAGGTATTTTACGCCTTTCTCCTCTTCAACTTGTATCACCCTGCCTCGTACAACACCTCTCCAAACTTCGTGCGAAACCGATCGCAACACCATTTGCAATGCCTCAGGTAGGCGTCCTGATCCATATCAGGCACCTTCGTGCGAAACCGATCGCGGGGCACCTGCAGTGTCCCGAACGGCCGGAAGGATCGGACAGAACGGCCATATCCGATCCAGGAGCTCACCCCGGATCGCCACACACGTTGACCCACGTGGAGGCGCGGAGCTCCTCCGAACGGCCAGGCGGATCAGATCCAGGCACCCACCACCGAGCGCGACAACAAGCTCCCTGTCGCCGCCTTCATTGGCTGTGTCCTGGGCTTGCCTGGTGCCGGCCTTTGGCGGCGGCGAAGAAGGAAAGGGAAGCGGGGGAGGCTAGGCTTTGCGCTATCTTCCGAATCTGTGAACATTTTTTTTATTTACTACAAACAAGTTTTTTATCGCGAACATTTCTGAATTTGTGAACAATAGTCAAATTCATGAATATTTGTTTTGAATACTTGAATTTTTCAAGAATCCTTTAACATATTTTGAATCTGCAAACATTATTTTTGAGTGCTTGAATATTTTTGTATTCACGAACATTTTTTTCAATAGTTGAACATTTTTCAAGAATACTTGCACATATTTTGAATTCGCGGACATTTCTTGATTTTGCCGTGAAGAAATTTTGTATTCGCGTACACAGGGTGGACGTTCAAGAGGTTCATGCCCAACACGGACCTGTGGGATTCAGAAAGGAATCAATCAAAGATTTTTTTTGCTTAATTAACTATGATTGCACGAGAAGGCGCGGTGTGCCGTGACGGCATCGATATCAAACGGCGCAGGCACCGTATGCGAATGTTTGACCCTACGTACCAACCTCCTGCTCTATACGACGGCATTCAATACATCATCCGACACGTTCTTGTTCGACTGGTACACATAGCGGGAGCAGGCGAGCTCGTCCGGCACATCGCCGCTCTCTACGACATCCTGTGGTATGCGTTGTGACACCCTACCCCCCCCCCCCCCCCCCCCCGCCGCCGATCGAATAGAAACTCTATCGATTAACTATTCCACATCTTGTAATGCAAAGATCCATTAAAACATGATTAATTGTGTAATTATAGGACAGGGAGTATTTGAGCTCGAGCTCAAATGACCCTGCAAGAACAGTAATATCAGGAAAAAATATAAGAAATATTCAAAAACATTCCAATGAACTTTGACAAATTTTTGAAGTGCTTGCAAATTTTAATCATGAGATCACATTTGAGGAAGGCGTGATGAAACGATGCTCTGAAAATGCCACTTTGAAAGCGTTTAGGAGCATTGATTTTGTTTTTTTTGTCACGCCTTCCATGATTGTTACCATGATAAAAATTTGCAAGCACTTCGAAAATCTGCCAAAGTTCATCAGATTTTTTTTTTTGGAATTGTTAGATTTTTTTTGAATTTTTACTGTTCATGCGGGCTTATTTGAGTTCGACCTCAAAAGGTACTTTTTCTACTAATCTTTCGGCAAATTATAGCCTTAGATTGTTTAAATATCCAACTACGGCAACAGCTGAAATAATTTGAATATTATAGACCATGTAGAACTTCAACATTTCCAATGCGGACAGTGTCATGCAATCTATTAGTCCATTGAAAAAAGCATGTCATCAAAAGACCAAATTATAGGTACATATCTTGGGTACATGTGTCAATAAAATGATCAGTAATAGAGATTAATTAGCAATTGGCTCTACCTTCCTTTTCTTAGGCATGGTTAATTAGTTCTTAGGAACTCTCTACTCTTTATCCGTTAGCAACAGACAAAATGCTGATCCTCAAAAAAAGAAAAAAAAAACAGACCAATACTATTTCTACGTACAGGGTCTACAAAAAGAAATTACGTACTAGTTCATCCGGTGGCGGTTAGCTAGAATCAGGAAAGTAGTTACTGGCCGAAATGCATTAGTGCGTACAAATTTCTTAGAAGCTTCACGTAAGAATAGGATTTTTCTTAGGAACACGCCGTTTGCGCGCCAAACCGCGGCTGACGACAATTGTTATGTACCGCCATACGAGACCTGTACCAACGGAATACATGCACGATGGACCGTCCACCCAGCGTTATATTACACAGAGCCGTCGCCATATGACACTGTTGAACAGGGCATATCCGTTTCTATCTGTACGATCTCATTCAATGCACTGTTGAACGTGTCGCTGTCCGATTGGTACCTATACCGGGAGCAGGCGAGCCCGAGCGTGCCATCGCCGCTCTCCACAAAATGGTTACTACTTCATCTGGCTAGTTATATAGAACCCGGTAGTAGAAGCAAGACTAAATAAATATAGGGACGGGTTTACAGTTAGCGGTAACCATCGCAAAACCTATAACACCGGCTACTGTCGATTGGCGTAGGTATTTTTTACTTTATGTCTTATTTTTATTCTTTTTGTTTCAGTTCTTGTTTCTTTGGTTTCCTTTTCCGATTTTTTGTTAGTTTTTTCATGTTTTTTCTTGATTCGTTCCATCTTGTACTTTTTTCGACTGTCTATTTGTCTCTTAATGCTTGGCGTCTTCGACTTGGCATCCAGAAGAGATAGGAGATGGGCTCTATACAATTAGAATGAGTTTATTGTCCTTGTTTTTTCGGTAAAAGAACACAAAATGGTTACTACTTGATCTCGCTAGTTACCTAGGCCCTAGTAGTAGAAGCAGGCCTAAATAAATGCAGGGATGGGTTTACAGTTAGTGGTAAACCAGCGCAAAACCCATAACCCAGGCGCTTCCCGCACAGGCCAGCAACCTTTGGTAGGTTTTTTCTATATTTTTATTCTTTGTATTTCGGTTCTTATTTCTTTGGTTTATTTTACACTTTTTCGTTAGGTTTTTTCACTTTTTTTTGCTTCATTTCATCTGGTTCTTTTTTGCGTCTCTATTTTCTTAATGCTTGTCGTCCTAGACTTGGCATCTGGAAGAGACGAGAGATGAGCTCTACTGGATGAGAATGCGTTTATTGTCCTTGTTTCTTTCGTAAAGGAACACAAAATAGTTACTACTTCATCTAGCTAGTTACATAGGCCCTAGTAGTAGAAGCAAGACTAAATAAATGCTGGGACGAGTTTATAGTTAATGCTAAGCCATCGCAAAACCCATAACTCAGGCGCTTCCCGTACCGGCCACGGGCCACCGGCCATTGGCGTAGGTTTTTATATTGTTTTGTCTTTTATTTTTATTTGTGATTCGGTTCTTGTTTCTTCAGTTTATTTTTTTGTATTTTAGGTTTTGGTTCCTTTGCTTTTTTTTGTTGTTTTCTCGGCTTTATTTTGTTTTCTTTTTATCATTTTTATACTTCTCTATTTCTATAAAAGACTCAGTTGATGATGATGGTTTGTCTGCCATATGTCATTTCTGATCACTAGATCTGTATCTAATGACTATGATGTAAGTTGTAACCTTTTTGCAACAATATTCCACTTCTCTGCTTCAATTTACAGAAAACCCCTTAGTATCTTGAAACCAACCACATTCCTCCTTACCTCATCAAAACAGTCCAACAAATATATTTTGAGTGCAACATAAGATATTTTTAGTGATATATGTATATCAAAATTAGACTGTTTTCTTTTAAAATTGTAAATATATATTATTCTACTTTGGATTCGTTGCAACACACGGGCACATTACTAGTAAGTACAGCAAATATAACTTATTTGATATGGCATAGTTTGTTTTCCTATATCCCACCTTCACGTTTTTTACCTACTCGTACCCAAATGATTACCATTTAGGAGGCTATGGACGATGCCCAAATTTAACGCGACCACAACATTCCATGCGGCGGAAGCCTCGCGCCGCCACTGTACACCGGGGCTACGGTGGGCGGTGGCTGCGTCGTGGCAGGGAAGGCATGCCGCGGTGACGGGCGCCTGCAGTATGGTTTCGTTGGGCGCCCTTGGCGGCCTGCCGGGATCCAGATCTGGCGTCGTTCGGGCCGGTAGCTGCTGGAGGTCGCGGCCCTACCTCCTGGTGGCCTCTGCTGCAGGTGGAGGGAGTGTCTTGCGGGCGCGTGTCCGGATCCTGCGGGGATTTGGCAGGATGCTGCAGGCGCGGTGCGGGGGTCCTGATCGAGGTTGTCCGCGGATTTGCCTGGCTTGGTTTTTTCGTTGCAACTCCGGTGGGCGGCGGGCTAGGCTGTGGCAGGGATCTTCCCTTGCCCAGTTCGGTTTGGCCGTCGCATGGCGGAGGCATCGGTCGACGGGCCAGTTTCTACGGCTTCGGCGGCGGTTGTTGGTTGTGGCAGCGGGGTGCGGGTGGTGGTGGTGCATCTCTTCTTCCCGGTTCGGCCCGGCGACGCGGGGTGCTCGCTTGGCGGAGACGGCCTTGACTGGGAGTTCATGCTTGGGCGGACCTTTTTTGGTCCCGGGGCGCGTCGGAGCTATGTGTTAGAAGGGAGAGAGGGATTGGTGGAATAGTTCGTCTGTATTGCTTGAGTCTCGTGGGCATATATATATGAGTACATGATTTACTTGGAGTACAAGGCAAGCCAGAATATTTCCTAGTCTAACCTATGTTTTCTAATACAATCACGTTACTCAACACTATGCTCTGGTTAGATGATGCTGGGCTCGGTCTGGATGATGCCCCACTATTAGGAAAAACCTTATACACAGAATCTTAGCAGCAGCGCGGCATAAAAAGAGGCGTTGCTGCTAAGTAGTAGCAGCGCGGCTACGGAAAGCTCGCTACTGGTGCAAACTTAGCAGTAGCGCGTGACGCTTAAACCGCGCTGCTACAAAAATCCACCGACAGTACACAACGACATAAGTTTACCAGTAGCACGGCGTCAGGAAGCGCGCTGCTGCTAATGCCATAGTAGTAGCGCGCTTTTTTGTCACCTCGCTGCTGCTAAGTTTGAAATTGTGCACAGAGTTGGCCCGTTTTGCAGTAGCGCATGACAGAAAAGCGCGATGTTGCTACGCTCTTAGCAGCAACAATGCGCTTTTTCTCCCGCGCTACTGCTAAGACGCAGCACCCACCACCTTTTCCACCTCCCCCTCCCCATCTCCTCTCCTCCCTTTCCCCTACCTCCCACATCCTCCCTCTCTCACTCTTCTTCTTCCTCAATACTTCTCCCCCCATTACTCTCCCTCTTCTACCTACCTTTCTCTCTCTTCATTACTCCTAGCTATAACTACACCACCTCCATTAATTCATCTCCTTTCTCTTTTTCCTCCCCCCTCCACTAGTTGAAGTTGTCTCCTTCCAAATTAGCTAGCTAGATAGATGTAGCATTTAGTTAAGTGACCTATTTGCCCCCTAACTAGATCTTTCTTTGTCAAGAAGAGCTTTGTGCACTTTTGACATCCCTACATCATCATCTCCACCGTGTGCTCGATCTCGAGATAGAGGTGTGATTAATATTTCATGCTTTTGCAAAATGGAAATATGTTTATGCATGTGTGTGTGATATTTTTATGGAAATTGTGTGTGTGGCATGAGTTGACGCCAAATTGTGCATTTGAATTGCCTATGTTTTGCCGAAATGTCGATTTATTTCCGTTTCGGCGAATTCCAGGCAAACTCTAGATCTATATATGTCCTATTTTTAAGGAAGGTCATGCCGAATTTTTGTATGACTTTGATGAATGCACGCATTTTTATAATCAATTTGTTTATTATTATCGTGCAGAGTTGACGATGGTCAGTGGAACGATGGTGGACAGGTGGTTGCGGTCGGCGGTGCAGGACATGAAGGAAAATAACCTGACAGAGGTTTTATGTCCGTGTCGAAAATGCAAAGGAATAGTTTGGCTTGACCCCCATATCGATGGTCGTGTCGAAGCGCACCTGCTCATGACTGGTTTCATGGATGGCTATACTCGGTGGATAATTGAAGATAAGGATGACGATGTTGAGGATGCCGACGGGGCAGGCAATGATGCTGACACGGGGCAAGACGAAGAGATGATCGATAATGGCGGCGGGTAAGAGGCCGGACATGGCGGCGGAGAAGGGGGCGGACATGGCGGCGGAGAGAACGACATGGACTCCACGCAGCAGAGTTCGTCGGTACTAAGTTCAATCGTGTGGGACCCTCATGTTCAAGCATTGCTTCGCAAGGAGACGAGTACTGAGAGAGAGCTGCTTCTAGAGAGGAGGCTAAGCTGGAGCAACTGGTGGTAGACTCGAACACTCCATTGTATGATGGTTGCAATCCTGAGGTGACCCGCTTGAGTTTCACGCTCCAACTCCTGAAGACGAAGGCTAAAAACAAATGGACCGACACTAGCCTCGATGAGCATCTCAAGTACCTAAAGGATGTTCTTCCCGAGGGTAATCTATGTCCTAGTAGTGTTGATGAGGCCAAGAAGATCGTGTGCCCTCTTGATCTGCCACACGTTAGATACCATGCATGCATCAACGATTGCATAATTTATCGGAAGGAGCACGCGGAAAAAACAAGTTGTCCGGTGTGCAATGCTTCTCGATACAAGAAGGCCGGGAAGAAATGTCCCCAGAAAGTGGTATGGTACTTACCGATCACTCCCCGTCTCCGGAGGTATTTTGTAGATCCCAAGGAAGCAAAGCTAATGCACTGGCACGCGGAGAGGAAGAAGCCCGACGATGGAGATGATCTGAAGCTGAGACACGTCAAGGATGGAAGCCAGTGGAGGGCGTTGAACAGCTTCTATCGGTATTTTGAATGTGATGCAAGGAACATCGTGCTCGGCACGTGTACCGATGGCATGAATCCGTTTGGCAACCAGAGCACCAACCATAGCACATGGCCCGTGTTTGTATGGATGTACAACCTCCCCCCTGGTTGTGCATGAAATCGAAGTACATTCACATGAGCATGCTTATTCAAGGGCCGAAACAACCAGGAAATAATATTAATTTGTATCTGGGGCTACTTCAGGAGGAGTTAGACACGTTATGGAAAACACCGGCCAAGACATGGGACGCCAGCAAAGGCGAGTATTTCAACATGAGAGCTGCGCTGATCACGACAGTGCACAACTATCTTGGTTACGGATATGTGGCAGGCCAGGTGTGCCATGGATATTGCGGATGCACGCGGTGCATGGATGATACGACGTCTCAGCAGCTAACGTCAAGGAAAGATGGCGGGTCTGGGAAAATCGTGTACATGGGGCATCGAAGATGGCTCGAACAGGACGACCCGTGGAGAAACCGTGGAGATCTATTCAGTGGTCACGCTGAGCATCGAGGACCTCCACGTAAGCGAAGCGGTGCCGAAATCGATGAGTTGTTGAAAAACTGGAAGGAGTGCCTCGCGCCGGGAAAGACGATGAGAAAGGCGCCGGAGCCACTGCTGAAGGTATGGAAGACGAGGTCTGTGTTCTGGGACTTGGAGTACTGGCACAAACTCGATACACCTCATTGCCTTGATCAAATGCATATCTGTAAGAATGTCCTTGAGAGCTTGCTCGCAACACAGATGAACATGCCGGATAAGACCAAGGATGGGCCGAAGGCAAGAAAAGACTTGCAAGATTTGAAAATCAGGGATGATCTGCACATGCCGCCCCATAAAATGTCAGACAAGACAGAGACGGAGACAGAGGCACGGGAGAAGAAGGGCAAGAAAATAAAGAATGAGGATTATTGCCCCCCTTCTTGCTTCACCTTAAGTCAGGCTGAGATCAATCAATTCTTTAAGTGCCTTACCGGAGTCAAAGTTAGTTCCGGTTACTGTGGCAAGATAAGTAGATATCTAGACACGGACAAGAAAAGGTTCAGCGGGATGAAGTCTCATGACTGTCATGTGATGATGACGCAGATATTACCTGTTGCCCTTAGAGGGATAATGGACAAGCACGTCCGTGACACGCTTATTGGTCTCTGCAAATTTTTCGACGTCATCTCTCGAAAGTCGATCAGTGTGAAGCAGCTCCGAAGGCTACAGGAAGAGATCGTTGTGATACTGAATGAGCTTGAGATGTACTTCCCGCCCGCGTTCTTTGACGTGATGGTGCATCTGTGTGTCCATATTGTGGATGACATAATAGACCTGGGGCCGTCATTTATGCACAACATGATGCCGTTTGAGAGGATGAATGGGATCATCAAAGGATTCGTTCGTAACATGTCCTGTCCGGATGGAAGCATCGTCCAGGGCTATTTGACACAAGAGTGCATCTCTTTCTGTGAGAATTTTCTATATGGCGCAGACCAGCCGCCTGGTGTTAGTGTTGGTTTGCCCGTTAACAAGCACGATGGGAGGCTCGAAGGAGAAGGTCACTGCAACGGTCGCAGGGAACTGCACATGGCATACTCAGATCGACGCAGCGACTTTGACAGAGCAAACTTGGTAGTGCTACAACACCTAGACGAGGTAGATCCTTTCGTGGCACTACACAAAGAAATTATCGCAAAGAAGTATCGTGACCGGGGGGTATGCAGGACGGACGCCGAAGTTACTAGAGAGCACAACTCCACTTTCCTGCATTGGTTCAAAGAGCATATTATTGCTAATCCCCCGGAGGAGGGCTCTAAGGACGGATTGCTCATATACGCCTTAGCACATGGCCCCTCGCCCAACCTCGTAACCTATCAGGCATATGATATCAACGGATACACATTCTACACGGAGGCCAAAGATATGGACAGTGATGAATATCAGAACTCAGGGGTGACGATGGAATGCATGACCGGCAGCGTCAACGGCGCAACTGAACGATTTTATGGAAGGGTCGAGGAGATCTGGGAGCTTGACTACTCTGGACTACACAACACGACGATGTTCCGTGTCAGATGGGCTAAGAATGTCGAAAGAGAAAGCCGGATTTTCACTACCATGACTATACCCGACGCCAAGAGCGCTACCGTGAACGCTATCGCAAAAAACGAGCCATGGGTACACGCTAAGCACGTGACACAATGCTTCTTCATAACTGACCCATGCAATCCCAGTCGTGTTGTTGTGAGGAAAGGCAAAAGAAACATCATTGGAATGGATGGAGTCGCCAACGAGGAAGACTATGATCAGTACGGCAACCCAATGAGGGAAGATAAGGATGATGATGAAGTATACGTCAAAAGAAGAATCAACACTACATTACCAAAGAAAAATCGTTCTCCATGGAAAAGGCAAAGTCACAATGAGGGGCTCAATTATTCGTCGACGAACAAGAAGGGAAAGAAGCTGACTCAAAAACGAAAACGTCAGCGCTGAGGAATCGGTCAAATGATGTAATATATATATATATATATATATATATATATATATATATATATATATATATATATATATATATGTTCCTATTTTGTATACACACTTAGCCATTATTATGCAAGGGTCCAATGATGTAATATATATGTTCCTATTTTGCATACATATTTAACCGTCAAATGATGCAATATATATCGCCTTCCCTTCGTTCAGCGATGAGGAAAAGAAAATGGGAACTGGTTATAGCAGTAGCGCTTTACTGAAAAAGAGGTACAGCTAGTCAAGATAGCAGTAGCGCTTTACTGAAAAAGAGCTACAGCTAGTCAAAATAGCAGTAGCGGTTTCTACAGAAAACTGCTACAGCTAGTAAATAGCAGTAGCGCGCTTCGTGTAAACGCGCTACTGCTACGTCCACTTAACCCAAAATTCTCACTCTCCCTGCTTCATCCCGCCTCTTTTCCCCCCAAATCCCGACTCTCTTCCCTGGCCCCGTCGCACCGCCGCGCCCGACCCCGGCGTGCTCGCCCCCGACCCCGCCGCGCCCGACCCTGGCGCGCTCGCCCCCGACCCCGCCGCGCTCGCCCCCGACCCCGCCGCGCCCGATCCAGGCGCGCTCGCCCCCGACCCGTCGGCCCTCGCCTCCCTCCTCTGCTTCCTCCCCTCCCAACCTCGGCCGTCGTCGGGCCTGCCTCCTCGCCCCTGCACCCTCTGTAAACCACCCCCACCCCTCTCTCTCTCTGCTAGCTAGGGTTCTTCGGTTAATTTACTTAGGTTTTAGTTAGGGCAGTATGTTAATTAGGTTATCTATTTAGTTATGAATTTAGCTAGTTTCAAAATTAGCTGAATTTATATGCAAATTTGAACTGGACATGTGATATGTGGATATGTCATGTTTTGGACATGTCAAGTTTGGAATTTGAACATGTCATTTGGACATGTGATGTTTTGGTTCAATTTTGGTAAATGATCCGAGTAGCCTATGTTACGCCGGAATGTTGATTCATTTCCGTTCCGGTGAATTTCAGGCGCTTGATATGTCCATTTTTTAGCAAAGGTCATGCCGAAATTTCCCGTGAATAAAGGCATGATTTGTGCTACATAGTTGGCATATCGAGTGCTGGCACATATATTTCTGTTTTATGTCATTTCTCATTTATTCATACTTTTAGAAATAAATGAGGACACTTAATCAGGCGGACATCGACGCGAAGGTGAAGCTTGCGGTCAAGAAAAAAGCAGTCGAGGACAAATATGAGTTGTTACAGCAGGCAGTCAATGCAGCTGTAACTGCATGCAGAAATGATTTCGCTACTAAGTTGGTTCGAGTTATCATCAACTGGATGAAGGAAAATCCAGACAAGACGGTACATGATTTCCCGTTGCCCAGTTTCGTCGGGAGCAACTCAATGAACAACAACATCATCGCACCATCACTTGCCCACGCAACCGGGCCTCCTCTCGCAGCCGCTCCCGCTCATAGCAGCCCGTCCTTAGTCTCTGGCGTGCTCGGTGGGCCTTCGTCTTTGGCTGAGCTCGACGCTATCACGGTAATTACATGTCGCACCACCATATATATATATATAATATTCCATTTTTGTTGCCTTTCGGATATTTTACGCCACAGATGCCACATCCCTAGTTATATTAATGCCTAGTGCTAGCATGTGGTGTTGCATCATGTTTAAATTTCAGTTAAACCTGAAATGGGGATTTCCTAAACCCTAGCATTAAAGGAATTCACTAGGTTCAACCAAAATATTTCCAGCAAATCCAAATGGCTTTCAAAAATGTTCATCATTCTTGGAAAATACTGGAAACAGTAACCAGAGGTGATGCACATTTTTCCATGACATATTTGGGCTCTGGATTAAATCATACTCTATTTGCATTTGGGCATTTAAATGCTATTAAATATTTTAAATGCTCAAATAATCATAAACTAAAATGTTTACTGTAGGATATATTTCCAACAGTGACCATGAGTAGTTTCATGATTTTTGGAAGTGTCTAGGTATTTTTAATAAAGCCCTAAAGACTACAGAATAATAGAAAACAGAAACAAATGAAAGAAGAGAGAGAAAGGAAACCTACCTGGGCTTACCTCCTGTGCAGGCCACCTGGCGGCCCCGCTGGTGGCCCAGCCCACTGGCCGAAGCGGTCATCTTCAACCTCTGCCAGTAGGCAGAGGCGTGTCACCGCGCGCGCTCGCCCCTGGCCACCTCCTGCTTCCTCCCCGGGCCTTCTAGCAACGCCACGGAGACGCCCCGTGGCCCCTCGCTCCTCTCCCTCACTCTCTGCTCTCCCCCTCGCCCTCTGCTCCCTCTCCCGAGCACACCCGAGCGGAGCTCGTCGTCGCCGACGCAATTTACCGCGGCCACCGTCCATCACGTGCCTCCCCGATGGGTCCAGAGGAAACGCCATCGCCTTCTGCGTCATCTACACCAACCCATTCGACCGCGGGAGCCCTGTAGCGTCTCCCCGAGCTCATCCCCAACCTCCGGCCGCCGGCAACCTCACCGGCGATTCGCAGCCGTCTCCGCTTCCCCGAGCACGCCGTCTGCTCCATTGGAACCCTCGTGAGCTCCTCTTGCTCCTCCCCCTAACCCCTTTGCCCTGTTCGTCCCCTAGCTACGATCCTCGCCATGCCCGACGCTCGGTTCCGCTGGCCGTGTTGCTGCCGCGGCCACAACCGCGTTGGCTCGAAACTTAGCCAGTCAGTACGCTCACCACAACACCAGGAGGCCGTAGCACCCGGCCTTTTTCTCCACCATGTCCCACAGCACCGTCTCCAACCCCGCCCGAACGTCGGCCGCCGCACAAGTCGTCGCCGCCGTCAACCTAGGCCATCCCAGCTGCTACCGCTGCCACCACTAGATGCGCGAGAGCGCCATCAAGCCGTAGCAACAAACCATGCTCAAAACGGTGCCCTGTAGAGCATTCCCGAGCCGCTCCGTCGTCTCTGTCGTCGCCGGCGACGAGCCATGGACCAAGTCCGGCGAGTTTGACCCCGTTTGACCATGGGTGGGCCCAGTTTGACCCCCCTTGGTCAATGACAGGTGGGGCCCAGCCGGCTAATTAATCTAGGGTTAGTACTAATTATAATTAGTTAAAACTAATGACACTGACACGCGGGACCCACTGTCAGGTTTGACCTAGACCGCTGCTGTTGACTTGCTGAGGTCAGCATGACGCAATGCTGACGCAATAACTCTTTTCCTGGACTTATTATTATTCAGAAAATTCCAGAAAACAATGCAAACTTCTAAAAATCATAGAAAATCAACCGTAGCTCCAAATCAAATAAATTATATATGAAAAATGATCAAAAAAATCCAATCTATCCATCTGTACTAGTCTCATGCATGTTAAAGAAACCTAACCTTGCTGTTTAGATGAAACATGATAATGCACTTATATGAGTTCATAGTTTAGGCTTGTATTTGAATCCTTGATTCAAATAAGCTCAAAACCTTCTGGTTGTAGCTGCATTAGCCCAACACACCCATTTTACCATGTCATGATCATGCATCATATTGTGCATTGCATTGATTGTGTTTCTTTCTCTGTTGCCGGTATTTGTCCCCTCTCGATAGACGTGGTTTCGGCGATGAGATCGACGACACCGATGAAGGGCTATAATATCTTCAGAAGTGCCACGCAAGCAAAACCCCCTTGTTCATCCCGATACAATCCCACTCTCTCGCTCCTGCTCCTCTTTTACTGCATTAGGACAACAACGATTCATCTGTTACTTGTTGCGGTAGTTGAACCCCTTATCCTCTGCATGACCTATCATTGCCACAGTAAATAGATGAAACCCACTAGCATGAGTAGGAATTTTTTGAGCCCTGATGTGCCTACTCATTCATGCTTGTTTGTTGTGCCTGCTATTGCTTAGAGTTGTGCCAGGTCTGATTCATCGGGGATGAATCAGAGATGTGTGAACATGTCTTACTGTTGAGAGCTAAGTGTGTGAACATGATTTGGTAAAGGAAGCGGTGAGAGGCCATGTAGGAGTACATGGTGGGTTGTCTCATTGAAGCCGTCCTCAGGAACTGAGTTATGTGTTTGTGATCCATGAAACAGTTACTACCACACATTGGGATCCTTAATTGACTCTCTCGGCTTCTTAATCACCCTTGTCCTCTGTCCAGGAGTTGCAAGTAGTTTCTGGTGTTTGTAGTCTCCTGGTGGCAGTGCGCAGCGCTAGCCGAGGGGTTGACTGTGTTGCGGTAGGCACGTGGAATGGTGTACCGGGTGCCCGTTTGGTGTCTCGGGAACCCTGCACACATCGTTCGGGGCCGTATGTGGAAACCTCGACCGGACTCCCTGCGGATGGAACCTGAACAGGCGATAAACCTGGACTAGAAACTTGAGTGTTTAGGTAGGCTGTGGCCGACACCCTCGCTGGGCTTCCGCTTGAAGGTTGCCGAGTACATGTCGTGTAAACGGCGATAAGTGGTGAGAGCGTGTGTGAAGAAGTACACCCCTGCAGGGTTAACATCATCTATTCGAATAGCCGTGTCCGCGGTAATGGACTTCTGGGTTGCCTATAACAGTTCATAGACAAGTGGAAGTGGATACTCTAAAATACGCAAGATAAGCGTGAGTGCTATGGATGGCGTTCTCGTAGGTAGACGGGAGCGGATCCATAGTGGTGCATTGATATGGTGAACATGTGGACTCGTGTGCGCCACCTCAAAAGAGTTACTTGCAGTCGTAGTTCAGGATAGCCACCGAGTCAAAGCTGGCTTGCTGCAGTTAAACTCCACCACCCCCTTTATTTATACTGATGCATATGTAGCTAGTTCTGATGTAAGTCTTGATGGGTACATTTGTACTCACGTTTGCCTATTTTATGTCTTTGCAAAGAGACGTCAGTCTCTCTAGTAGTTCCGTGTGGACTCCGACGTTTAGCTTGATACCTCAGCTACGATCTTGTGCCCTCGGCAGGATCTGGTAGATAGTCAGGCTTCTCAGCCTTTTTCATTTGTAGATGTCTGTACCCAGACATGTTAAGCTTTCGCATGTGCTTTGACTTGTATGCTCTGAATGTTGGGTCATGAGACCCATGCTTGTAATATCTCGCTCCTCGGAGCCTAATGAGTAAATACTTGAGTCGTAGAGTTATGTTGTGATGCCATGTTGTAGTTGCACATATCAGGCATATTGTGTGTATGATTGAAATGCTTGGTATGTGTGGGATCCGACAATCTAGTTGTTTATCCTTGGTAGCCTCTCTTATGGGGAAATGTAGTCTAGTGCTTCCTTGAGCCATAGTAGTCCGCTACAACCCGGTTCACCGGAGTCCTGCTAGCCCAGCACTACTGCTCAGGACACTTGACTGGTCGGCATGTGTTTCACTTCGTTCCTATGTCTGTCCCTTCGGGGAAATGTCACGCGGTGACATCCGGAGTCCTGCCTAGCCTGCTACAGCCCAGGTTACCGGAGTCCTGTTAGCCCAGTGCTACAGCCCGGATTCGCACGCTGCTGACCGACATGCTCAAAGTTGATTCATG
This sequence comes from Aegilops umbellulata, assembly GCA_032464435.1. Lineage (NCBI taxonomy): Eukaryota > Viridiplantae > Streptophyta > Magnoliopsida > Poales > Poaceae > Aegilops > Aegilops umbellulata. The sequence continues at coordinate 546,066,118 of CP136060.1, read as the reverse complement.
TATGCCGGTCCCCATGGGTTAGTGCCTCTTTGGGTTCACGACTAGCCATGTCGGCCCGGGTTCTTTGTCATATGGATGCTAGCGGCACTATCATATACGTGAGCCAAAAGGCGCAAATTGTCCCGGGCCAGGTAAGGTGGCACCCGTGGGAATACCGTGCGTGAGGCCGCAAAGTGATATGATGTGTTACATGCTAGATCGACGTGGCTTAGGATCAGGGTCCTGACAATAGACATATGTGTTTGCAGGTGAAAGAAACCCCGTGCACCATACTCTACTTGCTCAAAGGCCAGAAGGTGGACGTGGGAAAGGGGATGATAATGGACCCCTTGCAACCCACGTTCCACAACCAGCCGATCCCTGCTGGGCACTTCAGGGTTAGCTTGTCCAGTGTGAAATCGGGGCACGAGGATTTGCCTCCTCAAGAACAGCATGTGGGAGCGGACGACGAGACCCCGCTGCGGATTGGTAGCTGCAAGGGTTGGGTGCTGCTATGGCCGAAGAGTCTTATTCGTCTGGAGCCGGCCGAGAGCACACCAATAACCACACATCAACAAGCATGTGCGGAGACCACCACCCCGCCTACGCAGTTACCAGTTCCTGTAGTGCCGGGTGAGAGTGGCGGACGACATGATGAAGGGGGTGCAATAGTGCCGGCTGATGTAATTTGTCCTGTAGAACAGAGAATGGATGATGAGACGGAGGTCGACCCTTTGGATTTCCTCAATACAAGCGCGTATGACTGTGACATAGAATTGATGAGTCAACCATATGACGAATCGGGCTATCAGCTTGCTAATGAGGATATGGATGATATGCCCGGGCAGGAAGGTCGTAGCAGGGATTGCAAAAAGTCTCTCTTCATGAAATCCTCACAGGACACTCCTGAAGATGCCGCCTCAACACAGGCTCAACTATCCCGGCGCGAGGGTCGTACAGTACTTAGCCCGGGAACACTGGGGCAGGGGTTAAGGAAGGGTCTAGAAGGTGTGCCCAAGAAAAAGGAGAGAAAGAGATCGGGGAAGATAGCTGCCTCCAAACAAGCCAGAGCACATAGCAACCAGATGATGCATTTTGAAGAGCGTGTACCCGTGAAAGGTGCGGCCATGTTCCATCTCACGGGCGAGCTGATGCTACCGCCAAAACCGCTGGAAGCACTATCAGGGGATCTCAGGAGACTGCACGACCATGTGCTATCGACTGAGAAAAGCCTACTAGCCTCAAAGGATCCAGGATATCTGACATACGCGGCTCGTGTGCCTGAGGGGAATGCTACGTCGAGACACGACCCGCGGAGGTGTTCTTCCTGCGGTTTGACCATATCTTTGAGATGTTTCTGACAAGGCGGCTCGATTTTTCAATCGTCCGCCTTTTTGCGCTACATATGAGTTCCGTCATGAACAGTGAAGAAGTCTCGCAAATCTGTGTGGCGGATCCGTACTACATGCGTGAGTCTTTCTTGAGTCTCGGCAACTTTGAGCGTGAAACTGCTAGGGAGTACCTCCAAAACTTCATGGTACAGAATAAGGACTGGGAAATTGTCCTCGTGCCTTATCATCCAAAGTAAGTCAGTTTCGAACAACCCTTTCATACATTTCAATCACTCCTTCTCTCTCTATGGGGAATAATTTGAGGTGTCTTTTCCCCGCAGCAACGGGCGGCCATCCTTGTCGTTCTTTATCCGCAAGTCTCCCACGCCGTGTATTTTTACCCTTCTAGAGACTACGAGAAAAAAGACTACACCCACATAATGAATATTCTAGATGATGCTCTCCAAGGCTTCAGCTTTAGAGGTGGCCACATGCAGATCAGGAAACAAAGGAACAAGAAGATGGGTTTCGCGCATAAAACTAACTTCTCCTGCATCCATGTCCCAAAACCAAGCAAGAAGGATGGATTCTACATCCTCCATCTCATGATTCAGTTCAACACGGATCACCAAAAGCTTTGCATGAGAAGCAGAAATGATGATCATATCCACAAGTGGCTAGAATCTCATGGAGAAGCGGATTATAAACTTAGAGATGACTTCTTTCGCATCCAAAGCGACATTGCGACGATCATCATGAAATAAGTCGTCGATGAGAAGGGGATGTTCCACCACGGCCCTATATCGCGAGCTGACGTCCGAACTCGCATAGGCATGCAACGTCTAGACCTCACGCCGTTCAAGAAGCTAGGGTCCATCCTCGATGATATGGAAGGATGGAACTTCTAGTGATTTATGATGCCGATGATGATGATATGTGTCGGTTGAACTTGTATACTATTTGTAGCGATGAAACTTTGCGATGTCCACAATCCCTGCCGAACTTGCGTAACGCCTCTTTGTTAGTTTGCGTACTATGACCTGCGTACCTCTAGTTAATTAATTTGTGTATTGTATGTTGCATCTAGTTGCTAACCCTTTCTTTTTCGGTGTTCTCTAGTATATTTTGTTGCATATATATGATTGTACATCCTCTTCATGAACATGCATCTCTAACAGGTACCTAGTTTCTTGATGGCGAGATGGAACTGCTATGTTGTGTACAAAGGGAAGGTTCTGGGGGTGTACAACGAGTGGCATGAGTGTCAGGCGCAAGTGAATGGGTTCTCGGACGCCAGCCATAAAGGCTTCAAAAGCAAACAAGAAGGAGAAGCTAGTTACTTGAAGGTCACGCTAGCGCGAGAGAGGACTCGTAACCGCCATCTCATGTACTGCATAGTTCTGCTCTCACTCATAGTGATAGCTCTTCTCCCGTATACCTTTCTTTAGATGGATGACGTTGTAGTTGCAAGTATTCGAGACTTGCATGTATCGCTATTTTCGAGATGATGACAAGATACCACTTTGTGTTGGATGATGATTATGACGAGACTATTTGTATGTATATGCTATGATTACATTTGTGGTCTCGCAGGCATTTGTATGTGTATCATGATGACATTTGTATGTGCTAAAGATTCTTCTATAATGCCTATTCAAATACAAAAAAAATATGCCGAAAAAAACAAAAAACAACTAAAATTAGCAGTAGCGAGTGGAGAAAAGTTAGCAGCAGCGCGGTTGTAGCAGTAGCGCGCACAGGGGAAGCGCGCTATAGCTATTAGCAGCAGCGAGCTTCCTTTAAGAGCGCTGCTGCAACACTTGTGTAGCAGTAGCGCGGGTGAACCAGCGCTACTGCTATATGTTAGCTGTAGCGCCTTATTAGTAGCGCCGGCCCCCACGCTACTAAAAGGCCCAAAACGCGCGCTGCTGCTAGGCTTTTCCCTAGTAGTGCCCGCGGGCATTGAGGTCCCCCACCCCGCAGGTACGGTGTGGATGTGAGGTGGTGGTCGGGACATCGCTCCGTCGGGAAGATCGGAGTCGGTGACCACGACATGGCGTTGTGCGAGCGTGTTCGGCGGCGGCCGTCGGTAGTCGCGGAGTTGTGTCTCGCCCGGTCTATCAGGACTGGCTGGAGGTGCAGGTGTCGACGCCCCTACTGTGGAGGTGTCGATCCAGACTTCATGGCTGATGCCGGGCTAGGAGTGATAGGAGACACGTTTTACTCCCACCTACCGTTGTGGGTGCTCTGTGATGTGGGCGGATGGTGATGGCTTGGACATGGATGCCGGGGTGGCACCCCGGGTGGCAGTTCACATGGTTTGCTCTCAGGTGAGTAACCTCGCGGTTGTGGTCAATAGTATGAACGGAAATTCCATATCCACGAAAACGGAAAGTTCTGTTTCCATGTCCGTTCCACCGGAAATCACTGTTCCATTTTTTTTTCCGTTTCCACATAAAAATTTCCATTTCCATTTTCATTTTGTAAATTTCCGTTTTCGTTTTCACATTTCCTCTCCGTTTCCATTTTTCCTCCGGAAAAGCAGAAAGTTTTCACTCCATTTTCATCCCTAGTACTAGCAATCTTTTGTCCCACTTACGGACAGGGCTTTAATCCTGCTGAGCAGGTTGCTTGTAGTCATACTGATAGTAGGAGTTTTTTCCTGGAGTAGCAGGTTGCTATTAGTCTTAGATCGAGTAGTAGTATTAACATTAGGAGTATTTCAGATGATGCTGCTGCTGGCCTTCTGCTGACTGATAGCTGATCGAGTAGTAGTACTAACATTAGGAGTATTTAAGATGATGAGACTGACAAGTACTGAGGGAGTCCTGGATTAGGGGGTGTACGGATAGCCGGACTCCTGGACTATGAAGATACAAGATTGAAGACTTCGTCCCGTGTCCGGAAGGGACTTTCCTTGGCGTGGAAGGCAAGCTTGGCGATACGGATATGTAGATCTCCTACCATTGTAACCGACTCTGTGTAACCCTAACCCTCTCCGGTGTCTATATAAACCGGAGGGTTTTAGTCCGTAGGACATAACAACAATCATACCATAGGCTAGCTTCTAGGGTTTAGCCTCCTTGATCTCGTGGTAGATCTACTCTTGTACTACCCATATCATCAATATCAATCAAGCAGGACGTAGGGTTTTACCTCCATCAAGAGGGCCCGAACCTGGGTAAAACATCGTGTCCCTTGCCTCCTGTGACCATCCGCCTAGACGCATAGTTCGGGACCCCCTACCCGAGATCCGCCGGTTTTGACACCGACATTGGTGCTTTCATTGAGAGTTCCTCTGTATCGTCGCCATCAGGAAGGATGCCTCGTACCGTCTTTAAAGACGGCACCGTTGCTAAGGGAGCTTTGGCTGTTGGCCAAACTCTCCGGCTAGGTGGTTTTCTTATGACCGCCTGTTCGGCTTCTGCGCCGACGATGACCTCTCGGGCCATAAAAAACAATCTTCATGTCAGCTCGGAACTCGCCGAGCAGTTAGATCCAATGGAGCTCTCCTCCATAAACGAGCTCTTGGATCGCATCGCCGCCCTGGGAGTCGCTACGGATCACGACTAGATTGGGCTTAAACCCGATCTGAGAGAGATTAACTCTCCCCAAGTCACCCATCACGTTGTCGTGATAGAGGGATAGTGCGGCGACCCTTCATCTATCTTAAGGAGTAGCTACGTCTGGATTCCCGATCCCTCCAAGCCGGATACCCGCGGAGGGGAGGATATCACTCAAGACCTGAACTTAGAGTCAGGCGACGGGCTGAATTCATTGGACAACATCCAAGAATCCAAATTTTCGAGTTCGGAAACTCCTCGGCCTCTGAGTCTCAAATTGGGTGAGGTTTCGGATTTAATTCCACCCACCCACCCAAACATAAGCTATCTATCCCAAATCAGGCAAAAGCTCGAAGAAATAGTACATCATTATTGGGCCAGATTCCTCCTGGTTAGGAACAGGACAAAGGACTGCCGCGAGGAAGACGCAATCTCAATTTTCTGCAATAATTGCACGGACAAGGGAATCCTCAACGCCATAAGTCGCCGTGATATTACACGCTTCGCTGACTTGGCATCCATAGTACGAAAGTACTGTGCGATGGAAAGCGCCTGGAAAAGCGAAATAAAATTTTGGGACGATCCGGCCCTGAATACAAACCCAGTCCGAAATAAAAGGGTGCATCATCGCCAGACACCCGGGTCAAACAGCAAAAAGCAAAAACCCTCTACAGGGCATGGAAGCGTTCTGGAAGGATGGCTTAATGGACCCTATAAAATTCACAGTAAAGAGGGCGCCACACCAACTCACAGCCTTAGAGCATGTTGGATACTCCGGCAGGTGGCCAAAATTGGCGAAGATCTCCTAATTCCGGAGGCCACAGAAAGCCACCCCAGGGACACCAATACGGTATTAACAGTCTTCGAGACTTTCGCATCAAATAATACGCGAAAAAGAACACTTCGCAGCCTTACCGAAGTCTACCAAGTAGCAACAATAAACCCATGGAGTGACACGGCTATTACTTTTAATGCCAGCGATGAACCTAAATTCCGAACAGCCCGAGCAACAGCCGCATTGGTCCTCAGTCCAATAGTGGACGGCTTTCGCGTCGCCAAGGTACTCATGGATGGAGGCAGCGGATTGAACCTCATTTATGGGGAAACCCTTCAAAAAATAGAAATAGACTGGAACCGCATTGAGCGAAGCAGTACAACCTTTAGAGGAATAATCCCCAGTCGGGAAGCGCGCTGTACAGGAAAAATCACACTAGATGTGGTGTTCGGCACGCCGGATAATTACAGGTCCAAAGAGATCATGTTCCATGTGGCCCCGTTCAGTAGCAGATACCACGCCCTGCTAGGGCGGGAAGCGTTTACAACCTTCCAAGAAATACCCCATTACGGGTACATGAAGCTCAAGATGCCCAGGCCGAACGGAATTATCACTCTCGCTAGTGATCCGGACATAGCACTCCGCGTCGAGAACAAGACAGCCGCACTGGCCCTTGAGGCACTATCCGAAGCCCTAGCGGCTGAGGAACTGAGTGCGCTGCGCTCCATGGTGAACAGGGACGATGTGATACTCGAAAAAAGATCCAAGTCCACCTCCTTTAAACCAGAAGACGAAATAGTCAAATTCCAGGTCCATCCAACGGACCCCAATGAAACAGCTTCTATCGGGGCATAATTAAACCCTGATGTAGACGCCGCACTACGAGAGTTCCTACGTGAAAACTGGGACATCTTCGCCTGGCACCCTTCAGACATGCCAGGAATCCCTCGCAGGCTGGCCGAGCACAGCTTAAATATCCTAAAAGGATTCAAACCTGTCAAACAAGCTCTTCGGCATTTTTCTGAACCGAAGAGACATGCCATGGGAGAGGAGCTAGCCAAGCTCTTGGAGGCCGGATTCAGCAGAGATATAAAACATATGGACTGGCTAGCAAACCTGGTGATGGTACCAAAAAAGGACAAATCCTGGCGCCTGTGTGTTGATTTTAAAGACCTTAACAAGGCTTGCCCAAAGGATCCTTCCCCCTCCCCCGCATCGATCAAATTATCGATGCTACCGCAGGACACGATTCATTGTGTTTCCTTGACGCATATTCCGGCTACCATCAAATCAAGATGGCAGAGTCAGACCAAGCCGCAACGGCATTCATCACACCATACGGCCCATTCTGCTTCAACACAATGCCCTTCGGGCTCAAAAACGCCGGCGCAACATATCAGCGCATGATTCAGACATGTCTGGCAAACCAGATCGGCAAAACAGTGGAGGCATATGTAGATGATGTGGTCGTCAAAACAAGACATGTCGAATCTCTAGTAGACGACTTGAGGTTCACAGTTGATAACCTCCGAACATACGACATCAAGCTCAATCGGGAAAAATGCGTTTTCGGCGTTCCAGCCGGAAAGCTCTTGGGCTTCATTGTATCCGGTAGACGAATTGAAGCAAATCCAGCCAAGATCCGAGCTCTGTCACAATTGGATATCCCAAAGGACCTCAAACAAATACAAAAATTAACCGGATGCGTGGCGGCTCTAAGCCGCTTTATCTCCCGCTTGGGAGAAAAGGCACTACCCCTCTACCGCCTCCTTCGGCGCACCGAACACTTCGAGTGGACGGATGCAGCCACGGCCGGACTCGACGAAATAAAAGCCATATTGGCAACAAACCCAGTCCTGGCCGCGCCAAACATTGGCGAACCAATGCTATTGTACATTGCAGCAACACATCAGGTCGTAAGCGCGATGCTCGTCGTCGAACGAGAAACGGATGGACACAAATTCCCCCTTCAAAAGCCGGTCTATTATGTGTCCACTGTCCTCACTCGTGCAAATCACGGTACCCGCATTATCAAAAGATTGCGTACGCGGCATTCATGGCATCTCGGAAGCTGCGACACTACTTTCAAGAGGGTTCAATAATAGTAGCCTCGGAAGTACCACTTAACGATATTATAAACAACCGTGACGCAACGGGCCGGATTGCAAAATGGGCCATTGAGCTCCTCCCGTTCGACATAACCTATAAACCACGGCGAGCTATCAAGTCGCAAGTTTTGGCCGACTTCGTCGCAGAATGGACGGAGGCCGAACTCCCTAAAGAGTACGGCACATATTCAAATTGGATCATGCATTTCGACGGCTCCAAGATGTTGGCCGGTCTAGGGGCTGGCGTCGTTTTAACGTCCCCCACATGAGACACAGTTCAATACGTACTCCGGATTATGTACACAGACTCCAACAATGCAGCCGAATATGAGGCCCTTCTACATGGTCTCCGGATGGCAGTATCCATGGGCATTCAACGCCTAGAGGTGCGCGGGGATTCGAACCTCGCGATATCCTAAATAAATGGAGACTTCGATGCTAAGGATCCAAAAATGGCAGCTTACCGCAACGTCGTCTTAAAAATATCAGCTCGGTTCGAAGGGCTTGAATTTCACCATATAGCCCGGGAAAATAATCAGGCGGCAGATGTCCTGGCACGCATGGGCGCAAAACGCGATGTAGTCCCCCCCAGTATGGGAAGGGGAACCAAACAATAACAGCCCAGACCCAACCGCACTGCCCGACACCGAACAATCTGACATAATTGGAGGCTCTGTCAATGAAATTACACCTTCAGCCCACGCAATAATGGTCGTCATCGCCCCGTGGACAGAACCATTCCTAGCCTACCTTACTAGGCAGGAACTCCCAGAGGACCAAAACGAGGCACGCTGCATAGTGCGGCGATCTAAAGCCTATAAAGTCCATGAGGGAGAGCTTTATAAGAAAAGCACTACCGGAGTCCTTCAAAGGTGCATCTCCAAAGAGGAAGGGCGGAACTTTCTGGCTGAAATTCACGCCGGACTCGATGGTCATCACGCTGCAGCTTGGTCCCTCATAAGCAAAGCTTTCTGTACATGCTTTTATTGGCCGACGGCCCGGGCAGACGCTCAGTACTTAGTCCAATGATGCGTCGGTTGCCAGCTTTTTGCAAACCAAAGCCATATGCCACCCACCGGCCTCCAAACTATCCCCATCGCTTGGCCCTTTGCGGTCTGGGGGCTTAACATGGTTGGACCCCTTAAAGGCGGAACCCAAAAGAAAAAATACTTACTGGTCATGGTGGATAAGTTCACCAAATGGATAGAAGCCAAGCCTGTTAAGACGGCCGAATCCGGACCGGTGATAGACTTTATATCCGGGGTTGTACACCATTACGGCGTCCCCCACAGCATCATCACTGATAACGGCACGAACTTTACGACCGACGAGGTAAAACTCTGGTGCAAAAACATGGGCATCAAGCTCAAATATGATTCCGTCTATCACCCACAAACTAACGGCCAGGTCGAACGTGCAAATGGTCTTATCATGAGCGGCATCAAACCCAGATTAGTGCGATCCCTCAAGGAATCTAACACGCACTGGGTAGAGGAGCTCGACTCCGTACTCTGGGGGCTGCGGACCACGCCGAATGCACCACCGGATACACACCATTCTTCATGGTGTACGACGCAGAGGCAGTTTTGCCTTGCGACATAATTCATGACTCACCTCGAGTGCGCATGTACCTTTTATTTCACCATTATATGCATCGATATGACTTAAGTTTTGGCCAAGCTGGGTTGCCTGGCTCCTGTGCTTACCCCTACGTTCCCGATTGTTCGGCTAGGCGGTAAAGGGAGCACCTCTGCGATTGTTACTGCCGGGTCAGTCGGATGTGTACCTCAGACTGGGTGAAGCCGAAAGCTAGCGTTCTTAAGGGAATATTCGATCAGTGACCTAAAAGATGATCTTTTCAATTATTTATTTATGCGCCCCCAGATGCTTTTTCCTGCGTCTTTTTGCATAATGGACATGCACTTTAGGGCATGCCTCCCAGGGAAAGGAACCCCTAACGAAACTATTCTCCCTGGAAGATGTTTCTTACTAACCATGTAATATAACATAACTAGTTGGGCACTTGTCTGTTCAAGCACTAATGACCCCTACGCCTGGTCTCGATGCATACCCCGGTTCTTATATAACCGCATGGGAATTCGGACACACTCCGGACCGTCAGGTCCCGAGGCTGAAGCGAAAAGGTCGGCCATGACAAACGATCTACAATCCGGCTAGAAGGCATTACAAATGTCAATTAAATTACATAGTCATTCTGACTGATTGTATTCCTCTTCAATACCATCTAACAGGCTGTCTAATTTACAGTCCTGCTGGGAATACTTTGCGGCCAATACTACTTGGCCGTATACTAAGCTTACAGGGATCTCCTTCCCATCAGGCCCCACAGGACCGACCTCGGACATGTGGTTGGGGTCAGCCTTTGTGTACCGCGTCTTCACCATGGCCCAGGCCTCCCTAGCGCCTTGACGGCAAGCCGATATCTTCCACAATCGGAAGAGCCGCCACGCTCCCTTCAGCTTCTCTGCCAGCTCTCCAAGACCTTCGGGCATGGAGATGGATGGCCACAAGGCCTGGGCGACGCCTTGAATCGCCTGTCGAACTCGATCGTGCAGTTGCGAGAGCTCGGGAAGAAGGTCACCCGTAGAACCGGGCATCTCCTCTGCAGGACGACCTGTTAGCACAGCTATAGACATTACTCTGTTAGTTGACTTCCCGGCCAAATTCTTTTTCAAAGGTTCGTTCAAGCACTTACTAAATATGCCGCGCCGAAGCCGTTGATTCTCCTTAACGGAGTCTGACAGCTGGGCACGAACATCTTTCAGCTCGACGCCCAGCTTGGTGTTGGCATCTTGGAGATCATTCTTCTCTCGCCTCACCCTTGTCAGCATACTCTCACCAGTCTTTAACTGGCGTAGGAGTTGTTGCCTTTCCAGATCTAATCTGGCGCCGTCTGCAATTTTGTTTGTCAGATTTGCACATACGCCGCACTTCACAAAATACTTATATATTGGAAGTATATATTACCAACGGGGGTCTCCTTGGGCTCCCCTGTTGCGGCTAGTGCGGCCTCAAGTTGGGCTTTGCACTCTCCTAGCTCCTGGGACAGTTGGGTATTCTTTTCTGCAAGACCCTGCATTATTAAATGATCCTTAAATCAGTTCTTTTGACTGCTTCAAGTCTCGGGGGCTACTGATATATATAACCATTAAAATTTCTCACCCTTATGTCTTTTACATATTGCTCTGTGGCTCTGGCTAGACCATTTTGAGCAGCACGGAGGTACGCATCTCCCGAATTGAAGGCATCGAACGCCTCTGGGGAGAAACAAGCATCGCGGAGAACTGTCCGGCGACGCCTGTGGTTCAGGGCACTCTCCACCTCCGAATTAGTGGCAGACAACCTGTCCACATCCTACGTCGGAGGAGCGTCCGGTGCGCGCCTTGTGTTCGCCTCTGCCTCCGGACCAGGCTTTGGAGCCTGGCTGGTGGAGGCGCGATTGGCAGCCTCTCCGGATATAGTCCGGCAAGGTCTCTTTGTCCTAAAGAGAGCATGAGTGTTAATATGCCTTGAAGGTATAACACCTGGGATAAGAGGGCGCGTGTCGGTGTCAAAACCGGTGGATCTCGGGTAGGGGGTCCCGAACTGTGCGTCAAGGTCGGATGGTAACAGGAGACAAGGGACATTTTATTTTACCCAGGTTCGGGCCCTCTCGGTGGAGGTAAAACCCTACTCCTGCTAGATTAATATTGATGATATGGGTAGTACAAGAGTAGATCTACCACGAGATCAAGGAGGCTAAACCCTAGAAGCTAGCCTATGGTATGATTGTGTATGATGATGGTTGTCCTACGGACTACAACCCTCCGGTTTATATAGACACCGGATAGGGTTAGGGTTACACAGAGTCGGTTACAATGGTAGGAGATCTTGAATATCCGCACGCCTAGCTTGCCTTCCACGCCAAGAAAAGATCCTTCCGGACATGGGACGAAGTCTTCAATCTTGTATCTTCATAGTCCTGGAGTCCGGCTGAAGGTATAGTCCGGCTATCTGAACACCCCCTAATCCAGGACTCCCTCAGTAGCCCCTGAACTAGGCTTCAATGACGACGAGTCCGGCGTGCAGATTGTCTTCGGCATTGCAAGGCGGGTTCCTCCTCCAAGTTCTTCAAGAAGATTATAAACACCAGAAATAGTGTCCGGCTCTGCAAAATAAGTTTCCACATATTTCCATATAGAGAATAATATTAACACAAATCAAATCTACTGACGTATTCCGCAGTGCGTCATAACACTGCGACCAAGCCTTCTATATAAATTGCTTTCATTGTTCCACCTCAGCGCGTTTAGTGAGGCGGTTTCCTTGGCACGTATTGTCAAAGCAGAGATCGTGTGCCCCCTCTAACGGGATTCTCATTAATACGGACGTGGATAACCCAATCGTGCCTGTTAGCACGTCTTGTCTTAATTAAAGGCTAGTCCAAGACGGTTACAGGGAGGGCGCTTGATATTCTGCCTCTTATAAAGAGACCAAGGCCCTGTTCCCCGCTTCTATTCTCAAAACGAGCTCGCCCGTCGCCTCGAGTTCCAACACCCTAGGCTTCCAGATTCCGAACGCACCGGATCTTCGATAATGTCCGGCTCTGACCTCCAAGGCCGATGGATGCCCTCCTTTGTTACGGAGGAGGACATATCAAGATTGAGTGAAGCTAGATTCCTGACCAGGGAGATTCCGCACAGGCTGCCTATTCAAGGACAGGTGATCCCTAGCCCTCAGCCCGGCGAGAGTGTGGTATTCATATCCCACTTCCTTCGGGGATTAGGCTTCCCCATGGATCCCTTTGTAAGGGGGCTGATGTTTTATTATGGGCTGGAATTCCACGACTTAGCTCCGGAGTCCATCCTCCATATCTCCTTGTTCATAGTTGTGTGCGAAGCGTTCCTCCGTGTTACCCCTCACTTCGGATTGTGGCTCAAGACCTTCAAAGTAGAACCAAAGATAATCGAAGGGCGCCACGCAGAGTGCGGAGGCGCTTCTATAAAAAGAAATGCCGATGCTCCATGGCCCGAGGGCGCTTTTCAAGAGGAGCTTGGCTTATGGCAACAAGAGTGGTTCTACATCACTGCTCCTCGGGGCACCGCATGGGTGGCGCCTCCGGCCTTTCGCTCGGGTCCCCCACCACGGTTAGCATCGTGGATTAACACAGGGTTAGGTCGGGGCTTGCCCAAAGACGTTCCTCTGCTGCAGGGCCGCATTAAGGATCTCTTGAAGGGAGACCTCAACCTGGTCAAGGTGACACAAGTCATGCTAATTCGCCGGACACTGCCCGGCCAACATCGCCCCCTTCGCTTGTGGGAATTCAATCCGGAGGGACCACGAGCTCTCCAGAATTTTATGGGCGTGACGCCTGTGGAAATGTATAAACTGTTCTTTGGATCACAAGAAGTGAGTCCGGATTTGACCGAGGATGCTGGTTTAAGCCGCAATCGCCCGCATACTCAAGTAGGTGACCTTGCGACCGGACCTTCTATCCGCATAATTAACTTGCTTTTTAACAGCACTTTTCCTTTTAAGCAGGAGTGGATAGCGAAGGCGAAGCTGATCCGGTGTCCGGCTCCCCTTCCCGAAACCAGGCTGGATCCTGTGCTAGTCAGGATGCTAGAGGTAGTGCCTTTGGAGGGAAATATGGGAGCACACAAGGAGACCGCGGCCTCTCCGAAAGAGACCATTCCAAAGGGGGGAATCGATAATTCTCCTCCTAAGGGAAAGAAAAGGGCCGCCTCTGACCACCCGGAAACCATAGCTTCGAAGCGGGGGAAAGAATCCTTGTCAGAGGGCCCGACGCCAGGGAGCCCCTCGGCCGAACTAAACCCTCAAAGGGAACAGCTCTCCAGCGAGCCGTAAGTAGAAGAAGAGTTATTCTTTTAAGAGAAATCCTTGATTTATATCTGAGAAGTTTTGACCGAAACTTTACTTTGTAGTTCGGACCTCAGCCCTTCTCAGCAGAACTCGTCTTCGGGGGATCTTCTTTCGGAGATGATGGAGAGCGGAACGCCTCCTCCTTCTGTATCGCCTAGAAAGGCGGGCGACACTGAAGTGTCGTCGCGGGGGATTTCTCCGGATCCGCTAGGGGTGGATGGTGCAGCCCCCCGAGGTTCTCCGTGTCCGGCCTTTGAGGAAGGCCATGGGACGAGTCCGGCACCATCTGGTGTTCGGTCGGAGGAGCTAAAGATTCTGCTGGGGCGAGCTCTGTCTCAGAGGAGCATCGTGCGTTAATGAGCACGGTGATTGAAAAGATTTCATCCGCAGAAAGCGGACTGCACGAGGCCGTCAAGAGTTTAGTGGCAGGCCTTGACGTACGTTTTAAATAACGTATATTTGTATTAATTGTGCATAAATAAAGTGCGCCCTGTGTAGATAGTAGCCCCTGAGACTCTGTGCGTCGTAAATATGTACGGCGCGCAGAGGATCTTAATCCCAGGTCCTTTAAGTGGCACCTTTATACGTAGGTGGCTGATTGTCTGGAGTCGAGCCGGACTCGTGAATATGTCGAACTAAAGCGGCAACTGGATGAGGCAGAAGCCGACATCGTGCTTGTTAACAAGCGGCTTGATGGTGCTCAAGGTATTGAAATCATTAGGCGATTGAGAGTAAGAGGAGCTTTATGTCAATATCTTACCGTGTGTGTGCTTGACGCAGATGGTGCGGCCGCCGTGGAAGGTCTTAGGGCCGAACTCGCCCGAGCGAAGGAACAAGCCAGAAAAAGCGATGCGGCTGCCGTGAAAGCCCTTGAAGAGCTGAAAGCCGAACAAGCTGCCCATTGCCGAAGCAAGGAGGAGGTGGCTGATATGGCCGTAATGTTAAAAAGTGCTACTGACCGTTGCAAGCTTCTTGAAGAAGAAGGTCGGGCGAGGCAAACGAGCTTAGAGAAAGCTGTTACCGACGCCAAGGATGCTTGCTCTGTAATGAGAGCGGCAAAGGAGAGGAGATACGTCAAGGCGGACTAATTGCGGATGGAAAGCCCTTCTTGCTGCGGAGAAAATTTTGCGACCCGAGGTTTGCCCCGTTGGACCGAGCGTGGAGTGTAGAGGACACCTATCTGGATTTGGCGGCTAGTGCTGCTGATGCGACCAAACACTTTCAAGATAAGAAGGATCATGAAGTGGAGAAGCTCTTCTGGTCGCAATTCATCAATCCAGAGCGTCCACTTGCAGTGGACGATCACCTGGCCCAATGGGCCGAACTGAATAGGTTGTCCGGACTTGCCATGAAGTACGTCACGGATCATCTGTGTCCGGGGAGATCGAAGCCGAAGAGTTATTTCAGCTTGGTGCAGCAATTTCCCGACGTGGTGCCACGTATCGGTGCTATGTGGAGGTCAGCATGCACGGAGGGAGCTTGGTTGGCTCTTGCCCGTGTCAAGACATACTGGGCAGATATGGAGCCCACCGTTGTTGCGTCCCGGGATTCGGATAAAAGCCGAATACCTTCCGAGCAATATTTTGAGGAAGTCCTCGAAGGCGCTCGCATAATAGAGACGCAGTGCTCGAAGGATGCTATGTTATGATAGCATATGTAATCATGAAACAGTATTTTGATAAATTGTAGGGGCATATTTTTAGACTTGTGCCTTCAAGTATTAGGAACACCTCCTGTGCGGCCGTTTAAATATACAAATTCTGAAAGATTGCAGTCGTTGGCTTCAGCCCCCACGCACATAGTGCGGGGGTGCGCGCAGAAGACGCATTTTCACACTTAACCCAACGTCTTGGTCCTATAAAGGAGGTGATAGCGCAGCGGGCTAGGCAACCGGACTATAATGCTTTAACACTTTCACTTAGCCATAGGAGCTTGACAGTGGGACTCTTTAGGTAGCCCTTTAGTGGCGACTGCGCTTTGCCCGAGTTCGGAGCGCGTACGTGCCTGACCAGGAAACGGCCCTTCGTCAAAGCGGAGGAATTCGACAAATTCCTATGAGTCATCAAGTGGCGACCAGTCTCGCGCTACATCATGACAGTTGGTTTTCGGGTTTCTCTACTGAGGTGCTCACCCGGCCGAACCGGGGCACAATCGCAGTAGTTCTCCTGGTGCTACCTTAGCCGACAGAGCGGAACGTAAGGTAGCCGAACTCAGGAGCCGGGCAACCCAACATGTGACCAAAATCATGATTCGGAGCTGATGCATATAGTGCCAAAACTCGCGACGCCGAACACTCCCTAAGGTGTTCGGTCTTTGTGAGTGCGTGTGAAACAACACCCTTAAACAAAAGAAAAGAGCCCTTAGTGTCCAGGTACGAGCAAGATTTCTGGCGTGGCCACATGCCAAGACGCCAGCCTCCTCCTTGGTTATAGCAGGAAGGAAAAAACCAGGGGATGTATAGCATCAAGAGACAGTAAAAAAAAGGTTTACGCAGGGTCTTAATCTAAAAAGAATCCTTTAGGACGGGTCCCTACTGCACGTCTGCGCCCGTGTCTCCGCTGTGCCATGTCTTGGATGGGCGCCGCACGACATTCATCTGTAAAAGAGAGGAACTAAATTGAAAAATGGGTTGTGCAGAACAAAATATAAAGTAAAGAATATATAAGGTTGAGTTTTATTGTCTCTGCGTACAGCCCCTGGTATGGGGTATATGGCGAACTAAGCCTGCGTTAATGATGGACTTGTGCCGAACTCGTTGAGTCCGAGTCCGTGGCCTTTGATGACTTATAAAAAAGTCCTTTGGCTGGCGAGGCCACTTTATTGTGCGGCTGTTTAAGCGGCCGCGCAATCCTCTGTTTGGAGGAGGCGTATTTTAGTGCGCTCCCTTTAAAGAGATGATGCCTCGAGGACCGGGCATCTTAAGCGTGAGAGATGCGTAATGCGGTATTGCGTTAAAGCGAGCGAAAGCTCCGCGTCCCATTAGTGCATGATAGCGACTTGAAAACGGGACTACAAGGAAGGTCAGCTTTTTGCGACGAAAGTTATTGGGAGAGCCAAATATGACTACAAGCCGGAGAAAACCCATACAATGGGTGTCTGGGCCTGGTGCTACCCCTTGAAAGGAGGTTTTGCTGTGGCGGATTCTTGCTGGGTTTATGCCCATGCGGTGGATTGTATCCTGATATATCAGGTTTAGTCCACTGCCGCCGTCCATAAGGACATTGGTAAACTGGAATCCATCGATTATTGGATCCAGTATCAGGGCAGTCCGGCCTGCGTTTTTGATATTTCTAGAATAATCTAGCTGATCAAAAATGATTGGCTTTAGTGACCAGTGGCTGGACTCCTGAGGGGAAAGTTTGATTGTGCGTACCTTTATGGGTGCCACATGTTTTGTTACGTGAAGTAAGTTCACTGTTTTGACTTCTTGCGGGAAGTTCTTTTGCTTCCTGGTATTCTGCCTTTGGGGTTCGTCCTCTTCTTCACTTGGTGTATCGAGCCCCTTGTGTTCGGCATTAAGCTGTCCGGATTGTTTAAAAACCCAACAATCTCTATGGGTGTGATTGGCAAGCCTCCCAGGAGTACTGTGTATCTGACATATTCTGTCCAGGATTCTGTTCAAGCTGGACGGATCATCCCTATTATCCTAAAGGGGTGGTTTTGTCTGATTTTGCCGTGAGCTTTTGAATCCGGCATTGACTGCCGTGCTCTTCGTACTTTTTCCTTTGATTCTGCGACGGTCCTTATTTCGCCGCGGTTTTCCGTTTCCATCCCTGATTTCTGATGTACTTGGGTCGCTGGGGCTGCATCGTGCCAACCAGCTGTCCTCTCCATCCGTGTTGCCCTATTCGGACGGCTGCTCTGAGGCATGCTCGTCGTCTACCGGCTCATCCTGCTCTACGGCTGGGTCTTGATCGAGGCGGGGCTTGGCTTGGCGTCTACGTCGTCGCTTTGACTGCTTTTCGGAGGGTTTAACCCTTTTTCCGCCCCCTTTTTCCTCGTTGTCGTTTCCTGTAGGGGTATCCACCATGAATACATCTTTAGGTGGGGTGGAGGTCCAGTGCCCTATAGGTGCTGGTCCTAGTTCGTCTCCGTCTTCGTCGTCCATACCGTCGAAGTCTTCGGATCCGAAGTCAAGTATGTCGGTTAAATCATCGACAGTGGCTATTAAATGGGTGGTGGGTGGGCTTTGAATTTCTTCGTTGTCCGAATCCCAACCTCGCAGACCATAGTCCGGCCTGGGCTCTCCTGATAAAGAGAGAGACTTGAGAGAATTCAGGATATCACAGAAAGGTGAGCACTGAAAGATGTCCGCGACGGTGAACTCCATTACAGGCGCCCAATCAGATTCGATCAGCTGGGGCACGGAAGGCCCGGAGTTCGGAGAAGAGTCCGGCTACTTGGAGTCCTGGGCCGTGCGGAGTACGGGGCTGGCGTTTGGCTCGATCGCCTTTGAGATCGTAGCCCCCAAGGTGACGTCCAACCGTTCATCCTCGGAGAACGCAGCGGGCTCCGAGTCAAGGATCGGGGCCGGAGCGTGTGCGGCCTCCAGGGTACTATTCGGAGGCAGGGCTATATCATGCCCCTCGAAATAGTGCGGCGCGCTTGGCTGTGGCTCGAACCCGTCGAAGATCAAGTCTCCGCGGATATCAGCCGTGTAGTTTAAGCTTCCAAACCTGACTTGATGGCCAGGGCGTAGCTTTCGATCTGCTCCAGATGACCAAGCGAATTGGCCCGCAGAGCGAAGCCTTCGAAGACGAAGATTTGTCCGGGGAGGAAAGTCTCACCCTGGACCTCATCGTTGTTGATGATGAAAGGAGCCATCGAACCTAAAAGCGACGACACAGAGGAACTCTCAATGAAAGCACCAATGTCGGTGTCAAAACCGGCGGATCTCGGGTAGGGGGTCCCGAACTGTGCGTCAAGGTCGGATGGTAACAGGAGACAAGGGACACTTTATTTTACCTAGGTTCGGGCCCTCTCGGTGGAGGTAAAACCCTACTCCTGCTAGATTAATATTGATGATATGGGTAGTACAAGAGTAGATCTACCACGAGATCAAGGAGGCTAAACCCTAGAAGCTAGCCTATGGTATGATTGTGTATGATGATGGTTGTCCTACGGACTACAACCCTCCGGTTTATATAGACACCGGATAGGGTTAGGGTTACACAGAGTCGGTTACAATGGTAGGAGATCTTGAATATCCGCACGCCTAGCTTGCCTTCCACGCCAATAAAAGATCCTTCCGGACACGGGACGAAGTCTTCAATCTTGTATCTTCATAGTCCTGGAGTCTGGCTGAAGGTATAGTCCGGCTATCCGAACACCCCCTAATCCAGGACTCCCTCAGTAGCCCCTGAACCAGGCTTCAATGACGACGAGTCCGGCGCGCAGATTGTCTTCGGCATTGCAAGGCGGGTTCCTCCTCCAAGTTCTTCAAGAAGATTATAAACACCAGAAATAGTGTCCGGCTCTGCAAAATAAGTTTCCACATATTGCCATATAGAGAATAATATTAACACAAATCAAATCTACTGACGTATTCGGCAGTGCGTCATAACACTTCGACCAAGCCTTCTATATAAATTGCTTTCATTGTTCCACCTCAGCGCGTTTAGCGAGGCGGTTTCCTTGGCACGTCTTGTCAAAGCAGAGATCGTGTGCCCCCTCTAACGGGATTCTCATTAATACGGACGTGGAAAACCCAATCGTGCCTGTTAGCACGTTTGTCTTAATTAAAGGCTAGTCCAAGACGGTCACGGGGAGGGCGCTTGATATTCTACCTCTTATAAAGAGACCAAGGCCCTGTTCCCCGCTTCTATTCTCAAAACGAGCTCGCCCGTCGCCTCGAGTTCCAACACCCTAGGCTTCCAGCTTCCGAGCGCACCGGATCTTCGATAATGTCCGGCTCCGACCTCCAAGGCCGATGGATGCCCTCCTCTGTTACGAAGGAGGACGTATCAAGATTGAGGGAAGCTAGATTCCTGACCAGGGAGATTCTGCACAGGCTGCCTGTTCAAGGACAGGTGATCCCTAGCCCTCAGCCCGGCGAGAGTGTGGTATTCATATCCCACTTCCGTCGGGGATTAGGCTTCCCCATGGATCCCTTTGTAAGGGGGCTGATGTTTTATTATGGGCTGGAATTCCGCGACTTAGCTCCGGAGTCCATCCTCCATATCTCCTCGTTCATAGTTGTGTGCGAAGCGTTCCTCCGTGTTACCCCTCACTTCGGATTGTGGCTCAAGACCTTCAAAGTAGAACCGAAGGTAATCGAAGGGCGCCACGCAGAGTGCGGAGGCGCTGCTATAAAAAGAAATGCCGACGCTCCATGGCCCGAGGGCGCTTTTCAAGAGGAGCTTGGCTTATGGCAACAGGAGTGGTTCTACATCACCACTCCTCGGGGCACCGCATGGGTGGCGCCTCCGGCCTTTCGCTCGGGTCCCCCACCACGGTTAGCATCATGGATTAACACAGGGTTAGGTCGGGGCTTGCACAAAGACGTTTCTCTGCTGCAGGGCCGCATTAAGGATCTCTTGAAGGGAGACCTCAACCTGGTCAAGGTGACACAAGTCATGCTAATTCGCCGGACACTGCCCGGCCAACGTCGCCCCCTTCGCTTGTGGGAATTCAATCCGGAGGGACCACGAGCTCTCCAGAATTTTATGGGCATGACGCCTGTGGAGATGTATAAACTGTTCTTTGGATCACAAGAAGTGAGTCCGAATTTGACCGAGGATGCTGGTTTAAGCCGCAATCGCCCGGATACTCAAGTAGGTGACCTTGCGACCGGACCTTCTATCCGCATAATTAACTTGCTTTTTAACAGCACTTTTCCTTTTAAGAAGGAGTGGATAGCGAAGGCGAAGCTGATCCGGTGTCCGGATCCCCTTCCCAAAACCAGGCTGGATCCTGTGCTAGTCAGGATGCTAGAGGTAGTGCCTTTGGAGGGAAATATGGGAGCAGACAAGGAGACCGCGGCCTCTCCGAAAGAGACCATTCCAAAGGGGGGAATCGATAATTCTCCTCCTAAGGGAAAGAAAAGGGCCGCCTCTGACCACCCAGAAACCATAGCTTCGAAGCAGGGGAAAGAATCCTTGTCGGAGGGCCCGACGCCAGGGAGCCCCTCGGCCGAACTAAACCCTCAAAGGGAACAGCTCTCTAGCGAGCCATAAGTAGAAGAAGAGTTATTCTTTTACGAGAAATCCTTGATTTATATCTGAGAAGTTTTAACCGAAACTTTACTTTGTAGTTCGGACCTTAGCCCTTCTCAGCAGAACTCGTCTTCGGGGGATCTTCTTCCAGAGATGATGGAGAGCGGAACGCCTCCTCCTTCTGTATCGCCTAGAAAGGCGGGCGACGCTGAAGTGTCGTCGCGGGGGATTTCTCCGGATCCGCTAGGGGTGGATGGTGCAGCCCCTCGAGGTTCTCCGTGTCCGGCCTTTGAGGAAGGCCATAGGACGAGTCCGGCACCATCTGGTGTTCGGTCGGAGGAGCTAAAGATTCTGCTGGGGCGAGCCTCTGTCTCAGAGGAGCATCGTGCGTTAATGAGCACGGTGATTGAAAAGATTTCATCCGCAGAAAGCGGACTGCACGAGGCCGTCAAGAGTTTAGTGGTAGGCCTTGACGTACGTTTTAAATAACATATATTTGTATTAATTGCACATAAATAAAGTGCGCCCTGTGTAGATAGTAGCCCCTGAGACTCTGTGCGTCGTAAAGATGTACGGCGTGCAGAGGATCTTAATCCCAGGTCCTTTAAGTGGCACCTTTATACGTAGGTGGCTGATTGTCCGGAGTCGAGATGGACTCATGAATATGCCGAACTAAAGCGACAACTGGATGAGGCAGAAGCCGACATCGTGCTTGTTAACAAGCGGCTTGATGGTGCTCAAGGTATTGAAATCATTAGGCGATTGAGAGTAAGAGGAGCTTTGTGTCAATATCTTACCATGTGTGTGCTTGACGCAGATGGTGCGCCCGCCGTGGAAGGTCTTAGGGCCGAACTCGCCCGAGCGAAGGAACAAGCCATAAAAAGCGATGCGGCTGCCGTGAAAGCCCTTGAAGAGCTGAAAGCCGAACAGGCTGCCCATTGCCGAAGCAAGGAGGAGGTGGCTGATATGGCCGTAATGTAAAAAAGTGCTACTGACCGTTGCAAGATTCTTGAAGAAGAAGGTCGGGCGAGGCAAACGAGCTTAGAGAAAGTTGTTACCGACGCCAAGGATGCTTGCTCTGTAATGAGAGCGGCAAAGGTGAGGAGCTACGTCAAGCCGGACTAATTGCGGATGGAAAGCCCTTCTTGCTGCGCAGAAAATTTTGCGACCCGAGGTTTGCCCCGTTGGACCGAGCGTGGAGTGTAGAGGACACCTATCTGGATTTGGCGGCTAGTGCTGCTGATGCGACCAAACACTTTCAAGATAAGAAGGATCATGAAGTGGAGAAGCTCTTCTGGTCGCAATTCATCAATCCAGAGCGTCCACTTGCAGTGGACGATCGCCTGGCCCAATGGGCCGAACTGAATAGGTTGTCCGGACTTGCCATGAAGTACGTCACGGATCATCTGTGTCCGGGGAGATCGAAGCTGAAGAGTTATTTCAGCTTGGTGCAGCAATTTCTCGACGTGGTGCCACGTATCGGTGCTACGAAGAGGTCAGCATGCACGGAGGGAGCTCGGTTGGCTCTTGCCCGTGTCAAGACATACTGGGCAGATATGGAGCCCACCATTGTTGCATCCCGGGATTCGGATAAAAGCCTAATACCTTCCGAGCAATATTTTGAGGAAGTCCTCGAAGGCGCTCGCATAATAGAGACGCAGTGCTCGAAGGATGCTATGTTATGATAGCATATGTAATCATGAAACAGTATTTTGATAAATTGTAGGGGCATATTTTTAGACTTGTGCCTTCAAGTATTAGGAACACCTCCTGTGCGGCCGTTTAAATATATAAATTCTGAAAGATTGCAGTCGTTGGCTTCAGCCCCCACGCACATAGTGCGGGGGTGCGCGCAGAAGACGCATTTTCACACTTAACCCAACGTCTTGGTCCTATAAAGGAGGTGATAGCGCAGCGGGCTAGGCAACCGGACTATAATGCTTCAACACTTTCACTTAGCCATAGGAGCTTGACAGTGGGACTCTTTAGGTAGCCCTTTAGTGGCGACTGCGCTTTGCCCGAGTTCGGAGCGCGTACGTGCCTGACCGGGAAATGGCCCTTCGTCAAAGCGGAGGAATTCGATAAATTCCTTTGAGTCATCGAGTGGCGACCAGTCTCGCGCTACATCATGACAGTTGGTTTTCGGCTTTCTCTACTGAGGTGCTTACCCGGCCGAACCGGGGCACAATCGCAGTAGTTCTCCTGGTGCTACCTTAGCCGACAGAGAGGAACGTAACGTAGCCGAACTCAGGAGCCGGGCAACCCAACATGTGACCAAAATTATGATTCGGAGCTGATGCATATAGTGCCAAAACTCGCGACGCCGAACACTCCCTAAGGTGTTCGGTCTTTGTGAGTGCGTGTGAAACAACACCCTTAAACAAAAGAAAAGAGCCCTTAGTGTCTAGGTACGAGCAAGATTTCTGGCGTGGCCACATGCCAAGACGCCAGCCTCCTCCTTGGTTATAGCAGGAAGGAAAAAACCAGGGGATGTATAGCAGCAAGAGACAGTAAAAAAAGGTTTACGCAGGGTCTTAATCTAAAAAGAATCCTTTAGGACGGGTCCCTACTGCACGTCTGCGCCTGTGTCTCCGCTGTGCCGTGTCATGGACGGGCGCCGCACGACGTTCATCTATAAAAAAGAGGAACTAAATTGAAAAATGGGTTGTGCGGAACAAAATATAAAGTAAAGAATATATAAGGTTGAGTTTTATTGTCTCTGCGTACAGCCCCTGGTATGGGGGTATATGGCGTACTAAGCCTGCGTTAATGATGGACTTGTGCCGAACTCGTTGAGTCCGGGTCCGTGGCCTTTGATGACTTATAAAAAAGTCCTTTGGCTGGCGAGGCCACTTTATTGTGCGGCTGTTTAAGCAGCCGCGCAATCCTCCATTTGGAGGAGGCGTATTTTAGTGCGCTGCCTTTAAAGAGATGATGCCTCGAGGACCGGGCATCTTAAGCGTGAGAGATGCGTAATGCGGTATTGCGTTAAAGCGAGCGAAAGCTCCGCGTCCCATTAGTGCATGATAGCGACTTGAAAACGGGACTACATGGAAGGTCAGCTTTTCGCGACGAAAGTTATTGGGAGAGCCAAATATGACTACAAGCCGGAGAAAACCCATACAATGGGTGTCTGGGCCTGGTGCTACCCCTTGAAAGAAGGTTTTGCTGTGGCGGATTCTTGCTGGGTTTATGCCCATGCGGTGGATTGTATCCTGATATATTAGGTTTTGTCCACTTCCGCCGTCCATAAGGACATTGGTAAACTGGAATCCATCGATTATTGGATCCAGTATCAGGGCAGTCCGGCCTGCATTTTTTATATTTCTAGAATAATCTAGCTGATAAAAAATGATTGGCTTTAGTGACCAGTGGCGGGACTCCTGAGGGGAAAGTTTGATTGTGCGTACCTTTATGGGTGCCACATGTTTTGTTACGTGAAGTAAGTTCACTGTTTTGACTTCTTGCGGGAAGTTCTTTTGTTTCCTGGTATTCTGCCTTTGGGGTTTGTCCTCTTCTTCACTTGGTGTATCGAGCCCCTTGTGTTTGGCATTAAGCTGTCCGGATTGTTTAAAAACCCAACAATCTCTGTGGGTGTGATTGGCAGGCCTCCCAGGAGTACTGTGTATCTGACATATTCTGTCCAGGATTCTGTTCAAGCTGGACGGATCATCCCTATTATCCTGAAGGGGTTGTTTTGTCTGATTTTGCCGTGAGCTTTTGAATCCGGCATTGACTGTCGTGCTCTTCGGACTTTTTCTTTTGGTTCTGCGACGGTCCTTATTTCGCCGCGGTTTTCCGTTTCCATCCCTGATTTCTGATGTACTTGGGTCGCTGGGGATGCATCGTGCCAACCAGCTGTCCTCTCCATCCGTGTTGCCCTATTCGGACGGCTGCTCTGAGGCATGCTCGTCGTCTACCGTCTCATCCTGCTCTACGGTTGGGTCTTGATCGAGGCGGGGCTTGGCTTGGCGTCTACGTCGCCGCTTTGACTGCTTTTCGGAGGGTTTACCCCTTTTTCCGCCCCCTTTTTCCTCGTTGTCGTTTCCTGTAGGGGTATCCACCATGAATACATCGTTTGGTGGGGTGGAGGTCCAGTGCCCTATAGGTGCTGGTCCTAGTTCGTCTCCGTCTTCGTCGTCCATACCGTCGAAGTCTTCGGATCCGAAGTCAAGTATGTCGGTTAAATCATCGACAATGGCTATTAAATGGGTGGTGGGTGGGCTTTGAATTTCTTCGTCGTCCGAATCCCAACCTCGCAGACCATAGTCCGGCCTGGGCTCTCCTGATAAAGAGAGAGACTTGAGAGAATTCAGGATATCACAGAAAGGTGAGCACTGAAAGATGTCCGCGGCGGTGAACTCCATTACAGGCGCCCAATCAGATTCGATCAGCGGGGGCACGGAAGGCCCGGAGTTCGGAGAAGAGTCCGGATCCTTGGAGTCCTGGGCCGTGCGGAGTACGGGGCTGGCGTTCGGCTCGATCTCCTTTGAGATCGCAGCCCCCAAGGTGACGTCCAACCGTTCATCCTCGGAGAACGCAGCGGGCTCCGAGTCAAGGATCGGGGCCGGAGCGTGTGCGGCCTCCAGGGTACTATTCGAAGGCAGAGCTATATCATGCCCCTCGAAATAGTGCGGCGCGCTTGGCTGTGGCTCGAACCCGTCGAAGATCAAGTCTCCGCGGATATCAGCCGTGTAGTTTAAGCTTCCAAACCTGACTTGATGGCCAGGGGCGTAGCTTTCAATCTGCTCCAGATGACCAAGCGAATTGGCCCGCAGAGCGAAGCCGCCGAAGACGAAGATTTGTCTGGGGAGGAAAGTCTCACCCTGGACCTCATCGTTGTTGATGATCAAAGGAGCCATCGAACCTAAAAGCGACGACACAGAGGAACTCTCAATGAAAGCACCAATGTCGGTGTCAAAACCGGCGGATCTCGGGTAGGGGGTCCCGAACTGTGCGTCAAGGTCGGATGGTAACAGGAGACAAGGGACACTTTATTTTACCCAGGTTCGGGCCCTCTCGGTGGAGGTAAAACCCTACTCCTGCTAGATTAATATTGATGATATGGGTAGTACAAGAGTAGTTCTACCATGAGATCAAGGAGGCTAAACCCTAGAAGCTAGCCTATGGTATGATTGTGTATGATGATGGTTGTCCTACGGACTACAACCCTCCGGTTTATATAGACACCGGATAGGGTTAGGGTTACACAGAGTCGGTTACAATGGTAGGAGATCTTGAATATCCGCACGCCTAGCTTGCCTTCCACGCCAAGAAAAGATCCTTCCGGACACGGGACGAAGTATTCAATCTTGTATCTTCATAGTCCTGGAGTCCGGCTGAAGGTATAGTACGGCTATCCGAACACCCCCTAATCCAGGACTCCCTCAGCGCGCTATACCTTTGCGCTGACGCCTCTGTCCGGACTGCACCTCTTTTCTGCCCATGGGGCCCTGCAGCCCCTTGTTGGCTTGTCACCGCAGGTTCAGCCTCCCGTTTCAAAAACCTCCCCTGCAAAGCACGGTTGTAATCAGGAAACTGAAAACACGAGAGGGTGGACCGCTTTCTGGGGTACTGGGACTTCGATCTCAGTTACCTGGGAGGCCGGGATTAGCCCTAGGTAATCGGCCGTAATGGCCACCAAGGTGTTGTCCTTGCTCAATTGATGGAACACTCCATCAATCAGCTCCATAGATAAGTCCGGATCCTCTTGAGAGGCCGGGTCGAGGGACCGTCCCGGATCCTCGGGCTGTGGAGGAGGGCTGTTTATTTCTTTAACAGCCTGGCGCAGTTCCTGCGTTGAAGTCGTTAGACTGTATACTTAAACGATGGGAATATAAAGCGGATGGGCAAGTAAAAGTGTCCACTTACCCAACTCGGAGGATTGTACATAGTAAATCCGCCCTATGGGTTGACGCGGAGAAATTCCTCCTCTTCTCCCTTGTACAAAGCGGACAATATATTTGTCAGGGAGGCAGCCGAATCCGGTCCCTTACGACCATGACGGGTGGCTTCGTCCTCCCCGTTGAAGTCCCACATGGGGTGGCCTCTATACTGAAGCGGCTGCACCCCCCGCATGATGCATGCGGCCATGAATCCTATCATGGTTAGTCCAAAATGAGCTAATAATCTTATCCGGCCCATCAGCTAAAGGACGTCCCTGTCACTTTCCCTCTGAGGGCTCCGTGGACGCCAGCTTAGGCGCTTCTTCAGGGGGAGCAGTGTCGAACTCAGGAAGGCCGATCCGAACAGGGTCCGGCAGCGGGACGTCCTCTATATAAAACCATTCCGAAGGCCAATTCTTGTACGCCTTCTTTGGGGTTCCGGATAGATATCCGGTCCCGGCGATGCGCCACACTTCGGCTCCGCCCACTTGATATATTGACCCCTCCTGAGAATGGGGCACCAGGCAGAACAGCCTCTTCCACAGCCCGAAATGAGCCTCAACACCCAAAAACAGCTCGCAGAGGGATACGAAGCCCGCGATACGCAATACGGAGGCAGGCGTAAGATTGTGTAGCTGGAGGCCATAGAACTGCAGGAGCCCCCGGGGAAACGGATGGATTGGAAATCCGAGCCCTCTTATTAAATAAGGGACAAGGCATACCCGCTCTCCTTTGGAGGGATTAGGGGCACTCTCCGCTTGCTCTCCGCCATTATAGGTGACAAGACCGGCTCGAACCGGGACCATATAGGCCGGAGGGAGAAATCCCTTGGTCTGGAGCGTCACTAGCTCGCTATGCGGGATGGAGCATCTCTCCCAATCTCCAGGCTGAGGGCCGGAAGGGCGAGAGGAGGAGTTGCGACGGCTGGCCATGATGGAATGGACCTTTGTCGGATGCGCTCTGATGAACACTCGCGGAGGGGAGAAGGTGTGGCTTGGATCTAAATCCACGTCCCCTTAAATAGGCGGCTCATTTACGCGGCTAGGGGTGTGAATGTAAAAACACCCAGACTTTTCGTATTCGTTTGACACGTGGGAGGCAGCCATTATTGGGCGTAGAAGCCAAGGAGCGCAACGTTTACAAGAAACCGGACTTTATTCAACAGGTACACGGAATTTGGAGGAGAACCCGCCTTGCAATGCCGAAGACAATCTGCGCGCCGGACTCATCGTCATTGAAGCCTGGTTCGGGGGCTACTGAGGGAGTCCCGGATTAGGGGGTGTTCAGATAGCCGGACTATACCTTCAGCCGGACTCCTGGACTATGAAGATACAAGATTGAAGACTTCGTCCCGTGTCCGGAAGGGACTTTCCTTGGCGTGGAAGGCAAGCTTGGTGATACGGATATGTAGATCTCCTACCATTGTAACCGACTCTGTGTAACCCTAACCCTCTCCGGTGTCTATATAAACCGGAGGGTTTTAGTCCGTAGGACAGAACAACAATCATACCATAGGCTAGCTTCTAGGGTTTAGCCTCCTTGATCTCGTGGTAGATCTACTCTTGTACTACCCATATCAGCAATATTAATCAAGCAGGACGTAGGGTTTTACCTCCATCAAGAGGGCCTGAACCTGGGTAAAACATCGTGTCCCTTGCCTCCTGTTACCATCCGCCTAGACGCGCAGTTCGGGACCCCCTACCCAAGATCCGCCGGTTTTGACACCGACAAGTACCATGGTTATTTCTAACCGGTCCCCTATCCGGCGTTAGAGGAGTAAACAGTTGGTTTTACTCCTCTAACGCGCACCTAACCGATCCTCAGTCTGTTGTAGTGGAGTAAAAATTATCCTACTGCACCGTTCCCCTAAAAATTATCCTGTTGCGGCTCCGAGTAAAAGCCGTGCCTCTCCCTCGCATCGCCCCCCGCCAATGCATCTTCACCGGTGCGCTCCCGGCGGCCGCCCGCCAGCCCCGTCGCTACCTCGTTGCCTTCCTTGGCCCCCGCCGCCCTTCTGCGCGACATCGAGCCCGTTCGGCCCCCGTCGCCGTCGCCGGAATCAAGGTGAAACGTTGCCGTTGTCGCCATAGCTGATTCGTCAGATTGCTTCGAAAATTTTCATTTTCTGTCAGCAGCCACATTCTCACCTTGCTTGCACATCGCTGCAGGTCATTCGCACGCGTCGCCACCCACCCGTAATCGACACCAGCCGGCCGGTGCACCACCACCGCACCGCAAGTGTTTGACGAATTGCCTAGGTGAGTCTTTTTTCGCTTCTTTTTTAACCGAGTTGTTTTCATTGAACCTAGTCGTTTGAATTGTAGATGAAGATGTTGAAGGAGCTGGTCTTGGAGGACTCGTCATCATCCGAAGAGGAAGAAGACGACAATGACTTTGAAACCGTTTTAGGCATGATTTTCAATGATGATGTTCGGCGGCCTAGGAGAGGATTAGAGTTTAGCCGCATACACATCAACTGTCATAGAGTGGAGGGCCATACCAAGATCATGAGAGACTACTTTGATCCAAAGCCAACCTATCCAGAGAAGTAATTTCGTCGGTGCTTTCGGATGCACACGAGACTTTTGTTGACCATTGCAAAAGCCGTTGAGAGATATGATGACTCGCTCAAACTTCGAGAAATGCATGTGGAGAGATAAGTTCAAGCCCTTTGATGAAGTGCATTGCAGTTGTCTGAGTCTTGGCATATGGGTGTTGCATCAAAGGATCTTTGGATATGGAATTCATTCTTTGGTTTGCCTAGCGCTCACAATGACTTGAATGTGTTGTCGAGATCACCACTGTTTTCTATGCTTATTATAGGAGATGCTCCTGCTTGCAACTACTCGGTGAACGGACACGACTACTCGATGGGTTACTCTTGCGAAGGACATCTATCCACCTTGGTCAAAACAATTCCACGTCTAAAAGGTAACAAAAACATTCACTTTGCCCAAGTTAAGAAGCTGCTAGGAAAGATGTGAAGGGATCATTCTGTGTGCTTCAGAAGCGCTTTGCAATTGTTCGTGGCCCTGCTGAGTACTGGAGCTCCAAGGTTCTATGGTAGATCATGACTTGTCGCATCATATTGCATAACATGAACATTGAAAACGAGAGGGATATGCCTGAAAACTTTCGGTACATCACCAATGGGACTTTGGTTGAGCCAGAGTATGATACAAATAGGATCCTGGCATTCCTTGAAGAGCATCGCAAGATCGAGAACTGACAAGTTCATGCTCAGCTCCAACAAGATCTTATTGAGCATCACTGGCAACGTCTTAGCGAGTCCTAATTATTCTATCACATATTATTTGCTACATTCGGACCATTCGGCATGTTTAAATTTGAATAATTCAGTTTGCAAACTATTTCTTGATTTTATTGAACATTCAAAATTATGTTTAGTTTCTATATGTGTGCTAATATGTATTTGCAATGTATACTAGAATTATAAAATTTAGAAAAAAACTACTTCATTATATATAGGGGATCAGCTAGGTCCGGCGAAAACTTAGTGGAGTAAAGGTAATTCATTAAGGATCTACTCCGCCGGACCCTCCTCTATTTATTGTGGATCAATTAGAAATACCCTAACTAACCCTATTGTTATTGTATGGCACAGCTAGCTTAAATAATTCGCCTATCAAATTCAATACCCATTACGTAGGGGGTAATAACGACTTTTCCTGAAATGTTGTGCGCACATGTGTTAGTAATGTACTCTCTCTGTTCACTATTATGTTTTAACTTTTTTTCACGTGTGGTTTTAACTTTGGGTTAATTATCCTTTTGCCCTCAGTGGTGTCCATGTGCTTAGTTTTGCCCTCAGATGTGAATTGTGCTCAGTTTTGCCCCTAGTCCGTGTGCACCGACTCGTTACATGAACTCTGCCGTCTCCGTCGGGTCAACCTTTTGACTCGGCCCTTACAGGTGGGACCAGGCGGCAGAGACGCCCAATTCTATTTAGACCGTTGCACGCGTGGCTTGTGGGACCCAGCAGAGAGCCGTTGAGCAGAGAGCCGTTGTGGGTGTGCTATATAAGCGGGCGACAGACAGCCGCGGTGACCAGGCGACAGAGAGCACGGCGGTGACCACGGCGAGAGAGAGAGAGATAGCACGGCGGTGGGAAGCTAGTTGTGGAGGGCGCGGTGGCGTTGAGATCCCCTTCGGCTCCGAGCTCCATGTCTTCCTCAAGCTCTCGCGCCACCTCGTAGATGCAGAGCCGGGCGCGTATGGACATGTCTGTCTTCGTCTGTCCGCGGTGCCGGGCGGGAGTTGATCGGAGGGTTTCTCACACACCGAGGAACAAGAATCGTCCGTTCTACGTGTGCAGCGAGAATGGGGTAAGAATCGGGGCAATTGCACCATTTTGGCGGTCGGGATCTTTGAGCAATGGGTTGATCTGTTTGGTGTTCATGCAGGTGACATGCTTATTTCTTTGGGTCGATGCTCTGGCCAAGACTCTGATGAATGAACTGTAAGAAGAGCATGAAGAATGGTTGTGCATGCTACCACGAATGGCAGTGGTCGCAGCACGAGCTCCGGAAGAAGAGATGGAGGGCGAAGCACGCACTGACA
The DNA here is from genome assembly GCA_032464435.1 of Aegilops umbellulata. NCBI lineage: Eukaryota > Viridiplantae > Streptophyta > Magnoliopsida > Poales > Poaceae > Aegilops > Aegilops umbellulata. Next base: position 546,034,859 of record CP136060.1, on the reverse strand, counting down.
GAGAGCTAGCTGTTGAGCTTAGGATGTTAAAGAAGAAGGTTAGGAAGCTTGAAGATCAAGCACAAATACCAATACCCATTTGCAATTACATTTGGGCATTTGTAGGTATGGTAATCGCACTGGTTGTAATGTTGAAAATGTATGGAAAGGCATGAATTATGGACGAATTTGTTGGTCAACCCTAGTTTAAATGTTGGTCAAAGTTGTTTAAATGTTGGGAAAAAAAGAAGAAGTGACCAACATTTAAATATGTTGAAAAAAGGGAGAAGAAATGAGGAATTCAGAAACTTTTGATCAACGAAACGCAGCTCTCTGCTCTGCCTTTCTGTCAAAAAAAAGGTTCCTCTGTGAGCCAAATTCAGAGCGTAGAGCCAAGTGCAGGCTAGACTAATGGGCCAACTGCATCCAATTAGGCCCATTCGGGGGTTCTCTGGCGTGTTTTTCTGTTTTCTGTTCTGATTTAATTTAGGCAGTAAATCATAATGTTGAAACTTTTTGTGGAAGCGAATTGAATTATTCCAGAGCCAAACAATTAAGTTTAGAATTTTTTTGGAGCTGTTAATTATTTATACTCCAATTCAAATACACCGGGATTTAACTCAAAGACCAAAATGTCATGGAAAATGTGCCTCAGCTCTGGTAGAGGTTTACACCTTGTGCCAAAATTAATGAACATTTTTTAAGGGCATTACATTGAGAAGAAAATAATTTTTCTAAAAAAATGAAGGGTGGAAAATACACAAAAAATTGGTGCGGCTGGGGACTCGAACCCAGGATCGCGTGGGTTTAGGGCTGCGCTAGTAACCGCTAGGACAGATGGAAAGACTTTGACATGGGTAGGGAAGGAAGGTATATATAGTGAGACCGTGAATGTTTGCACATGCGTGAGAGTGGTTTTCCTTTGTTTTGCACTGAAATTTTGGAGGGTTGGAAACGTATGTTTGCACTGCCACATGATTTTGCTTAGAGTGGCACTTGGTTTAGGGTTAGAGTGGCACTTGGTTTAGGATTTAAAGGGAATAAATTTGCATGTTAGTTCATGACTTGGTTTGTTTTTAGTGAAAGAGAGGGCTTCTCACCCCCTCCGATTTTCATTAATGAAAACCACAAGTTCTCGAACTTCATGACTTGGTTTAGGGAAGAAATGATATGTTAGGGCACGGACATTTTTTAACACACATAATAACTTGGATATATAAGATGCAACACTCCGTACCCTTACATTAGGCAATAATAACTTGGATCCATAAGTTCACGGACACGACACGACTTGACACGACACGCATGACATAGAAAAGCAACAAAATAAAAATGATAAAACTAGAACATGACGAGCTTGACTCCGGGCTCGCACCCCTTCTTGACCATCTTCATGTTGACCTCCTTCTTCCACCTTGGCCGCGCGCCCCTTCAACATTGTCTTCAACTTCACACCTCCTCCTCCTCCTCGTAGGGAAGGGAGTGCATCTGGCCTGGAGTGGGGAAGATGCTCTCGTAGTTGGTGTAGATGTTGTACACCGTGAAGAAGATGGCCTCGCAGCCGCACCAAAAGACTGGGCGAGGAGCTCGTGCGTGTCAAACGGGTTGGTGAAGGTGACCATGAGTAGCAGGAGGATGTCGCCGCGGTCACGAACCTCGTTGAGGGTGAACAACCTAGGCGAGCCCCATGGGAGGTGGGCATAGCCGGCTCTGAGGAAGGAGCGGGTGAGTTCGACGGACCCCCTCCACCTTGAAGTCGCCCACACACGGAGCTCCCTCTCCACGAGCATGCCCCGTGGGTAGCGCAGGCACGACAGGCGGACGATTGAAGGTCGGCCCGTTGAACTGCATCTTCACTTGGTCGCTTGGAGAGGGCTCGGTCGCTTGGGTGTTTGATGTTGGAGAGAATGGATCGGATCTGGCTTGTGGATGGGAGAGGAAGAGAGGCACCCCATTTATAGGCCTGTGGGTGGGGGAGGAAGAGAGAAGGGATGAGAACGGTGCGTGTGTGAATCCGGACGCGTGTGTGTATCCGTTACGTTTTGGACCCTTAAATGGGGCGTGTGAGTGCATCTGAATCACTGCATAGGGAAGCTCTTTGACCGGGCGCGTGCATCTGACTCGCTGCCGTAATCTGAACCACTGTCGTAATCTGAAACAATGGCCTAACTCTGAATCAATATGTGCATGGCCACCTATCTCGCCTAGCTTGCATCACTCGCCTCGCTCACATGCATGCATGTCCGCCTCACTCCCGCGCATGCAAACCCACGTCACCATCCTTCCCATGCATGCAGGCCTGGAAAGGCTGCGATGGGCTATTAACTACGGTCTCAGGCCCAGATAGCGAGACGGGCCAATGGTCCATCCAGCGCGCCCGGTACTTGTTAAGAAAAAAACAATCTCCCAGCCAATCAGAATGCATCTCGCGGATCGCCCCCCTCCTCTCCGCAGATTCCTTCTAGAAGGGTTAGATCGATGGTCCTTGATCGCCGCTAGGGTTAGATGGAAGGTCCTTATTCAGCGCTAGGGTTAGCGGGGCTTGGGAGGGGTTTGGAGCAGTCAAAGATAGGTTTGACCAGATTTCAAATGAGCATAATAAATTAAATAAAAATCAGAAAAATGAAAAACATGCGCACATAGTCTTCTTATGTCATATACTAACGATTTAAGTTGATAAATAAGGTTTACATACATTTAAACGAAAAGTTCATGTGTCTTATGTGATATCTCAAGTATCTCAAACTCTCTTGTATGAAGTGAAGAGAAGTGTTTTTGAGAAATGAACATGAAAATTTCAAAAAACTCACCACAACTTCATTTTGGAGTGAATAAGAAGGATCCAGGCTTAGTTTTTCATTTTGATGTTTTAGACTTGTTTAAATCTTGATCAAAGTTAAGTTTGACCAGAATTCAAATGAGCAAAACAAATTAAAAAAAACAAAAAATGGAAAAAGCAACGCACATACTCTGTATATATAGAATATATGTGTAGGAAAGTTATTTGGCTGATTTAGACAAGGTCGAAAAAAACCTTGCTTAGAAATGAGGCCGTTTACCCTACCTTTGGACCCCTCTTTTTTAGCACATTTTTCATGAAAATTTCAAAAACCTCACCATAGCTTCATTTTGGAGTGACTAAGAAGGATCCAGGCTTAGTTTTTCAAATTGATGTTTTAGACTTGTTTAAATTTTGGTCAAAGTTAGGTTTGACCAGAATTCAAATGAGCAAAACAAAATTCAAAAAAAAAAGGAAAATCCAGCACACATAGTCTTTGTATATAGAATATATGTGTAGGAAAGTTATTTGGCTCAAATAGGCAAGGTCATAAAAATCTTGCTTAGAAATGAGGCCGTTTACCCTACCTTTGGAGCTCTTTTTAGCACATTTTTCATGAATGTGAGTTTACCAAAGTTTTGAAAGAATTTCAACATCCATATAGCATGTCAAATTTGAAGTTCTAACATAGTTCCAACATCATTCAAACATAGTTCTAACATAGGTCCAACATCATTCAATAGAAATACAACATTATTCATAATGTTTCATAATTATTCATAAATAGCGTTGGGGCTTCTGTCTGTTCCTTGAGCTTCTTGCCATCACTTTGCTCCTTGTGTACCTTGTGCTCATTGCTTCTTCTCTTCTCCTCTTGGTTGTCGGTACCTTGCGCGTCTTATTCAAACCTACCACAAAGTTATGCAAAACATAAAGGGTAATGAGATCATGTCAAGTGATAAATGTACAGTAGTATCTGCAAGATTTACATACCTACATACCTAGCAGAACTCACAACAACAGAAGGTTGGTCACCATTTGGAACCTCACTTGGATCACCATTTGGAGTCTCACTTGGATCGATGACCATGATCACCATTTGGAGCCTCACTTGGATCACCATGATCACCATTTGGAGCCTCACTTGGATCACCATTTGGAGCCTCACTTGAATCATCATTTGGAGGATATTTTGGATCATCGTCAAAATCATGCGTCTGTTGACCATCATCATTTGGAACCTCATGAAAATCCTCATCTGATGCAACCGGTTGACCATTATTTTCATTATCTGTTGAGGCAACCGGCTGCTGACCAACATTTTCATCGAAACTCTCTCCGAACACTGGATCTACTATGTTATCCCAATACTTACCGAAATGACCAGACCCACCACACCTTGTTCACTTACGCTTCCTCGCTCCAAGTCCATCTCCTTCGCTGCGAGGTCTGATTCGAATCTTCCTTGGTCTACCTGCTGCTCTCTTCAGAACTGGAGCGCAAAGCTTGAATCCAGGGTCCACCATGTCCCATTGTTGTTTTCCCTCCATAGCAGGCAATGCATACGCATATGTGGCTTTGAACCTTGCAACAGAGTAGTAATCATGCACATACTGTTGTATGTTCCCTGCTGGACCTGGGAGAGAAGTGATGAAAAATAAGGCATGAATGCATGGCAACCCAGTTATCTGCCATTGCCTACAACTACAAGTTAAAGCTTCTAAATCCACTGGATATCTCCATTCCCTCTTCTCTTTATCCAAATATGATATCTCTGCTGTGGTACCCGAGCAAAGAGTCATGTTCATTTCCAAGCCTGTTGTTTTCTGCTTCAGTTCATTCATCATGGCAGGGATGATAATGTGGCCCATGAATTTTGCCTCGGCTATTCCTGCACGATAATGAAATTTCTGCATGTATTCTATCCTTATCATGTCAAGCAAATCCACCACATAATGACCCTTTAGTTTCCGGATCATTGAGTTGAAAGACTCTGCTAGATTATTGTGCACATAGTCAACTTTGCTCAGTTCACTGAATTGGCTTCTGGCCCATAACTTGGAGTGATATGTTTCCAAGTATTCTTTCACTTTGGGGTTCATGTATAACTGCCTCAAGTGGTAGTTGTGCTTCTTCACACTGCAAGTCAAAGATGCTGGCCATAAATTGTCGGTATACACCTTTCCTTTGAATTTCTTCATGAAATTTGCAGCAAGATGACGCATGCATTCCCTATGCTCTACTCCAGGGAACACATTGTCCACGGCCACTTATAAACCTTTGCAAGCATTTGTATGAATGACCAAACCATTGGGACGTGCAATAGCCCGGTGTAGTTTATGCAAAAACCAAGTCCAGCTCTCCTCAGACTCTGTCTCCAGCACACCGTATGCAACTGGAAATACAAAACTATGTGCATCAACTGCACAAGCTGCTACTAACTGTCCTTTAAACCTCCCTATGAGAAAAGTGGCATCAATAGCCAAATAAGGCCTGCAGCCTGCCAAGAAACCCCGACGACAAGCCTCAAAGCAGACAAAAACCCTCCTAAAGCATTCATTGGTCTTTGTCACTCCCCTGAATGTGTACTCCACGGTGTGGTGGTCAATATATACAATACTACCTGGGCTGGTCCTCTCCACTTCACCTTTGAATGAATACAACAATTGAAAACTTTCCTGCCAGTTACCATAAATAGAATCCATAGCATGTTGTTTACCATTGAACAACCTCATGTATGGTAAATCTATCTTGAACTTGTCTTTGATGTTCTTCTGCAATTCCTTTGGACCCACTTGCTGGTTTTCTTTCACCCACTTCTTTACTTCTTCTGCCACCCATCTTGACTTGGCTCTATTGATTGCATCCTTCCTAAGGGTTTGATTCCTGGCATGTGTGCTTAAAAGGGTTCACTTTGACCTTAACATTCGTGCTATTTCACATTTTAGATGCGAGCATCCTCCATGGACAACCCTCAGTCGGACAGTGCACTCTGTAACGTACTTGATCGCTCTTGTCAACTTTGAAAGTACGTTCTATCTTGATGCAGTATGTCACAAGTGCATTTCTACACTCAGTCATGGATGCAAAAACGCTACCTTCTTCCATATGAGAGTTCAAAGGGTCTCATTCAACAGCTGCAAGGTCTTCGTCCTCACCCACCGCGTCATCATCCACACGGACTGCATTGTGAGCCTCATCTTGGTTTTCAGCCCGAGGTGCCCGTCGTAAATTCTGAATAACATCAGAATATAGTTCTCTTCATCAACCCTAGAATTGTATTCATCAAGCTCCACTTCAAGGGGGACCCTACTGCCGATGCCCACACTTGTCGAGCCACCACGTCGTCGTGCACTAACTGAACTGTTCTGGCTAGAGATGTCATTACGACGACTTGGTTCTCCCCGAGATGTTGCACCTACTATCCTAGGTCCAAATGCCTGCTCAAGCACATCAATTTGCAGCCTCACATGAAAATTCCCTTTCTCTTTATGCCTAGCAAACATGGTAGCCAGCTCTTCATCATTACTAACTGTCACCCATTTCTTTTCCCCATCATAGTATTTGTATACCACTTCATCAAGCAAAACCCAAGGATATTGGCTACAAATTACCTCCCAAAATTGCCTGAAACTCCAATTACTAGCCATTGGCAACCAATAATCGAAACCTCCTTGGAATTTTTTCTTATTCTTTGCATTGAACATGTACCGGTCCCTTCTAATGGTCGATGGGGATGAATGCGGCGGTTACTGTGAAGGAGGGAGATAGGGGCGGTGTGGCGCCAATGAAGGGGCGATAGGGGTTTATATATCCATGAATGGGCGTGCTCCTGTGGGAAATGGGGGCGGATTATGTGTGCGCATGAGAAACGGGTGCGAAACACGGTGGTAGCCATTAGTTGGTGCTCTTCGCGGCGGAAAAGTGGTGGCGCCTTTGGCGCGGGTAAAAGTTACAGCCATACGAACGACATCGCTATTGACGGGGCTACAGGCGACACGAAGAGTCTGGGCTGAAACTTCCCTCACCCGTGAATGGTTGCGGATGGAGACCACTGCATTTTAGCGCCCTAGCCTCCGAATATGGAGGCTCGTAGCCTCAATTTGGAGCGTGCTCCATATATTATGCATGTCGAGGGTTGTATGACGACTCTGTTAGAGCGGCCTTTTTTACTGTAATTGGTATACGGGTGGTTATTATGCCGATCAGGGCCATATGGCGACTCTTTTAGAGTTGCTCTTATATGCTCAGAAAATCCAGATGGCCCTATCACTAGTACCAATTCTTGTCTCAACTCTCAACTCAAGCTCCCTAACCGTGGGAGCATGTATGGACAGAATTTCCATTGCTTTAGAGCAACCCACGAGTTGTCGTGCTCCATATTCCCGGAGGAGCCGTCGTTACGGCGCAATCCCCAGCTTAGGGTCGTGTGATGCGACGGGCGGGATGCGGATCGTGTTGTTGTACAAGAACGACCTCAGGCCTTCGTCTGACGGAACAAGATTAGCAATGATGAGTGGATAGAGGAGAGAAGGATCCCGCCATGGGTGTAGATCTGGGCGCTTCAAGGCGCCGGTGGACTGCATTTGGCGAGAAAGATCCTCGCGGTGGTGGAGGGTTCCATCGTGCTGGGGATGGCGGGAGTTTCTGGCCTCATCTCCCTCGACCTCTTCACCATGGAGTTTAGGCGCCTGAGCGACAAGGACAAGTACTCCAACGCCCATGGGCCGACGCGGTTGGCAGCGGCAGTGTGGTGATCGATGGCGCCGACGGTGGTCGGCAGCGGCAGCGCGTTGGTGGGTGGTAGGAGGCGGCGACGCGGTGAGCATGCCGCATGATGGTGGCACGCTAATGTGGCACTTTTACGAGAAGATTTACGGAAAGGATGTCGAAGAAAAGCTGGGCTGTTTATATAGTGCACCCTTTAAAAATAATCGCGCTTACACGACTTGTTAACGCACTTTTTTCGTCCAACTTTCCCTGAACCAGATTCCTTGTATAGAAAAGAGGACTCGTTGGAGATAAGACGACATACGCGTGCTCATCCATCTAGCATGGACCGATCATGTTAGCCTGACAAAACTTCGCTAGGGTTTTACCTCCGCCGCAAGAAGACAGACACCACGCCGTGAGCCGGCCTTTTGATACTACAGGCGGCCATGGCAGACCGCGGCGGGAACACCGCGGCACCGCTTGCTACGACGACGACGGTGCACGACGTCCCCGACGACCCGCTCGAGCTGATCTTCCTGTGCCTCCCCACGTCCCTCCACCTCGTCCGCGCCGCGTGCGCGTGCAAGCGCTGGCGCCGCGTCATCGCCGGCGGCGGGTTCCTCGCCCGCTTCCGCTCGCTCCACGCGCGCCGTGTCGTCGCCGGCCACTACCGCGTCGACGAGCGCAAGCACGGATCGCGCCCCCCGGGCTGCAACCCCGTCTTCTCCCTCTCGGCGTCGGCGGACACCGCCGGCATGTGGCCCCAACACTTCTCGCTCTGCTTTCTACCGGAGAGCCGCGGCGGCCGTGGCTGGGACCTCGCCGATAGCCGGGACGGCGTGCTCCTCCTCACCAGATGCGCCGGCTTCGGCGAGTCCAACTACTGGCCACGCCTCGTGATCTGCGATCCCACCACGCGGCGCTGCAGCAGGGTGATCAGCTACCCCTCGTTCCTCCGCAGGGGAAATGGTTCACGGGAGGAAGAGGAAGCTCTTGGTGAAGAGAACGGAGAGGGGGAGGCCCTGGTGGCGCTGGAAGGGCTGGGGCAATGGCGGCGGCTGCGGTTGCCGGAGATGGGGAAGGAGACCTCCCTGGGTCGTTTGGCTGCAAAAGGGGGCCCTAGGGAGATGGCTTGGGGTCGCCTGTGTGCGGAGACGAGCTCGGAGCTCCCTTATATAGCGTCCCCAAGTCGGTTTGTGGCTGCCGTGGATGAGCTCGTCGGCGGACCGCCTTACTGTGTGGCAGGGCGACGTGGCGGTGGTTGGCTAGTTCCAGGGGCTAACGACGACCGCTACACTGTCGAGAGAGGCGAGCTCGCGCTGTGGGGGTTTGGGCGGCGCCGACCGGGGCTGGAGCCACTGCGGACGCCGGCGTGCCGCCAAGGGTGTCCTGACGGCGGCGCTGTAGCGTGCCAGGGTGGTCGGGGTGGCGTGGCGATGCAGGGGGGTACGTGGCGGCTAGCTGTTGTTGGTCAAGGGCCAGAACGGGTGCGGGGCGATATGCGGCGGCTCGGACGCACGTGCGTGCCAAACGCACGCTCTGCTCGCACTCTGGGCATGCACGGGACGTGCTCGATGTAATGCCAGAGCCCGCTACAGAGCTTGGGTGAGGCTGGCACTTAACAGACCCAGGCTAGGAGTAACTGGGAGCCTAGTGGACATGTTGGTTTGATCAAAGGCGCAAGCTCACAGTGCAGTGCCAAAATTCATGTCAAAACAGATCATGCCCATAAGGTGTCTGACAAAATGCCAAGGGCACTTAGGCATTTCTTGGAGGGGCCAAAATCTCCAGATGGTGGTCTCTTTAGGTGAAAGAGAGGGTGGTAAGGTCATTTGGACAAAAAGAGAAATTTGCTAGTGCAAATTTTGCAGAACCACAATTCTGGTCAGGAGATAAATGGCATCATTTCATGGACCAAAAATGATCCAATAGGTGCATGCTCCTGGACTTAGGGGTTTAGTAGGGAGAACTACAAGTAGGAAAAGGAATCATGGATAGAGGAGCAATTAAAAATGTGGTTGCTGTACAAAACCTCAAGTTGGACCAGAATAGAAAAGAGGTTGATTCACTCAATTTTTCCAAGGAACAATACTAGGTTTTTGCATAAAGTTGAATCATAAGCTACTACCATCATCCCATAATTTTGGTGAAGGCCAGAAAGCAATATTTAAAAGGGTTATAGTGCAAAATTGTACTCTGGATCAGAGAAGAAAATTGGGAGTGGAACTCGAAATATTTCAAGAATAAAAGATATTCTTGTATAAAAGTAATTTAAAAACATCACATGACATCTCCAAATTTTGGTTGGAATTTTAAGTGAATTTATCAAATGGCTGTAGTTCAAATATGGCCATTTAACCTTGAAAAACCATTTTCAAGAAAATAAAAATCAAGCAACTTAATTATTTAATTAGTTCTACTAATACAAGAAAAGTTTTTCTTGAGTGGTTAAACAGGTCCAATAACATATTTTGAAAAGTTTCATTTTGGGGAAAACTCCATAATAACAAGGGAGGAAATGGTTCAAAAATAAAAGGGAGCCCAGAAAATAAAACTTTTAATTCCTGGAAAGATTTTTAATCTATTAAAACAAGGCCAAAATTTTGGGGTGTCACAATACTACCCCCCTTAAGAAAAATCTCGTCCTCGAGATTTGTTAAAAGCTGTTTTTAAGAAAATAATATGCAATAAAAATGTGGCTACAGTGAGAGGGCAATAAGTGGTGTAAAACCACAGTGTGAATACTGGCGCTGCGTGGAAAAATCTACGGTTCGGGACAAAAACGTGAGATTTTCTACTCTGGATATAAATTTAGAATAAATTCTAAATTTAAGAATACGCTGGTCGCACCCGAGAGCACAGTGCTCTCTCTGGCTGACAGGTGGACCCAGGGCCCGCTGTCTCTTCTTCTTCCTCTGGCTCTCTCTTATTCCTCTCTCCCGCGCGCTTTCCCGCGCTTTCTCCACCGGCGACGTTTAGCGCGTAGGGCATCTAGGCCGTACCGCGGTAGTGCGCGGCGTGCTAGCTGCCGGGCATCTTACCTGACATGCATATTTCTCTAGTGATGTGAAGTGTATATACTAATGCAGTACTATATTTTTTGTTCTAATTTCTTAAGCGGTGAGTTCTCGATGTTTGCTATTTCTAGTACTCATGATGTATTTGGGGATTTTGTTCTGATTTCTTAAGCGGTGAGTTCTCGATGTTTGCTATTTCTAGTACTCATGATGTATTTGGGGATTATTTCGTGGCTCAGGTGTCCACTGATCTAAACTATGTTGGAGACAAATGAACTTGGTGTGTCAATTCTTCAAGGCCTTTATCATGCTGTTGCATGCTCACACTACAGTATGTATTCAGTCATAACTACTTAATAGTAGTTTGGATATACTTCCCTGAAATATAGTGAACCATCGTTGGCTGTATAGCTCTTTAAGTGTAGTGTAACTTTGAAAGTGTGTCCACCTTGAACGTTTCATTTGATTCTTGTTTTCTCATTGAATGCTACTATTTGTAATATGCTTCCTCATTTCCGAAGTAATTGAATTAGACCAAATTTATAGGAAGCTATATCAACATCTGCACCACAAAACTAGTTTCATTAGATTCATTGTAAAAATTGTATTTTCATAACAATAGTCCACTTGGCTTCTCTTGATAATATAGTATACCTATTAGTTCTATTCTCACATGTAGATTGGTGTATAACCATGGCAGTTTTACCTATACCTCACGAGTGACGTCCAAATCATGTGAAATAAAAATGACGGTTCAGATGATAATAACTATTATTGTTGTTGTTGTAATCAACTTGCCATTTTGTAAGAGAAGCATTTTGTTTTACAGGTTTCTTTGGTGGTGAGAGCCGCAAAGGAAGTTTGAGCTGTAGAGGTGATGTTGATGATTAAGAGGGCCTGTACAATGTTGTATATTTGTTGATGTAATCTGGTTATTGAGGGCATGTGAACTGATGTTGGATTTGTTCATAGGCACATTTAAAAGACCTTTACTCTGTGAAATAATTGAAAAGAAATTTATGGAATGGGCCAAATTATGGCCTAACGAATGGAAATTAATTGTGTTGTGAATGCTTGATTTATTATGTGTAATGCGTCTTGCTGTAGTTGGTTGAATGAATATCATGGGGCTTTATTAAAATAAATGTACTAAACCATTAAACCATCGCACTAAAAAAGTGGGCTAATGGGCATGGCTGGTCATAAATAATAGGGTAGGAGGCCAGGTCAGATCTACACTAGTGCCACGTAGATGCCATCTAAGGTTATTATATTGGTACAGTGTCATGTAAATCCATGACGGACTAGTCCGTCACGAAGGACCAGGCCTGGGGCGGATCGGTGACGGCCAGGAATCGTCATGATGGTGCAGTTGTCAAATTATGACGCGATATACATGACGAATTCGAAATCCGTCATGGACATCCCTCCTTGACTGTTTTGCACTATTCCATGACAGACTAAATCCGTCATGGATTAATAAGATTCTTGTAGTGATTGACAGGGCTATAGGCGGCAGGAAGAGTCTGGGCTGAAACTTCCCTCACACATGAACGGTTGCAGATGGAGGCCACTACATCTTAGCGCCCTAGCCTCCAAATATGGAGGCTCGTAGCCTCAATTTGGAGTGTGCTCCATTTACTATGCATGCCGAGGGGTGTATGACGACTCTGTTAGAGCGGCCTTTTTGAGCGCAATCGGTATACGGGTGGTTATTATGCCGATCAGGGCCATATGGCGACTCTTTTAGAGTTGCTCTTATATATATGCTCAGAAAATCCAGATGGCCCTATCACTAGTACCAATTCTTGTCTCAACTCTCAACTCAAGCTCCCTAACCGTGGGAGCACTTATGGACAGAATTTCCATGGCTTTAGAGCAACCCACGAGTTGTCGTGCTCCATATTCCCGGAGGAGCCGCCGTCACGGCGCAATCCCCAGCTTAGGGTCGTGTGATGCGACGGGCGGGATGCGGATCATGTTGTTGTTCAAGAACGACCTCAGGCCTTCGTCTGACGGAACAAGAGTAGCAATGATGAGTGGGTAGAGGAGAGAAGGATCCCGCCATGGGCGTAGATCTGGGCGCTTCAAGGCGCCGGTGGACTGCATTTGGCGAGAAAGATCCTCGCGGTGGTGGAGGGTTCCATCGTGCTGGGGCGGCGGGAGTCTCTGGCCTCATCTCCCTCGACCTCTTCACCATGGAGTTTAAGCGCCTGAGCGACAAGGACAAGTACTCCAACGCCCATGGGCCGACGCGGTTGGCAGCGGCAGTGCGGTGATCGATGGCGGCGACGGTGGTCGGCAGCGGCAGCACGTTGGTGGGTGGTCGGAGGCGGCGACGCGGTGGGCATGCCGCATGATGGTGGCACGCTAATGTGGCACTTTTACGAGAAGATTTACGGAAAGGATATCGAAGAAAAGCTGGGCTGTTTATATAGTGCACCCTTTAAAAATAATCGCGCTTACAGGACTTGTTTACGCACTTTTTTTTGTCCAACTTTCCCTGAACCAGATTCCTTGTATAGAAAAGAGGACTCGTTGGAGATAAGACGACATACGCGTGCCCATCCATCTAGCATGGACCGATCATGTTAGCCTGACAAAACTTCGCTAGGGTTTTGCCTCCGCCGCAAGAAGACGACGCCACGCCGTGAGCCGGCCTTTTGATACTGCAGGCGGCCATGGCAGACCGCGGCGGGAACACCGCGGCACCGCTTGCGACGACGACGACGACGGTGCACGACATCCCCGACGACCCGCTCGAGCTGATCTTCCTGCGCCTCCCCACGTCCCTCCACCTCGTCCGCGCCGCGTGCGCGTGCAAGCGCTGGCGCCGCATCATCGCCGGCGGCGGGTTCCTCGCCCGCTTCCACTCGCTCCACGCGCGCCCCGTCGTCGCCGGCCACTACCGCGTCGACGAGCGCAAGCACGGGTCGCGCCCCCCGGGCTGCAATCCCATCTTCTCCCTCTCGACGTCGGCGGACACCGCCGGCATGTGGCCCCAGCACTTCTCGCTCTGCTTTCTCCCGGAGAGCCGCGGTGGCTGCGGCTGGGACCTCGCCGACAGCCGGGACGGCGTGCTCCTCCTCACCAGATGCGCCGGCTTCGGCGAGTCCAACTACTGGCCATGCCTCGTGGTCTGCGATCCCACCACGCGGCGCTGCAGCAGGGTGATCAGCTACCCCTCGTTCCTCCGCAACTGGCGCTGCCTCGGGGCCTTCCTGCTCGACGGCGACGGCGGGGGCATCAGCCCATCGAACTTCAGGATAATCATCGCGGCGGCGTACGACCAGGGAGCAGTCACGACCAGCGTGTTCACCTCCGCCGCCGCCGATGACAACTGGCGGTGGCGGGTCGGCGGGATCCCCTACGCTGGGCCGTGGAGCGGCTCCTTCTTCCTCGCCGGTAACACCCAGGACGCCGTCTACTGGACGGCCTGGAACACCAACAACATGCGCTCGGAGGTCGTCGCCCTCGACAAGCGCACCCAGGAGTTCTCGTCCTCCCAGTTCTTGGCACAGCTGCCGGACCGGTACGACCCCCAGCTGAGGGCCGTGCGCTGCAACGACGGTGTGGTGCGGATCGCGCTGCTTTACAGGAACCAACTTAGGACCTTCGGTCGACGGAACAACCTCGGTCGTGATGAGTGGGCAGAGGAGAGGACGATCCCGCTGCCGCAGTCAATCTGGGGGCTTCAAGGTTCTGGTAAACGACTGCGCATGCCGGTGAAGATCCTCACGGTCGTGGAGGGGTCCGTCGTGCTGGGGACGGCGGGAGGCTCTGGCATCATCTCCGTCGATCTATCCACCATGAAGTTCAAGCACATGAGCGACGGCGACAAGTACCCCAACGGGCCGGCGTACGAGTACCAGCTGCCATGGCCTCCCACCATCCGAGCTTGCCTAGACTGAACTGAACAATCGTGGCCGACAGAGGGCACATACACCGATTTTAATTTTTGAACAGTAATGCTGAAAATTCAGCTTCACAAATTACAAGCATTATTTGCATAAATGTCTGATCGAAGGTCGAAAAATGAATATTCCGTAGCTACATTCTCATTCCATGTGGCAACTAGTGTATGTCAAGGATCGAACGACGGAACTTGGGTGTCGAACCCCCGGGAAGCCATGAACATGAGCCTCCGTGAGATCTTCCTGTACTCGTCCTCCTCCCGCTTATCCAGCAGGTAGGAGATGATGCCTTGCACCTCTGACTTGATGTGCGTATAGAGGTTCGTCGCGGCGCGCCGGTCGGTGAGGACGTCCTGCCTCCCCCGCATCGGGATCGGCTTCCCAAACCGGTAGTAGAACCGGCCCGGGATCTTTAGGCACACGCCCGGGAAGATCACCTCGTGCTTGGCATCCCTGCAGTAGCCAGAAGACAGATAAGTTACTTATAAGGACCTTGTGGGCTGTTGACCTTGGAACAAAACAGCAAAAATGCTCTTTAGAGCTCGAGCTCCATGGAACCCGGGTTTGACTTGGTCAAAATTCAAACTTTCACGTTTCAAAAAAATTTGAAAAAAAAATACACACATACTTAGAGACATAAAGCATATGTCTGTAAATTTTCAGGACAAAACACCTTAAAATGAGTGCTACACAAAAAGAACAAATCTGAGACTTTTTAGTAGATGCACTATTCATCCTCAAAGTCTATGAATTTGTCTTTTTTGCACAGATCGCATTTTAGGGTATTTCATCCTCAAACTTCACATACATACACATAACATCCTTGTTTACTTGTATGATTTTTTTCAGATTTTTTTGAAATTGAAAAATGCGAATTTTGAATTTTTCAAAAAATCCGGCCTCCATGGAGGCCGAGCTCCAAAACGCCCTACTCGCAAAACAGCCAGTATAAAGTTATAAACGGAACCTGAGAAGGGAGTTATCTTAGCATGATTTCTGAGAGAAAATGTACCTTAGCTTCAGATGCTTACTGTAGGCCTGCATTATCTCCCTGCCGAAAGGCGCGCTCCTGATATCATCGAATGTACAAAGCAGCTGCGGATTTTCGAATGTGAGTACGAGTCTATTAGCTAAGGGAAATGCTGATTAGTTGCTACACAATGCATGTGGTTACAATTTTGGATCTCTAGCAGTTTCAGGACTGTTAAATCTTGGCTATGGAATTATGGATGCTTCATCTATTCGATTCGAGTGTGAAATAACCCCTCAAAAGACCGCAGAATGTTTACGCGCAAATTAAGCGAGGACTTAATCTGGAAATAACAGGTGATGGCTTACGTTCAAGAGGTCATCCTCTCCGACGACTCCAAACGGCACGATTGTGGCGTTCAACTGAGCTGCCATCCTAACAAATTCAGTCTGGTCTGGCCAGAAAATCCTGTGCTCTTCACCCTACAATCCACAAGTTTAAATGTAATAAGTTTACAATAGTGGTAGCATTTACTTGCCAGAATTTCAAAGTACAAAAGTCCAATCAAATAATCAAATTGTATTGTGTACCTTGCAGTGGATTGCCTCCCTGTAACCACCTGGGTAGAGGAGCACGAACTCCCCCGCTGCCAGTAACTCGTATATGTACTTGTAGGTCATGGGCACGCCGCCCCACAGGTTGAGGAAGTCAAAGAAGTCGTGTCCCTCTGACCACGTCTTCGTCTTCTTTGGGAACAGCAGCGGGTGCGCAATGCCACGGACAACGGCCTTCTTATGTCGCATGAACTCCGCGGCAAGAGAGATGAGCTCGATCCCCAGCAACATGTGGTTGCCTACCAGCAGCACTGGCCCGTCCTCGGGCACCCCGGCGAGTCCCCGGACCACCGTGCCGTCTTCCAATGTCGAGAACATCGCCGGGCACGTTCTGAATGTCAGGTCGCTGCATTTACCAATGCATAACATGTGGCAGTGCAATCGATATATTCAGCATGGAGTATCACGTAAGAATTTGCTGGGTGGTGATTTTGGTTACCTGCTAGCTTTGTCGACTTCATTTAGCTCGGTTGCGGACGGTGGGATGTAGTCGAAAACCCGATGATAGCGCCTCGAATGGCGGTAGAGACCAACACATTTGATGATGGATGAGACATGGACACCATGCTCCTGAAATTTGGGATGAATATCATCAGCATTGTCCCTTTGAGGTGTACCACTTGTTCCTTTCAGTGCAGAAGATATACTGCAATATGATAAAGTCTGCTATAACTCACCAACAGTAAGCTGTGCCCATGCTTCTCAAAGAAGAAGATTTTGGATTTAGGTATTTTGTTCTGTAGCCTGTAGGCCTCAGATTTGCTCGGAAGTAAGTTGTCATCGCAGCTGAGTGCAAGCATAGAGAAGAACTTCAGTCATGATGCCATAAATCCACATGTTAGTAATCCGACAAAAATACGCATTCAAACAAGAAACGTAGAAATCATGCAGTAGAGTTTATCATGCGACAAAATTCTGCAAAGCTAATGATGAAATTGGAAGTAGAGAACTGAGCTTAAGGGCACAAACCTGGCTAGCAGTAGCACCTCAGCTGTAACTGATTGTATACGGCAATTAGCATATTGCGCAGCCCGTTTGATGAGTTTCATCTTCCATTTTAATGTGTCTTCTGGTAGTTTGTCCAGTATATTCTGCAATTTAAGGCACACAGATTTACCTTGAAAACAGTTAAATGCACATATTCTGGACAAAATGGAAGATGAAACGTGAGAAACAGATAGTTGGGAAAAAGTTCATTTCCACACTATTTTCTCCTTTAATTTGCTTTTTTGGAAGGAGAAAGCCTTTGGCCTCGGCTTTGATTGATGCACGCAACTATTTATTAACTTGCTTTCTCCCTTAATATGTATTCTCTTGATAAAATTAGATACATAGAAACAAGACACAAAGAAATTGATATTACACACCGTTTGCTTCAGAAAAGTTGACATGTTACTTGTCAATCTGCCGAGTGCTTCTAAAGGATGCTCCCCACTTTGCATTCTACTCAGTGCCATGTTCACCTCGTTGTCTGGTCTCATGATCAGGAAGAACAGAAGAAGCAAGTACAAAAAACTTAAAGAAAAGATGTAAACAGGTGTATATCATGCTAATTATCAGATAACCTTAAGTCCAATAAATGCGTCACCGTTCTTGCTTAATTTCTAGTAGATCATTTCAATACATGTTATTTCTTCAATTTTATATGCTGGACCCTACAAGGTACTTACCGATGTTGTAGTTCAGTAGAGCTGTAATTGCAATATAGGCGTTGTTCGAGGTGAAAACTGACAGAAGCTTTTTTATGTCTGACCTCTCAAATGACGTAGCTTTTCCCGGAAGAAAAAAGAGATACGAAACAAGATAATGTATATTAGAAATCTTACAAATAGGAAGGTTCACTCGCATACCATCAGGTTTTCCTGCATACCTGGATTGACTAGTACCAGTATCAAATCAATACGGGGATTGCGACCAGCAACTGCAAGAGCTAAGCATCCTCCAAAGGAATTCCCTAATAGATAGATGGGCTTATTAGGAGAAGTGGAATGCTCTGCCCTCACAACATCTTCTACCATTGTGACAAGTTCTGAAAATGAAAAGCAGCTAGAATCATACAATTAATCTTCAGAACTTAATGGTTGAGCATCTTTTGTTTTTGCCACATGTTAACCGGAGGTCATTTCTCTAAACATGGCTTTGTTTGGTGTGTCCATCTTCTTGGTGCGGACGAAGGGAGAAATGACAAAACGGATGTATCTCTGAATCTTAAAGTAAGCTCAAATTTTCAATTCAGATGCAAAATGCTTCGAAGAGAAATTAATCAGTTAATACACAAGTATCTGATACCTTCAAATGGTGTGCGGTCGTGAAAAGGAATGTGCAAGCATCTAAGTTCAAATATCCTGCAAATGAAAAAACAAGTGTATAATATATTTAAACTATCAAAATTACACTCTGGGTTCACCATAATTTTTTACAAGAAAACTTCTCTTTGTATCTCACCTTCCAAGAGCCTTGTGGTGCATGCAGAGCCCCATCCCCATCCCATCTACTCCTGAAAAGATTCAGATTTAACCCCAAATCAGCACCTGAAATTAGAGTGTACTACTAACCTAAACATTCAGGCATCAACAAACCGGAAAGATATGCATGGTGACAGACGTAGGAAGCTGTCGATGACACAACATTTCCATACATTTTCTTACCTGGCAAATACAGCATGAGTGGAGCATCCTCGACCGTCGAGCCAGCATCGACGGGGCATAACCAGCAGGGCGGCCCGCTGTCATGCCCCACCAGATGCCCGAGTGCCTGATAGTAGTAGTCCAGGCCCTTGACCGTCCCGTACCCATCATCGTACAGCGCTTCGAGTCCCCTGTAGCTGGATTGCACTCTCCCGGCGTGTCTGAACTGGCAGCTTGGCGAGCCATGCAGCCGCCGCGGCCCTTGTCGCCAGAGGGAGACCTGCGGGTGTACCAGTGGGAGAGAAAGAGTCGCCATTGCTGCATTGAGCTGCGAAGCTTTTTTGAGTATCCCAGTCCTGATTTCAAGGGAGGCTTTAGGAAGCATGAGCCACGCATGCACTCATGCATCCGGTGCGTAATAGAAATAACCGAGTTTTAGTGAGGCGCAAAGAGTGTGAGTAACACCATGGCATGGCGGTTCAGTAAGGACCACACTATAATAATTGTTGTGGAGATCTGATGTTGGCATGTCAGTATGGGACTTTGGACACCTACGTGATCAGATGCTCGTGATACTCAAAGATGACGGTCTAATATCAACAACAAAAAATTCCCTCAACACAAAAACCTTCAAAAATATACTATTAACGTAGGCTCTTCCATTGTCCATTATGTGTCTAATGCGTATAGCAGTAGGAAACAGAGGTATTAATATCAAGTAATATAGCCAGTACAGATCTGCAATCATGGGTAACCGGGGAGTCATACCAACATCAAGATTTAATTGAAAGGGTGACAAACATGGTAAAACACCAGAGTGCAGCCATGTCGCACAAGAATGCTGTGATGAACCAACTACTTTACCTCAGAGTTTCGAGAACTTCACCTTCCCATCTAGTAATCTGCACCAAAACAGCCCAGGCTTAGATTCTTTCAAATGTAGTCAGAGACGGTATCGAAGAAACCTAACCTACAATAACAATCACTATTAGGAGCAAAAACTAAAATACAGGTCATACACTTCCTGATATACTGCAAAAAGAACATAAATCTCATTGCCTTGAATAAATCCTTCCACAATGCACAAGGCTTTCCACCATCTAGCTAAGAAGATTCTTGCCTAGACACATCACTAGACTGAACCAATTTCGGAAACAATTCAAGCCGCGATACAAACTCTGTTGTACAAGATATGTTTCAGATTTTAATGCATGAAGAATGAGGGTCAGTAAGAAAATTATTGTCAAAACTATATCCCAATACCAAGGAACACGAACAATCTATTATGATATAAAGTTGCTTCTTGGGTACTCTTTCGCAATTTATAGCAGATATTCATAATTGGGTACTCCTGAATCAACAACTTGGGGTCTTTGCCCACAGTTAAACATGATAGTGCTGCTGGCAACATGATTAACAGGTAAACCGATACAAATCGAGCAAGTCAATCTGCTGAAGTCAGTTCATTGTTCAGGGACGGTGATAACTAATAAATACTAAAATGCGCATTTTTTCCTTGAAAAGTTGAGCCACTAAAGCGCCTGCTTTATGAAATTTAGTGGAAGTATTTGATTCCAGTAGATAAAGTAGTTAGCATCGGTTTGGTCCTATGATATACCCATAGTGAAGGAATACTCCTCTATATTCTCCAGAATATAAGCCACTCGCCAGCAATTCCATCAGAAAACCCCATTTCCATTTTATAATCAGTTACCAAGCAGATAAAAGAAAAAATATTACTACATCTCTTCAGGTTTTACTTTCCATGAGGATGACTCAAGTTAACCCCTAGCTACTATTAACATTCATCTGTGCATTGTCTCCTAGAACCAACTCCCTGAACCGAGTTATGCAGTCCATCGCCTGGTCGAATTCGCTGCTCTCGAGAGCAAAGCTGAACCGGCAGTAGTCCGGTATCCCGGTCCACTTGCTGCTGGATATGCAGAGTCCAGTGGATCTAAGGAGCGCTTCCCTGATGTTGCAGCCATCGAGCTCGCCTTCAAAAGTGTCTATCTTGAACGATTTGCCGATGTAGGCCGTCGGTTTCGCCAGCATTGAGATACCACCATGGCAGCCGACGACATCCCAGCCACAGCTCTCGAGTGTCTGTTCATTGCAGGAAATCAGAAAATGAAAACAAAAAAGGGACGTGCATGTCAAACATAAGATTTCTCTGAACTGCCAATCTTTATCCTTTGCCTCTGAACTACCAACCTCTCATCTCTGGACTAAGATTTGGGAGGGAACACAAAATTTGAGAGGGCGCTTTAGAATGTCAGAGCGCTAACCTTAGACAACTTGTCCGCACGATGCTTCAGTGTCTCCTTTCGCTCCTCGATGAGATCAGAGAAGCACTGGTCCCTCTTGTTCTTAAGACACAACAGTTTTCTGAAAGTATACTTCAATGTGCGATGTGGTTGACTCAGGCTTCTTAACATATGTTTGATCAAGGACGGGTCAATGTAAATCATAAACCCGAAGTCAAACCCACTCATGGTCAGCTGAAGGGACAGCTCCCCGAGCATAAAAACGCTGAGCGCGAGACATGAAGCAATATTATAAGAAAAACTATCCAAATTCCACAGGCTCCGGCCATCTCCGGTTTGGAACTCCAGACCAGAGAAGGAGGTGTCTATCACTACCCTAGCTCCATGTTCAGCACAAACAGAAAGCAAATCTTTTATCTCATCATCACTGTACAGGGAACCGGAAGGGTTAACTGTAGGGCCAGAAATATACACCCATGGCCAATGTACATTCTCATTCTCATATGCATCATCCAGAGCTGCTCGTAGAGTGGTCGGTTCAATCTTGAAGCCTGAACCTACATTTGTTGGAATCATCGACGTTTTTGCATTCATAAACTTAGCTGCCGAGACATAGTGCCCATTGGTACCCATGGGGAAAAGGAAGGCGCCTTGCTCCCTCATACAGCAAAGGACAAGCTTGTTGAAGAGTGTGAGACAGGTGCTGCCATATATAATTTCCTTAGAGAAGCCACATGAACGATTGTTAAATGTAACGTCGGGACAACTGTCTCCTGGGAAACCATAGTTATCTCCCACCAGCTGTTCAATGCTGGAACGAACATCAGTTTCAAAATCCATGACGTTCCGGCGAGCAAAACTTTCTAAAATGGAGGCGCTCAGTGGAGAGGATGGTAAGAAGCTGCGGTCTAAATCCATATGAATGACACTAGAATCCTTGGAATCAGGAGTGAAAAATTCAGCTTCTTTTAGGGTAGACATGGCTGAATTAGAAAACTGTATCATCTTCTCAGGTATCTTTTCTGCCGCTTGTCTCTGAAAAAGAGATTAAAAGCCAACAAACCAAAACAGTTAAACATTAAGGTCACAAAAGTATTCCACAGGCGCCCTTTTTTTCTTGAGGGTGGTTTTCCATAGGTGCCTGGCCATATTATTAATAATTTTACTTACATTTTTTTGCAGGGAATTTTACTTGCTATTAGTCATGATGAAAACATAATCAAATATCCCACTGACAAAATTTAGCTGGTCACTGTAAATAAGTGTGTATCCAACTAAGGGAGGAGCGACAAACCCAGGATTTTAGAACTAGCTGACTTATGCCGGGAAATTAGACAAATCCAAGATGTTATCGTGAGTCGGACAATCGGAGGGAAATTCTGCTTACCACTTGATGTGCATGCTGATGACGGTCACCAATTTGAAACGCCAGCAGCTCATGGAAAAGAGAGCCATAATATTGCTGGCTGATCACAGAAGTATTTCCTTCCAATAGCTCAATTGTTTGTGACAATGCCTTGCAGACAGAAGCATCCTCAGAAATGGCAAAAGCAACTTCCAGATCAGAATAAACCTGCAAATTTTAACCAAAAGTAAGATGCAGCAGATACAAAATGAAACCTTAAGACTGTTTCCAATGTAGGTGCAAGGATGCACTCATGCACAGAAGTTCTAATAGAGTTCCAGGCTAAATGGTATGAAATGGTATATAAGTCCCCTTCACAGAAAGCACTGCTCAAAGTATGGCCTTTTTACTCATGATCAGGTTGTTAATTCATCATAACAAAATCGTACTTAACATGCCATATGTGCAGTCATTTTGAAATGGGAAAAATAAATTTCTCTGGTAAGTTATAGGCACCTGGTTTTTTACTAGACCCCACAATATAGCCGCATGCGAAGGTAGGGTGTTTCCAACAAGATATTTCAACACACCATTTGAGCTTGGCAGACAAGACCACTCCAGGTTCTCTGAAATATCTAGGAACAACCGGCAACCAACATCTTCTGTTGCGCTTAGTATGTTCGAGAAAGCAGCACTGGTGATAGCCTCAAACTGGGCAATGCTAGTAATGACAACCTGAGGCTTCAGTTTTCTGACCAACTCAATCAGTAAATCTGATTGGCGTGGTGCTTCAATTACAGTGATCACGCCTTCAGCATTGTTGCAATCTATTCTTCCCTGAAATTTCAAAAAGAAGCAGTAATATTCAACATCCTTGAGCCAACATTTTTCTTCACATGACAAGCATGTCTTTTCCACTGTTCCCATCAGATGCTCCTCAAACAAGAAGTGTTGCATGACACACACACACGCACACACGCAACACACACACACACACACACACACACACACACAGAAAGAGAGAGAGAGAGACAGACAGAGAGGTACCTCGATTTCTCAATATCCTAACCATTGCATCGGCAAGTGTCTGGTCAAATGTTCATCAACAATTGCAAGCGCTGGTGAGAACAGTCGAAGATAATTTTCGACTGCCACCGCACGGGAAGGGAATACAACAAAATTCTGGTGTACAAGAAATGAAAAGGGAGCATCATATAATGCATAAGATACAAGCACAGAATAGCTCGATATGAGAAATTATGGTATAAGTAATTGTAAAGACAATAGCCACCAAGCCTTACATCAGGATTTAATGGGATGTGATGGTAGCTCTTCATAAATTCAGCAACAAGATTCCGGAAGTTCAAACATCCAGCTGGAGGTTGACAAGGATTGGGCTTGGTCGCATTTAAGAAACTAGCTAGGTATACTAGGAATGTGATCTTTTCATGGGCAGTAGAATCATCAGCGAAGGACAAATCGAGGGACCTGCTGAGTTCATGGAATCCATTTTTAAGTATCTCAATTAGTTTCTTCACCTGAAAATTCTATAAATTAGTAATATTTATGTCGCTATAATACTGTTTTACAAATCTAAAGAGAACGATAACGATAAGGAACCTGGTTGGGTTGGCGAAGTTGACAGCTATACACGGACAAAGCATGTGAAACATGGCCACCAGATTTCATGTACGCCAAGGCAGTACGTGCAGAAACGGGCTGATCCCCCACAGAACCCATGAAGAACTCAAATCGATGCGGGCTATTTTCCTCAAATTCAACTAAGGCTGAAATATCCGTGTTCGCAGCCTGCAAACAACCCAACTAGTCAGTAATCCACACAAAAAATTGCATTTTAATATATAATGATAAGCCGGTATTTCCTTGCAATATAGAACCCTACTAACTGTAGTACAACTCAAAGTACTTTATTTACGAAATCTCAGAGTATATATTGTTGGCCAAACCAGGAATTCCTGATTAATTAACATATGGTATGTCACAGCAATGCTACCTGCATAATTTTTGTTTGCCAGAGCTTAGTGATGCGAAATCCACGGCGTAGAAATAGGCATTCGCAGACACCTTGACCTGGTCGGCCTCCCATGTTGAATATCATAGTACCCATAGGCTTTATGATAGCCATCCCTTCTTCAACTGCCCGAGCAATCAACCTGAGGCCAAATTGGTCCTCCACAAAACCCTGGAGGCAGTAAGTCATGCAGTAAGTTTACAAGCATACAAGAAATGAACAAAAGGGAAAATGGAACAGAACAATCGGCCACCAGAAGAAATATTGACTTTATGAGAAAATATGTGTACATCATGTCAGACAGATTATCAATGCATATCAACAAATCAAAAACGCTATTCAAACAGAGAAAAATTGAATATCACGGCTAATAATTCCAGTTTTCTAGAAGAAACTGTGAATAACTCCATATTTCAGCAATCATTCATTCATTTTTCATGGAAAAGTGTGGAATGATAATCATGATTATAGTTATAAATTGTAACACAATAAAGCCATGCAAAGTTGAGATGAGGAAAGGATTACTCCCCAAGAAAGTAATTCTACTGTCCATCATTTGTTCTGGCTGCCCATGTTAGTGTAGAGCCCAAAGCTGTTAACTCAATTATACTTGTGGAATCAAGTTAGAAATACAGTCATACAGATCATATATTATTTCTGAAGTATACTTTTATTATATCAGGGGTAGGAACACGCCTACAAGGAAATGACATACGTTTGATACATTTTTTTTCTTCTAATCTGGTTATAAAGAACGATAATGCAGTAACAGAAAAAAAAAGTGTAGAATTAAAGTTCACTCTTGATCCTCCTAACCCAGCTAGAAAAAAACAATGTTAAGATAAATCACCATTGGTATTTGGTAGATTAAATGGCTGAAGTGATGAACATGCAAAAGATGCCTGACTTACTTGAAGAGCATAGTAGCTGCTCAAGGAATACAAGAACTCCTTACTTAAATTTTCAGTGATTATCTTTGACATTTCCTCTGGATTGGGTTTAAGAATCTGAAAATTAGATTATAAGAGTCAGCATTTTCCTTCAGTTCTGGGTCTACTACAATTTCGTTTGACCGTACCTGCGGTATGCATCCAACAATGCTATCAAGTTCTATCTTGTTGTCTCTACAGTAAAAAAGAAGATCAGATTCATGGAATTCAACTCTATCAAGTAGTGTTTTTCCCCTCCCTGTCGTAAATTGGAAGACCATCGTCGTCCAGTGCATTCAAATAAAGATTTATCCATGCAATCTTGATTGCCCTTGGGTTAATATCCAGACCATAGACCTTCAAAGAAACAAAAGATGCTCAGCTTGGATTCTGACAAAAATATATGGCTGAACTATTAAGGTGATGTAGAGCTGAGCCAGAACTAATTCGGTTCCCTGGCATCTGAGGCGCAACTAATTGCATGTTATTTCCTCTTTTCCCTTTCGAAAGACAGATTATTCAGTGTGTACTAGTGCCTCACCTAGATTCGGAAGAATGCTCAACATATATTGTTTTCTCAGATGTTCCGACTAACTTAGACTGTCGGCAGATTATCAGAAGTCTGAGAAGTATCATATCATGAAACCTGAGTAAATATCTAACTATGGAGGTCCCACTTGTATAAACAAATGTCAAACTGCTGCAGTTCCCACTTACGTAACGACAATCATAAGATAAATGTCCACAGGAGACGGGACAAGAGACACCAACCTTGGAAGGGCACCATTTTTCTGCAAGCGCGATGGATATCCAACCATTGCCACATCCCAGCTGTGTGACGGTCTTATTCCTGAAAATGGAATCTGGATCTGGATGATGATTGATGCCCTCGTAGAGAGCGATGGACCTATCTCCGGGACCGAAAACGCTAGGTATCTCCAACATTATTAGCTTCTTTCTTTGCTGGGATCCTAAAAGCATTTGTTATGCAACCAGAACAAAAATCAGTAATAACGAAAGTTTTTATCATCGTGACACGTACAAATAATAACAAAGGAATCATGTCAGGTCTGGACTCCAGTCCAGATAATGTAGTAAGAAACTTGTAAATTGCAGTTTTTCCTGCACAAAGACCACTACATCTGTATACAATAATAACCCTAGCAACATCTATATATGATACTGTATTAACTAAATAGTAAATACATGGTGGACAGATGCTTAGAGCATATATCTGAACAATGCATATAATAAAGAAGAGCTTTCAGGAATCAGACACCCTAAGAAGTGATCCCCACAAAAGGGAAATTCTGAAGCGAAAACCTAATTTAGAGCTAAACTGCGGTCAAGTAAAATCCGTCAGACAGATTCCAAACTTTAAGCAAACCCATTACAAAGTTCAATACTGATGGGTGATGGCCGGATCAGCATTCGACTTTTACCGATTCGTTTTGCTGGGGAGTAGGGAGGATGGGGGCCCAACCTTGCAGGACGACGTCGCGGATGCGGAGGTTGAAGGCGGGGAAGCGCTCCTCCTCCTGCTGCCCGCCGGCGGGGTCGTCGGCGAGGCGGCGACGGACGGCGCCGAGGAGGCGCCTCGCCTGGGCGCGCGTGGCGGGGGCCTGGAGGCGCTCGAGCACGTCCCTGGCGGCGCCGTACGCCTCGTCGCCGGACGCCGCGCACGACGCCAGGAAGGCCTCCACGCCGCCGGCGTCGTTTCTGCTGTCGTCCTCGCTCGCCGCCATGCGTCCCCGGCCAGGTCAAGGTCGATGGTTCGCGCGGGGGATGAGGAGGAGCCCGGACGCGAAGAAAAAATGAGGAGTGGGCGGCGCCGGCGGCGAGGAAGGGTGGGGGCGAACTCGAAAAGTACAACCTTTTTTGTGTCTTGTGCAGTGGGGACATGACATGGACAGTGGAGTGGAGTCTTGCAGTGGTCAAAACTCCTCTCCTACAGAAATGGGTCAACCCCGATTTTTCTTCTTATTATTTTTTCAAGGGAGAGTCAACCCAGATTTCTTGGTGCCATGGAACAAAAGATTTTATACAGAGAGAAGCGTGAAAGGGCTCAGGCTTGACATGGCGAGGGCATCTCTCGCAATACAAGGTTTTGTATCTGAAGAGAGACAACGAAAAGCTGCATGCCTATTTTAATTTTGATCCCTAATTTTGCTTGATGATGCGCTTTAACAAATACTCCCTCCGATTTTATTTAGTCTGCGCCTAAAATTTTCTCGTTTTTTCCTTTTTACTCTCCGCACTGCCATCTTCTCCCTAAGCTTTCCAAAACTGCCCCTGATTCTCTGCTACGCATGCGCAGCCATTCAATGCATCCGATGCATGGGTCCGTGAATCCCGTGGCTTTTTAGCACCCTCGATGCATGCTGCAGTGCACAGCCACTGCATGGCGCACAAACTTGTCAGTAGGAACGGCACATGCGAGGGCAAAGTAGTCCATAAATTACCAAGGAAGCCAATAGCGGTGCACTTCCAAGGGATTGTCGATTGGATCGCCAACAAATTACCAACATGTAAAGCTGCTTCCATGGACAAGGCCCGACATCTGGTTATTGTTATATCGGCGCTATGTGTGACCGCCATCGATGCCATGATGGCCCTCGATGTGCCACCAAAGGTTATAACAAGTGTCATCAAAATTTGCAGAGGGTTCTTGTGGGTTGGGAGTGCCGACACTAGAGGTGGACAATGCGTAGTGGTTTGGAGCACCGTGTGTACCCTGAAGTGGTCGGGTGGCCTTGCCATACCCAATCTGTGTTGGCTCAACTTTGCACTTCGTGCAAGATGGTTATGGCTTAAGCACTTAGATGGATCCAGGCCATGGGCGGAGTTCGACCTCAACGTGTTGTTGGAGTCTCGTGCTACATATCAAATCGCAGTGTTTGTGAATCTCGGAGATGGGCAAGGTTCTTTCTTCTGAGAAGATAGATGGATTAACGGAATGAGAATTCAGGAGATTGCCCCAAAACTGTATGATCGAGTCCGCCCACATAGAGGAGTACCTGCCCCTATGGGAGAAAGTTAACGTGACCACCCTGCCTCCGGGTGTGATGGACATTGCTAGATGGGCTTGGGAGCCCAGTGATGTGTATTATGCATGTTCAGCCTACGCGTGCAGGTTTGTCAGCCTACAACTTGACCCGGCAACTACTATTGTTTGGGAGTCCCTTGCCCCGTTGAGATGCCGCCTCTTCATCTGGTTGGCTTTGCGTAACAGATGTTGAACATCTGATAGGCTAGGCGAGGGCGGCCACATTAGACCGCGCGCTTGAACTTTGTATGGGTGCGTAATATGGTTCTATCCTTAATTGAAGCACTAGACAACTAACATTAGAGTGCATTATGCCACTTGAGTTCACAATGGAAGTATTAGTTGGGAATTTCAATAAGTGCGGGTTGATTTTTAGAAAAAAGGTTGCGGCACATCTATGATGTCGTGAGGGAAGTACGCTAATCAACTATTCTTAAATAGTTGATCCCCACTAACTCTAATTCTCTCGACATGAGGCCTTCCATCAAGTGCGTCATGTCAACATCCACTTCCGCTTTTTGCGTCCCCATGCAAACCACATGCATAGTCTTTGTTCACACGCAGTGCAAGTATAAACCATTTCTAGTTGATGATAGTTACTTTACCATTCCCTTTATCTTTCTTCGAAGAATGCTTAATCAGACTTAGTTTATTTATATACTTTGTAGAACTTAAGCATGCCAAATTTTCCTTCATCTATTCTGGAGTGTCCTATTGACATGGAATATAGATTAGCCCTTACCAAATTTGTTATTAATTTTTGTACAGAGAAGGGGATGTAGCTCAGATGGTAGAGCGCTCGCTTAGCATGCGAGAGGTATGGGGATCGATACCCCACTTCTCCAATTCTTTTTGGTTTTTTTAATTCTTTGCAGATCTGAGTGCTCTAGAATTGAAATTAATCTACCAAAGAAGAATCGTCACCTGAGCGCATCTGGTGTAGTGGTATCATAGTACCCTCCCACGGTACTGACCAGGGTTCGATTCCCTGGATGCGCATTTTTTTTCTCTTTTTATTTTTTAAAAGTTTAAGTTCCTTTTATACATCTACTAGTAGACTAGAGGTGTCACCGTCTGAATCGGCCATGGAAACATCATGGTGAAACTGTCACCATGCAAGCTACAAAATCTTCATCCAAGATAAGGAAGCATTTGAATGTTACTTGTCCTGCTAATTATCTGCAAGGGCAGTAGTCTGCGCCGGCGCGCCGGCCTAAATTTGGGCCGGTCACGCGCGAGCCATCGGATCCCCGCGCCCCTGGCCGTCAGATGCGTTCCCCATCACCTCTTTTATCCCCCGTTCGCATCTCAAAAACACAAAAGCAGAAAAACATGGCGGCCCATCCTCCTTTCCCCGTGCAGTGCCCGTTCCTCGACCTCATGCTAGGTGGTATAATGACCGGCCATCGCGGCCCTCATCCCCGTCGCTCGCCGTCGACGCTCGTCATCATCAAGTTGCAAAAAAAAAACTGCAGACCCCGTTGCAACTTTTGCTCGCGTTCCTGTTGCAAATATGGTGGCTCCTCAGCGCCGACCATGATGTTCCTTGCCGGAGCCGCCCCACCCCAGGTTGCAGCATCAGATGGCGCCGGTGACGCCGATAGTGTTGCTCGCAGCGGAAAAGTCGGGTAGAAAAACAAAAACATTGGTTCCAGCAAAAGTAGAAGATTGTGGTAGCAAAAAAAAAAGCTGGTTCCAGCAAACATAAAATACGGTGGTAGCAAAATTTCTGGCTGGTTCCAGCAAAATCAAAGAGAAGGTAGTAGCAAAATTTCGGGGCTGGTTCCAGCAAAAATCAAATACAGTGGTAGCAAAAATTCTGATTGGTTCCAGCAAAATTAAATGAAGGTAGTAGCAAAAATCGGGATTGGTTTCAGCAAAAAACAAATGTTGGTGGTAGCAAAAATTCAGGCTGGTCCAGCAAAATCAAAAGATGGTATAGTAGCAAAAAACAAGGCTGGTTCCAGCAAAAAGCAAATAAAGTGGTAGCAAAAAGCCGGGGCTGGTTCCAACAAAAATCGAACACGGTAGTAGCAAACTGGTACACAGGTTCCAGCAAAAACACACTATGGTAACAAAAAAATGGGTTGGTTCCAGCATCTTGGCGTGCGATCACCAGCAAAAAACAACCTTGCCTGTGCGCAGCAAAAATTCCTACCGGTTCCAGCAAAAATTATTGCCGGTCCCAGCAGTTCTCGGCGGCGTCTGGTTTCGGCATTGGTCGAAGCTCGCCGTTGCAGCACCGTGCTCCTTCTCGGCAATGGACATGCCCGGTTGCTGCACCGCGTGTCGCCGGTGGCAGCCGTGCGCGCTCCAGCTCGCAGCTCCAACGCCACGACCATCATGGGTGACAGAAGGTGAAGGTGGGCGCGCGGCCATGCGGAGAGCGGCCCTTGGCTTCGCACCTTGCAGCATCAGTGACCGCACCGCTCCTGCAGCGCGCGGCGGTCCGATTGGTGCGGTGGTGTGTGCGGTGCTGTGGAGATTTACGATCTGAGGCAGAGGAGGAAGAAACATGTGGTCGGGCTCTCTGGAGACGAAGGGATATGGATAAGATGGGGTTGCAAGCGTGTACGTGGCTAACTCCTGACGTTTCACGGACGCGTGCGTGGCAACGCGACCGGCGCGTCGTTCGGCCAGCGCACCGGCCCCGAACGATTCCCTATCTGCAATCCACAGGTTATGGAACTGCACTTGCAATGGTAGCAAGAACGACCTTCTTGTTTGTCTAAGTTAAAATCCGTGAATCTGCTCCATGGTTTGTTGTCTAAGTTAAAATCCCTGAATCTGCTCCATGGTTTTGTTGTGTTGGATGTGCCCCAAGAAGCTTCTTTCTTTTGATTTTTGTTGTCATGCTCCTCATACTCATTATGAAGTTTGGCAAATATCAATTCTCTACATGTTCTTCATAACTATGGCGAATCACATGAAGTTCAAATGTTAGCATAACTAATAAGTTGTATGTTCGGCAATGACACAATGCACAGATCAAGTGTTATTTTTCTGAAACTATTGTACTGTGAACTGATGCTAACTTCCTCACTTTTATTTGTAGTTTGGCCTACATCGATACCTGGTGTTGATGTGAAGGAAAAGACCTTAGCAGGACTACTGATCGTCGCCTCATTTTCTTAAGAAGTGTCTCGGCTTCAGACATGACAACTTGAGAATTCAGATTTTTTGTAGCGCAGAACCCATAAGTTCCTATCTTTGTGCTAGCTAAACTTGAGCTTAAGTTGTAATGGTGTAGTCAAAATTATTTGTGTGATGAATCTTTATTCTTTTATGTGTCCGTAGTGAGTTTTGTAGTTTTATTTGATAATTATTTGTGCAAATTTTAGTACTAGCAGTATCTACGGTTTCTACGGTTAACTGTAGAAAGAAAAGCATCATCCCCACAATAATTATCAAATAATTATAGCAACTCATGTTCACTAAGTTTAGTAAAAATATTAGTTTCTCCACTGTGGGCTGCTAATGCTTCATCTCTAGCCACAAATTGAGCAAACGAGCGTAGAACATCATGCATGTTGCAGACACACTGATCAACAAACTCTGTATTTGGCTCTATAAGATTTCTTAGTATCGGCTCCTTATAGTACTTGCTTCCTAGTTCTTCAAGTCATCCAAGGTCCCGTGAAGAAATACTTCACTAATCCACATGCCAATGATTTCCTTTCTTAAAAACACCACAGTTTTAGGGAGAAGGGAGTAGTGCAGAAAGCATTGTTTGGCACAAGAAGATAAATCTTTCTCTGAATTTTTTTGTACCTTTAAAGTTTTGTACATTTTGTTTTGTTGCTGTGGAAACTGTTGCCATTGGAATCAGCCAAAATATCAGCAATTTATTAGATAAATAATGGAAACATCATGGTGAAACTATGACCATGCAAACTACAGATCCTCATCCACTTCTCACTGAAAACAACTCCTTTTGAGGCCTTATATGTCACTATAACCATATAAGGCCTCAAAAGGAGTTGTTTTCAGTGAGAAGTGGTAAGAGTTATTGTACCACAGTTCAGCTAGTGGGAGCCAATTCACCATGTGTTTTGGCTCCTCGAAAACCATGCAACGCAGATAGGAGACTTGGCCAAGGTTTTTGAGTCGCCGACTAATTGCCGACTAATCGCCAAGTCATTGGAGCGAGGTTGGCTTGCGCAGGCGACTTGGCTTGAGGAGCGAGTCGCGTGGCTGGTAGGCTAGTCGACGATTAGTCGACGACTAGGACCTCAGAGCATGGCGGCTTGCTTCAGCAAGGCCAAGGGAGGGAAGACTGGGAAGGTGAGGAGGCCAGAGTTCAAGGGAGGGGAGGAGGAGACGAAGCTGGAGAGTGCGCCGCCTGTACGAGGAGAAGCACGGAAGAGACAAAGGAGAAAGGCACATGGGAGAGCAGATGCATGGTCCAGATTAGAGCATATGGACGGTTTGGATTTTATTTGGAAGCTAGGGTTACATAATGGGCCTATTGGGCCAGCTCTCTAGCACGAAACAAAGGAGGAGCAAGACGCGTGCTCCCATCCCACATCAGAATCGCCGCCTCCATTGCTCCTACGAGCTACTGCTGCCTTCTCCGAGCTGAAGTATCCTCCAAGCAGCTGCCTTCCCCCTCCTCCACCTGCAACAGCACCTCTTCCCCCTCCTCCTCCTCTTAACACCTGGGGTGACTTGGGGTGATTAATCACGACGAGTCGCAGACTAATCGCAGCGAGCCACTAGTCGGAGGCATGTCGACTCGACTTGGCTAGGCGACTCAAAAACCTTGGACTTGGCGCATTGGTTAACTCTTTTTATTGGTCGTCAGTTTGCAGGGTGTGATGTTGTGTTGATACATCGTTCACATCGTTGCACCTTCACACATTTGAAAAGTTCTTGGTAGAATTAACTCAAAGGTTTAAGGAATGCTATGTAACTCCGTGACTTTGTCCGTCATAACCTGGAAGCCACTCTGAGTAGTGTAGGGGAGTGCTAATGGTAGGAAGTGAGCATACTTTTCACACAAACCACTACTCCTAATATTACTTCTTTCCTCAGATTTGGGAACACGAGTGATAAAGTCCATTGTAATGTGAGACCAAGCAATGGGAGGAGATGATAGATGTTAAAGTTTACTGGGAGGATGGATGTGTTCAAATTTTGTGGTTTGACAACTAGGGCACTGAGGGACAAATGTTTCACCTATAGCTTTTAGCTTTTGCCAATAGAGAATCCTTTTGATCCTGTGATAAGTAGCTCTTATCCCGAATGACCACCTAATGTTGAAGAATGGAACTTGTTTCCGTTGGTACGTTAGATGTACCAACATAAAACCTATTGTTGTACTTGAGGATGCCATTGCGGAGAAAGAATTGAGGAGTGGGATCAACGTCAGAGGCAACTTCTTGTGTTAGAATTCGTTACAATCTACCTATATAATCTTGCAGTTACAACAAGAACAACTTGATTCATAGAGATAAGGTATTGCACATAGTTTAAACTAGTTCCCGTCGGTGTCAAAACCGACGGATCTCGGGTAGGGGGTCCCGAACTATGCGTCTAGGTGGATGGTAACAGGAGACGGGGGACACAATGTTTTTACCCAGGTTCAGGCCCTCTCGATGGAGGTAAAACCCTACTCCTGCTTGATTGATCTTGATGATATGAGTATTACAAGAGTTGATCTACCACGAGATCGAAGAGCCTAAACCCTAGAAGCTAGCCTATGGTATGATTGTTGTTCTTGGTCCTACGGACTAAACCCTCTGGTTTATATAGACACCGGAGGGGGCTAGGGTTACACAGAGTCGGTTACAAGGAAGGAGATGTACATATCCGTATTGCCAAGCTTGCCTTCCACGCCAAGAAGAGTCCCACCGGACACGGGACGAAGTCTTCAATCTTGTATCTTCATAGTCCAACAGTCCGGCCAAAGGATATGGTCCGGCTGTTCGGATACCCCCTAACCCAGGACTCCCTCAGTAGCCCCTGAACCAGGCTTCAATGATGATGAGTCGTGCAAATTGTCTTCGGTATTGCAAGGCGGGTTCCTCCTTCAAACTCTGAGTACCTGTTAAATAGTGTCCGGCTTCTCGTAAATGTTGCGCTTCTTGGCTTTTGCGTCCAATAATGGCCATCTTCCACGCGTCAAGCGAATGTGAGGAGCCAGGGCGTTTTTACATTTACCACCCTAGCTATGTGAATGAACTGTCTATTAAAGAGATGATGATTCTCAGATCCAAACCACACTGCCCTCCCACAGCGAGCGTTCATCGAAGTGCGCCCGAAAAAATCCATTCCAACATGGCCGGCCAGCGCAGCTCCTCCTCTCACTCCCGCAGCCCCAAGCCTGGAGATTGGGAGAGGTGTTCCATCCCGCACAGCCAATTAGTGAAGCTACAGACCCAGGGATTTCTCCCCCCAGCGTATATGGTCCCGGTTCGAGCCGGGCTCGCCACCTATAATGGCGGGGAGCAAGAGGAGAGCTTTCCCAACCCCTCTAAGAGCGGGTATGCCTTGTCCCTTATTTGTTAAGGGGACTCGGATTTCCAATCCATCCATTTCTCCGAGGGCTCCTGGAGTTCTATGGCCTCCAGTTGCACAACCTCACCCCTGCCTCCATACTGCACATCACCGGTTACGTAGCCCTTTGCGAACTGTTTCTGGGCTGCGAATCTCATTTTGCGCTGTGGAAGAAGTTGTTCTGCCTTGTGCCCCGTACACAGAGGGGATCAATATATCAAGTGGGCGGAGTCGAAGTATGGCCCATCGCCGGGACCGGATACCTATCCGGTACCCCGAAGAAGACATCTGAAGACTGGCCTTTGGAGTGGTTTTATATGGAGGACGTCCCCCTTCCGGATCCTATTCGGATCGGCCTTCCCGAGTTTGATAATGCTCCTTTGAAGAAACGCCTAAGCTGGCGCCCACGGAGCCCACATGAGGAAGATGATAGAGACGTATTTTATCTGATGGGCCGGATAAAATTCCTGGCCAAATCAGGACTGACCATAACCAAGGTTATGGCAATATGCATTATGCGGGGGGTACAACCACTGCAATATCGAGGCCACCCCATGTGGCACTTCAACGGGGAAGACGATGCCACTCGCTGCGGGCGCAAGGGACCGGACTCAATTGCCGCTCTAGCAAAAATTCTATCCGATCTGTATAAGGGGGAAGAAGAGGAGTTCCTCCGCATCAAGCCACGGGATGGATTCTCCATGAACAACCCTCGGAGCTGGGTGAGCTTCCGCTCTTTTTACTTCCATCCTTCCCTTGTTTTCGTGATAAATATTTACCTTGTTGTTTCATCGCAGGAACTGCGTAAGGCGATAGGGGAGATCAATAGCCCACCTCCACAACCGGAGGATCCTGAACGGGTCCTCGACCCCGGCCTCAAAGAGGATCCAGACATATTCGTGGAGCTGATTGATAGGATTTTCTATCAGCTAAGCTGTGATGACGCCATGGTGGCCATTATAGCCGACTACCCTGGGCTACTCCCAGCCTCGCAGGTAAATGAGACCAGATTCCCAGCCTTTGAAAAGGATTTCCTTTTATGCACTTCACCTACCATATACAAACAGTGTTTTATAGGGAAGGCCCTCGGGACGCCATGCCGAGCCCGCGGCGACTTGCCAACAAGGGGCTCCGAAGCCGGACAGGCTAAAAAGGAAGGCGATCCGGACGGAGACGCCGGCGCAGAGGTATGATGCAACACCTTACTATGTGGTTGTCGTCTTTAAAAACATAATAACACACGTGTTCCATAGAAGGAAGAACGCTCGCCGGACGATATCCGGAGAGGTCGCCGATCACGCCTCTACCAGTCGGGCTCCAGGGCCGGACACAGAGGCGGAAGCTAACACGAGGCACACGCCGGATGCTCCTTCTACAGAAGATGCAGATAAAATATCCGCTACGAATTCCGGAGTGGAGAGCGCCATGAATCACAGGCGTCGCCGAGCTGTACTCCGTGACGCTTGTTTCTCGCAGGAGGCTTTTAATGCCTTCAACTCAGGAGATGTGTATATCCGTGCAGCTCAAAATGTTCTAGCCAGAGCCACGGACCAGTATGTAAAGGATATACGGGTAAGAAAATTTGATGATTATATATATCAGTAGCCCCTGAGACTTGAAACAGTTAGAATAACTGATTTAAGGATCATGACTTATGCAGGTTTTGACAGAGAAGAATACCCAATTATCTCAGGAGCTGGAAGAGTGCAAAGCCCAGCTTCAGGCCGCATGCACTTGCCGCAGAAGAGGAGTCCAAGAATACCCCCGCTGGTAACTACTGGGTTCATGCGACGAACGGCAGGTACCAGATGTTTGTGCGGCGTGCCTGTAAGTCTAACAATAGCTTTTGCAAATGACTCCGGAGTAAATCCGGAGGCCGTGCCAGGGGATGCGAAATGTGCTGAACGACAGCTAAATGCTGGCGAGCGCGTGCTGTCGCGCGTCATTCAAGAGAAAAATAATCTCCGAGATGCTAATACCCAGCTGAGCGTGGAACTGAAGGATGTTCAGGCCCAGCTTGCGGACTCCGTGAAGGAGAATAAGCGGCTTCGACGCGGCATTTTTAGTAAGTGCTTAAACGAACCCTTGAAAGAGTTCGGCGAAGAGGACGACTAACAGAGTTATGTCTGCAGGTATGCTGATGGGTCGTCCCGCGGAGGAGATGCCCGGGTCTGCGGGTGATCTTCTACCCGAGCTCTCACAACTGCACGAACAAGTTCGGCAGGCGACGCAGGGTATTGCCCAAGCCTTGTGGCCATTTGTCTCCCTGCCAGTAGGCATTGGAGAGCTTGAGGAGAAGCTCAAGGGGGCGCGGCGACACTTCCGATTATGGAAGATATTGGCCTGCCGTCAAGGTGCCAGGGAAGCCTGGGCCATGGTGAAGACACGGTATACCAAAGCTGACCCAAACCACATGGCCGAGGTCGGACCTGTGGGGCCTGATGGGAAAGAGATCCCCGTTAGCTTAGTGTATGGGCAAGTAGAATTAATCGCAAAGTATTCCCAACAGGATTGTAGGCTAGACAGCCTGTTGGATGGTATAGAAGAGGAAGTTAGTCAGTCTAAGTCACTATGTAATTAAAGTGACATGTATAATGCCTTCTAGCCGGATTGTAAATCATTTTTCATGGCGGACCTTTTCGCTTCAACCTCGGGACCCGATAGTCCGGAGTGTATCCGAATACCCGCTCAGTTATATAAGAACCGGGGTATGCGTGGAAACCAGGCGTAGGGGTCATTAGTGCTTGAACAGACAAGTATCCAACTAGTTATGTTATATTACATGGGTAGTAAGAAACATCTTCCAGGGAGAATAGTTCTGTTAAGAGTTCCTTTCCCTGGGTACGCATGCCCTAAAGTGCATGTCCGAACTGCGAGAAGAGATGCAGCAAAAACATCTGGGGGCACATATGGAAAATAAATAAAAATCATCTTTTATTCACCGACCGGATATTCCCTTAAGAATGCTAGCTTTCGGCTTCACCCAGTCTGAGGTACACATCCGGCTGACCCAACAGTAACAATCGCAGAGGTGCTCCCCTTATGCCCTAGCCGAATTAACGGGAACGTAGGGCATAAATACAAGAGCCAAGCAACCCATCTTGGCCAAAACTTAAGTCATATCGATGCATATAATGGCGAAGAAACGGTACATGCAGAAGAATAACACATGTGCGGGGCATGAAGCCCAGATAAATAATTAAGCTTCTGTGTAAGAAGCCCCCAGGTATAATGAGCGCGGTTAGCACGTCAATAGTGTGCAGGCAAGGTAGAAGTTGGCCCTTGAAGGCTTTGAGAAAGAAAAAAGAAGAAAGAAAGAAAGAAAAGACAGATAATGTATATGCAAAAAATGGACAGAGGAAGGAGATGAACATAGAGTCCGGCACTAGGCGTAGAATCTTCGGAGCCTGGCTGCGTTCCATGGATTCGGCTCAAGTGGATTATCTGATGCATCCCGCAGACGGTATGCTCCACCGGTCAGAACTTGGTCAATAATGAAGGGACCTTCACATTTGGACTCGCGCTTGGTCTTTTTCTTCTCCGGCAGACGTAGAACTAGTTCGCCAACGTTATAAGTTTTGGCACGTACGTCTCTGCTTTAGTATCTTCGAGCCTGTTGCTGATAGAATGCGAAACGGGCTTTAGCCATGTCGCGCTCCTCCTCCAGGGTGTCCATACTGTCCTGTCGATCGAGCTCGGCTTCTCTTTCTTCGTACATGCGCACTCGAGGTGAGTCATGAATTATGTTGCAGGGCAGAACCGCCTCTGCGCCGTACACCATAAAGAAGGGTGTGTATCTGGTAGTACGATTCGGCATGGTCCGAGCCCCCAGAGTACGGAGTCGAGCTCCTCTACCCAGTGCGTGTTAGATTCCTTTAAGGACCGCACTAATCTGGGTTTGATGCCGCTCATGATAAGACCATTTGCTCGCTCAACTTGACCGTTAGTTTGTGGGTGATAGACAGAAGCATAATCGAGCTTGATGCCCATGTTGCTGCACCAGAGTTTTACCTCGTCGGCCATGAAGTTCGTGCCATTGTCAGTGATGATGCTGTGGGGGACGCCATAACGGTGTACAACCCCGGATATGAAGTCTATCACCGGTCCGGATTCGGCCGTTTTAACAGGTCTGGCTTCTATCCATTTGGTGAATTTATCCACCATGACCAGTAAGTATTTTTTCTTATGGATTCCCCCTTTAAGGGGTCCAACCATGTCAAGCCCCCAGACCGCGAAGGGCCAGGTAATGGGGATTGTTTAGAGGGCCGTGGGTGGCATATGACTTTGGTTTGCAAAAAGCTGGCAACCGACACAGCGTTGGACCAAGTCCTGTGCATCTGCCCGGGCCGTTGGCCAATAAACACATGTACGGAAGGCCTTACTTATGAGGGCTCGGGCTACGGCGTGGTGGCCGCCGAGTCCGGCGTGAATTTCTGCCAAAAGCTTCCGCCCTTCCTCTTCGGAGATGCACCTTTGAAGTACTCCGGTAGTGCTTTTTTTATACAGCTATCCCTCATGGACCCTGTAGGCTTTAGATCGCCGTACTATGCAGCGTGCCTCATTTTGGTCCTCGGGAAGTTCCTGCCTAGTTAGGTAGGCCAGAAATGGTTCTGTCCACGGGGCGATGATGGCCATTATTACGTGGGCTGAAGGTATTATTTCGGTGGCAAAGCCTCCGATTATGTCAGAGTGTTCGGTATCGGGCATTTTGGCCGGGTCCGGACTATTGTTACCGGTGTCCCTTTCCCATACCATGGATGGCTTAAACAGACTCTCCAAAAGGATGTTGGGGGGACCGCATTGCGTTTTGCGCCGATGCGGGCGAGGATATCCGCCGCCTGATTGTTTTCCCGAGCCACATGGTGAAATTTGAGCCCCTCGAACCGAGCTGACATTTTTAGGACGGCGTTGCGATAGGCCGCCATTTTCGGATCCTTGGAATCGAAGTCTCCATTTATTTGGGATATTGCGAGGTTCGAATCCCCACGCACGTCCAGGCGTTGAATGCCCATGGAAATTGCCATCCGAAGACCATGTAATAGGGCCTCGTATTCGGCTGCGTTGTTGGAGTCTGTGTACAGTATCTGGAGTACGTATTGAACTGTATCTCCGGTTGGGGACGTCAGGACGACGCCAGCCCCCAGACCAGCCAGCATTTTGGAGCCGTCGAAGTGCATGATCCAATTGGAGTATGCGTCGTACTCTTTAGGGAGTTCGGCTTCCGTTCATTCGGCGACAAAGTCGGCCAATACCTACGACTTAATGGATCGCCGGGGTTTGTATGTTATGTCGAACGGGAGGAGCTCAATGGCCCATTTGGCAATCCGGCCCATGGCGTCGCGGTTGTTTATAATATCATTAAGTGTCACTTCCGAGGCTACTGTAATTGAACACTCTTGAAAGTAGTGTCACAGCTTCCGGGATGCCATGAATACCGCATAGGCTATCTTTTGATAATGTGGGTACCGTGATTTGCATGGAGTGAGGACAGTGGATACATAATATACCGGCTTTTGAGGGGGAATTTATGTCCGTCCATTTATCGTTCGACGACGAGCACTGCGCTTACAACCTGATGAGTTGTCGCAATGTACAACAGCATTGGTTCGCCGATGTTTGGCGCGGCCAGGATTGGGTTGGTTGCCAGTATGGCCTTTATTTCTTCCAATCCGGCTGTGGCAGCATCCGTCCACTCGAAGTGTTCGGTGCGCCGAAGGAGGCGATATAGGGGTAATGCCTTTTCTCCTAAGCAGGAGATAAAGCGGCTTAGAGCCGCCACACATCTGGTTAATTTCTGGATTTGTTTGAGGTCCGTTGGTATAGCCAAGTATGACAGAGCTCGGATTTTGGCCGGATTTGCTTCAATTCCTCTACAGGAGACAATGAAGCCCGGGAGCTTTCCGGCTGGTACACCGAAAACGCATTTTTCCGGATTGAGCTTGATGTCGTATGTTCGGAGGTTGTCGAATGTGAGCCTCAAGTCGTCTATTAGAGAGTCGACGTGTTTGGTTTTGACGACCACATCATCTACGTATGCCTCTACTGTTTTGCCGATCTGTTTCTCCGGACACGTCTGATGTCACATCCCTAGTTCTGGTATGCTCAAGGCTAGCTAGTCATGTGTGCATCATGTTTAAATTCCATTTAAATTTGAAATGAGGATTCGTGAAACCCTCAGAGATCATTTCTGGAAATGACCCAGATCAAAATTGCTCCAAAAAGGTCCAAGAAAATGCTCATGTTGCCCTCTGAAAATACTGGACAGAGATAAAAATCAAACCAATATTTTTGGGAGCTCATAAGTATTTATTTTGGGCATTTGGAATTAATGCATAATTATTTGCATTGGATATATAAATGTTATATATATATTATATGTCCAAAAATTGTGCCATTTGTTGAGGAGCTCTGGAATAATGCCATTAGCCCCTAAAAAAAATGGCATAATAAAATAAAATGGTTTAGTACTTTTATTAAACCAAACAAATGTCAGAAAAAATAGAAAAGTTAACCAAAATGGGAAAATGCTTACCTGTGCTCACCTGAGGCCTGGCACTGTGTGGCCTGGCCCAGTGGCCAACAGGCCGGCCCAGCCAACTGGCCGTGCCAGTCGTCCCCTTCCTCTCGCCAGGAGGACAGGGGCACGCGCCCAGCGCGCGCGGCCACGCGTTCGGCCACGCCACCTGCCTGCCTGGTCTCCCCCCTCGACGCCTGGACGTCTGGAACGTCGCCACGCGATGCCCCGCACCTCTTTCCCTCTCCCTCGCTCTCCCTCCTCCCCTGGAATCCTCCCTCTCCCCACCACCGAACGGGTCGTCGCCGCAGCTCACCGCCGACGCGCTCCCCGCCGTCCCCTCGCCCTCTCTCCGAGTCCGGGTGCTCCGCCTCGTCGCCCGCATCGTCCTCGACGAGCCAAGCGACCAGGGACGCGCTGCATCGCCGCCACCATCATCGTCTTCGTCACCGACTGCCCGAGATCGCCGACGACGCTCCGGCCGCACCAGTGCTTCCCCGAGCTCGTTGACGCCTCCGCTGGATCCGCTGTGAGCTCTACTCCGTTTCCCCCTCCTCCCCGTGCTCGTTTGCCCCGTCCAGCTAGCTCAACCACCGCGCCCGCGAGGTCCACGCCGTCGGCCATGGCGCCACGGTGGCCAGAGCCCAAGGCAGCCACTTCCACGCGCGTCACCGTGCTCCTGGTGACGCCAGGAGGCCGTAGATGCCCTCCGCAGCCCCCGCCGTGCCCCGCAGCTCGCTCCCGTTCAAAGCCGACTCCGGCCGCCGCCCCGAGCTTCGCTCCGGCGAGCTCCGGCGCCCCCGCAGCCTCTCACCAGCTCCCCTGGATGCGGACGACGACGGGCTACGCCCCGGTGGTCTTCGCGCGTCCAAACGCCGCTCGCAGCGCAAGTCCGGCGAGTCGCCGCCGCGGTTTTTGGTCGTCGCGGGCGAAACTCCGGCGAGGCTGACGTGGCGTGATTAGCTGCTAACCCTGCCACCTAAACCACCCCCTAAGCCACTGACCGTGGGCCCCAGGGCCAAGTCAAACCCCGGTCAGCGCGGGTTTGACCGGGTTTAGCCCCTGTGTCACTGACGTGTGGCCCCCACACGTTAGGTTGACCTGGTCAGCGTCGTTGACTGCTGACGCAGGCATGACGTCATGCTGACGCAATTATTTATTTTCTGGATTTAATTTTAAACAGGAAATTCCAAAAAATGATATAAACTTCTAAAATTCATATCAATTCAACCGTAGCTCAGATTGAAATAAGTTATATATGAAAAATCATCAGAAAAATGCAAGCTATCCATCTGTACCAGTTTCATGTATGAAAAACCAAGTTAGACCTGCTGTATAGATGAAAACATATGAATGGCATATATAAGAACTTACTTTGGAGTTGCATTTGAACCTTTAGTGCAAATGGACCTCAAACAAATGAATGCTAGTTGCATTAGCTCAAACAGCATCACATCTTCATGCCATATTCATGCATCATATTGTTGCATATGCTTGTGTATTGATTGTTGGCACCGTTCCTTCTCGATAGGTCCTGCTCCGGAGACCGTTCCAGAGTACCTGTCTGTGAAGCAGTGCCTCCCTTGTTGATCTACCAGGCAAGCAAACCCCCTTGTTCATTCCGATATGATCCCTCTCTCGCTCCTGCTCTCTTTTATTGCATTAGGACAACAACGATTCAACTGCTACTTTATGCTGCGGTAGTTGAACCCATTCCTCTGCATGACCTGTCATTGCCACAGTAAATAGTTGAAACCCACTAGCATGTGTAGGAGTTGATTGAGCCATGTTGTGCTTCTACCATGCCATGCCTGCTATTGCTTAGAGTTGTGTCAGGTCTGATTCATTGGGAATGGATTGGAGTGATATGATATGTTCTGATGTTGAGAGTTAAGCGTGTGAACACGATTTGGAAAAGGTAGCGGTGAGAGGCCATGTAGGAGTACATGGTGGGTTGTCTCATTGGGACCGTCCTTAAGCACTGAGTTCTGTGTATGTTGTCCAATGACTAGCTACTACCACACATTGGGTTCCGGTAACTCGACCCCTCTCGACTTATTAACCAACTCGATCTCTGTCCAGGAGTTGCAACTAGTTTCTGGTGTTTGTAGGTAGTGCTATTTTTCTACCGAGTGGCACCCGGCAGGGTGGGCTCGGGACAGACTAGGCACTGGTGGCACGGTGTACCAAGTGGCACCCGGATGGGTGGGCTTGGGAACCCTGCTCACATCGTTTGGGGCCGTGAGCGACACCCCGGCCGGATCTCCTTGCGGATGGAACCCGAATAGGCGATAAACCTGGACGAGAGACTTGTGTGG
This sequence comes from Aegilops umbellulata, assembly GCA_032464435.1. Taxonomy (NCBI): domain Eukaryota; kingdom Viridiplantae; phylum Streptophyta; class Magnoliopsida; order Poales; family Poaceae; genus Aegilops; species Aegilops umbellulata. The sequence continues at coordinate 545,991,297 of CP136060.1, read as the reverse complement.
TTAGTCAGGTCGTGGCCGACTCCCTCGCCCGGCTTCCGCTTGAAGGTTGCCGAGGTACATGACGTGTACAGGGCGATAAGTGGCGGGAGCGTGTGTGAAGAAGTACACCCCTGCAGGGTTATCATGATCTATTCGAATAGCCGTGTCCTCGGTTATGGACTTCTTGGATGCTTACGTGGTACATAGACAACTTGAAGTGGATACCATAAAATGCTCAGGATAAGTGTGAGTGCTATGGATGGCCTTCTCGTAGTGAGACGGGGATGAATCCATAGTAGTGTATTGATGTGGTGATTAGTGGACTCGTGTGCGCCTTTTCAAAAGAGTTACCAGCAGTCGTAGAACAGGATAGCCACAGAGTCAAAGCTGGCTTGCTGCAACTAAACTCCACATTACCTTTGATACAAATGCATGTATGATAGGATCTGATGTAAGTCTTGCTGAGTACCTTTGTACTCATGTTGCTTTATTTATGTTTTTGCAGCGGAGACTTCGGTCTTACTAGTTACGTGGACTTCGACAAGTAGCTTGTACCTCAGCTACGATCTTGATCGGATCTTGTAGATAGTCAGGCTTCTCAGCCTTTTTCTTTTGTAGTTGTCTGTACTCAGACATGTAATGCTTCCGCTTGTTGCTTGAATGCTCTGAATGATGGGTCATGTGACCCCTGTTTGTATGTAATGCTATGTGGCTCTTCTGGGCCTTTATCTATATGAGTTTGCGTTATGTTGTGATGCCATGTTGTACAGCACATACTTGCATGTTATGCGTACGTGTAACGTGTATTGCTATGTGTGGGATCCGACTATCTAGTTGTTTATCCTTGGCAGCCTTTCATATGGGGAAATGTAAGTCTAGTGCTTCTGAGCGATAGTAGTCCGCTACAGCCCGGTTCACCGGAGTCCTGCTAGCCCAGCACTACTGCTCGGAACACTTGACTGGCCGGCATGTGTTTCACGTCGTTCCTGTGTCTGTCCCTTCGGGGAAATGTCACGCGGTGTTATCCGGAGTCCTGTTAGCCCAGTGCTACAGCCCGGATAAATACGTTGATGACCGACATGCTCGATGTGATTCATGTATGCCTGTCCTCATAGGTTGGCGCCGCCTTGGGTTCACGACTAGCCATGTCAGCCCGGGTTCTCTGTCATATGGATGCTAGCGACACTATCATATACGTGAGCTAAAAGGCGCAAACGGTCCCGGGCCAGGTAAGGTGGCACCCGTGGGAATACCGTGCGTGAGGCCGCAAAGTGATATGATGTGTTACATGCTAGATCGGTGTGACTTAGGATCGGGGTCCCGACAGCTTTGGTATCAGAGCCTGACTGCCTGTAGGATTTCCAAGCCAACCTGTTCGAAGTTGAGTCTAGAAATTCTTTAGTTATATAAGGGAATTGATTGTGGAAGGGAACGTAAGGCTCTTTTTACTCCTTATATCTCATGCCCTTCTGATCTGAGTCATCCTATCTTTCCAACGGGGTTAAGGAACTAGGCTTCCTCTTCTATCTATCAGGATCACGTGTTACTACTCCGTAGTCTCTTAGGATTGGTTGATGAGAGTCATATCCCAGTTCAAGTACCTCCGGTGTAGTCTGTTTAGTAATATTTCAGAACCTTGAGTGATGATGTTGAGTATGGTGCTACCCCATCGTTTGCAGGATGTCTCATTTTGAGCATTTTACTGCCGTTATGCTGCCGGAATTGTCCTAGGAATTTGGGAGATACTAAATTCTTGTGCTACCTTCTGCATCCTATAGTTGATGCTGAATCCATCCTTGTTTCCTTGGTTACGCTCTTCAGGATGTTGCCGGATAAACGAAGTTCTATTGCTCGTAGCCGGAACCACGGAGATGGTAGGGATGAGGATCCTCCCGACCAGTCTTCATTGGCAGAGTTCATGTTAGAGATGGAGAAGAACAAGCGAGAGTCTAACCGCTTGTTAGCACGTATCGAGGAGAACACCACACCTCAGTTCAAAGGGTCTGCAACCATTCATGATTTCATTCGCTTGCACCCACCTACCTTTCATCATTCCATCGAGCCACTCGATGCAGATGACTGGCTCCGTAGTATCACACATAAGCTGCGTTCTGTGAACGTAGCTGAAGGTGACAAGGTCATCTATGCTGCATATCACCTGGAAGGTCCTGCTAGTCTTTGGTGGCAGAACTATGAGGCTATGCTTCCAGCTGGTCAGATTCCTACCTGGAGAGATTTCACTGAGGCTTTTCGCGAGCATCACATTCCTGAAGCCCTCATCGATCGCAAGAGAGAAGAGTTCTGTAGTTTCACCCAGGGTAAGATGGCTGTTGATGCTTACAGTAGAGAGTTTGAGAGCCTCGCCCGCTATGCTACAGAAGAAGTGTCCACGGACGCCAAGAAGCAAGCTAGGTTCCGGAAAGGTCTCAACCCCAAGTTGCGTCGTGATCTCCACTTGCACCATTGCATTACATTCCAGGCTCTTGTGAACAAGGCCATTAATGCAGAGACAACTCAGCTCACTTACGAGGAGTCTCGTAAGCACACCCGTGATTTGGTTTCTTCCTCTGGTTCTAGTTCGCAGAAGCGCCGGATTTGGATTCCGAACTCCGCTCTTCCACCCGGTTATACACCGAGGCCATCTTATGTGGCGCCTCACCCAGTTCAGTTACATGCTCCACCCAGACCTATTGGCAGACCGCTTGTCAATGCGGGTCCACGTCCTACTTCAGGGACTTGCTTCACATGCGGAGAGCCAGGACACTATGCACGTGACTGCTCTCAAGCCAGTTATGCTCCACCCCAGCCCGAGAAGTTTGTTGGCTGTGATAAGCCATCATGCAAGATGATCAGTGTCAAGACAGCTCCTACTGAACGTGGACGTGTGCATCACGTCTCGGCTGAAGACGCTCATGATGATCCAGATGTCGTTCTTGGTACACTCCTTGTCAATTGCCATCCAGCTTCGGTTCTTTTCGATACCGGAGCATCTCACTCCTTCATTTCTGAAAGCTATGCCAGCTTGCACAACATATCATTTTGTGATATGCCCTCTCCTTTAGTCATTCAAACTCCTGGATCCAAATGGCAAACTTCTAGTGTAAGCCATGGTAATGAAATCCTTGTTGACAGACTTGTATTCCTTGCATCACTTATAGCCCTCAAGTCTACAGATATTAACATCATCTTGGGTATGGACTGGATGAAAGCTCATTATGCCAAGATTGATTGTTACACCAGGTCTGTTCAGCTCACACACCCATCTGGCAATATAGTAACTGTCTCCACTAGAGTTGCAAAGCGCCAACTCTATTCTCTTAATGCCAGCCCTCTTCCAGACCTTGAAGATATCCCGGTAGTCCGTGACTTTCCGGATGTCTTTCCAGAAGAACTGCCAGGTATTCCACCTGACAGGGATGTAGAGTTCGTCATAGATCTTCTCCCAGGAACCGCCCCAATTTCTAGGAGACCTTACAAGATGGCACCCTTAGAACTAGCCGAGCTTAAGAAACAACTCGATGAATCCTTGCAAAAGGGTTTCATCCGTCCTAGTTCTTCTCCTTGGGCTTGCCCCGTTCTCTTCGTCAAGAAGAAGGATGGTACGGACCGGATGGTTGTAGACTATCGTCCCGCTAATTTGGTCACGATAAAGAACAAGTATCCGCTCCCCAGGATCAACGACGTGTATGATCAGCTCGCTGGATCCTCAGTCTTTTCTAAGATGGATTTGAGGTTAGGTTACCACCAAATCAAGATTAGAAACGGGGACATACCTAAGACGGCTTTTGTCACTCGTTATGGCCAGTACGAGTACACCGTCATGTCCTTTGGTCTAACCAATGCTCCAGCTACATTTTCTCGCTTGATGAACTCGATCTTCATGGAGTACTTAGATAAGTTCGTCGTGGTTTACCTCGATGATATCCTTATTTACTCGAAGAACGAGGAAGAGCATGCCGAACATCTTAGACTTGTGCTAGAAAAACTCAGAGAGCACCGCCTTTATGCCAAGTTCTCCAAGTGTGAATTTTGGTTGCCAGAAGTGACCTACCTAGGCCACGTGATCTCTGGTAAGGGCATTGCTGTCAATCCCGAAAGAGTTCAGGCCGTTCTTGATTGGACTCCACCTGAAACAGTTAAGCAAGTTAGGAGTTTCCTTGGTCTAGCCAGCTATTGTCGCCGCTTTGTTGAAAACTTCTCCAAAGTGGCCAAACCTCTCACGGAACTTCTCAAGAAAGATAAAAAGTTCGAGTGGTCCCCACAGTGTGAGTACAGTTTTCAGGAACTGAAAAGACGCTTGACTTCTGCTCCCATACTTGTGCCACCGGATTTCACTAAGGACTTTGTTATCTACTGTGATGCCTCACGACAGGGACTAGGTTGCATTCTTATGCAGGATCGTCATGTGATTGCCTATGCATCTCGACAGTTGCATCCACATGAGGAGAATTATCCTACACATGACCTAGAGCTTGCAGCCGTAGTCTATGCACTTAAGACATGGAGACATTACCTTCTCGGTAAACGTTGCGAGATATACACCGATCACCAGAGTCTCAAGTATATCTTCACCCAACCAGACTTGAACCTTAGGCAAAGACGTTGGTTGGAGTTGATCTCAGATTACGACTTAGGGATTACCTACACCCCAGGCAAGGGCAATGTCATGGCTGATGCGCTAAGTCGTAAGTCCTATTGCAACAATCTTATGTTGCAGCAGGGCCAACCCCTTCTTCATGAGGAATTCTGTAAGCTTAACCTTCACATTGCTCCTCAAGGATTCCTTTCTACCTTGGTGGCAAAACCTACTCTTGTGGATCATATCATAGAAGCCCAGAAGCATGATACGGGGATTACCCGGATCAAGAGAAACATTGCCAAGGGTATTGCTGGTAGTTTCTCATTAGACGATCGAGGTGTTGTTTTCTTCGGAAACCGTCTGGTGGTTCCCAAGAAGGAGCATCTTCAACAATTTATTCTTAAAGAGGCTCATGAATCTCCTCTCACGATTCATCCCGGCAGTACTAAGATGTATCAGGACCTACGCCAGAGGTTCTGGTGGACCAGGATGAAGAGAGAAATCGCTCAGTTCATTGCTAACTGTGACGTTTGTCGTCGCGTTAAGGCAGAACATCAAAGGCCTGCTGGCACCCTTCAACCTTTAGCCATTCCTGAATGGAAATGGGATAAGGTTGGTATGGACTTCATCACCGGCTTTCCCAGGACCAACAAAGGGAATAATGCTATCTTTGTAGTCATTGATCGTCTTTCCAAAGTGGCTCACTTCCTACCTGTTCGAGAGAATATCACTGCTAATCAGCTTGCTGACTTATACATTTCTCGAATAGTGTCACTTCATGGTGTTCCACTAGAGATCAATTCAGACCGTGGTAGTCTTTTCACTTCTCATTTCTGGGAGAGTTTCCAAACTGCCATGGGCACCCATCTTTCCTTCAGTACCGCTTTCCACCCTCAATCAAGTGGTCAGGTGGAAAGGATCAACCAAATTCTCGAAGACATGCTTAGAGCTTGCGTTATCTCATTCGGTATGGATTGGGAGAAGTGTCTTCCTTTCGCCGAGTTTGCTTATAACAATAGCTACCAATCCAGTCTCAAGAAAGCTCCTTTGGAGATTCTGTATGGACGAAGATGTCGAACACCTTTGAACTGGTCAGAAACTGGTGAAAGACAATTCTTTGGACCGGATATGATCCAGGAGGCAGAAGAGCAAGTTCGCGTCGTTCGTGAGAATTTGAAAATAGCCCAATCTCGTCAAAAGAGCCAGTATGACCGTCGTCATAAGGAAGTGGCTTATGAAGTTGGCGACAAGGCTTACCTTCGGGTTACTCCTTTGAAGGGTACCCATCGATTCGGTATCAAGGGCAAGTTGGCTCCTCGTTACATTGGTCCTTTTCGCATTCTCGCTAAACGAGGAGAGGTTGCCTACCAGTTGGAACTACCGCCACACCTTTCTCGAGTACATGATGTCTTCCACGTCTCTCAACTCAGGCGTTGCTTCTCGGATCCCATCCGCGGAGTGGACCACGAAACGCTTGATCTCCAAGATAACCTCACATATCGAGAGTACCCTGTTCGCATTCTTGATCAAGCAGAGCGTGTTACTCGACGTCAGAACATCAAGTTTCTCAAAGTTCAGTGGTCTCATCATTCCGAGAGAGAAGCTACCTGGGAGCGAGAAGATCGTCTTCGACTGGAGTACCCCGCCTTCTTTCCGTCGACCCCTGAATCTCGGGACGAGATTCTTTCGAGTGGGGGTGAGTTGTCACATCCCTAGTTCTGGTATGCTCAAGGCTAGCTAGTCATGTGTGCATCATGTTTAAATTCCATTTAAATTTGAAATGAGGATTTGTGAAACCCTCAGAGATCATTTCTGGAAATGACCCAGATAAAAATTGCTCCAAAAAGGTCCAAGAAAATGCTCATGTTACCCTCTGAAAATACTGGACAGAGATAAAAATCAAACCAATATTTTTGGGAGCTCATAAGTATTTATTTTGGGCATTTGGAATTAATGCATAATTATTTGCATTGGATATATAAATGTTATATATATATATTATGTGTCCAAAAATTGTGCCATTTGTTGAGGAGCTCTGGAATAATGCCATTAGCCCCTACAAAAAAGTGGCATAATAAAATAAAATGGTTTAGTACTTTTATTAAACCAAACAAATGTCAGAAAAAATAGAAAAGTTAACCAAAATGGGAAAATGCTTACCTGTGCTCACCTGAGGCCTGGCACTGTGTGGCCTGGCCCAGTGGCCAACAGGCCGGCCCAGCCAACTGGCCGTGCCAGTCGTCCCCTTCCTCTCGCCAGGAGGACAGGGGCACGCGCCCAGCGCGCGCGGCCACGCGTTCGGCCACGCCACCTGCCTGCCTGGTCTCCCCCTCGATGCCTGGACGTCTGGAACGTCGCCACGCGACGCCCCGCACCTCTTTCCCTCTCCCTCGCTCTCCCTCCTCCCCTGGAATCCTCCCTCTCCCCACCACCGAACGGGTCATCGCCGCAGCTCACCGCCGACGCGCTCCCCGCCGTCCCCTCGCCCTCTCTCCGAGTCCGGGTGCTCCGCCTCGTCGCCCGCATCGTCCTCGACGAGCCAAGCGACCAGGGACGCGCTGCATCGCCGCCACCATCATCGTCTTCATCACCGACTGCCCGAGATCGCCGACGACGCTCCGGCCGCACCAGTGCTTCCCCGAGCTCGTTGACGCCTCCGCTGGATCCGCTGTGAGCTCTACTCCGTTTCCCCCTCCTCCCCGTGCTCGTTTGCCCCGTCCAGCTAGCTCAACCACCGCGCCCGCGAGCTCCACGCCGCCGGCCATGGCGCCACGGTGGCCAGAGCCCAAGGCAGCCACTTCCACGCGCGTCACCGTGCTCCTGGTGACGCCAGGAGGCCGTAGATGCCCTCCGCAGCCCCCGCCGTGCCCCGCAGCTCGCTCCCGTTCAAAGCCGACTCCGGCCGCCGCCCCGAGCTTCGCTCCGGCGAGCTCCGGCACCCCCGCAGCCTCTCACCAGTTCCCATGGATGCGGACGACGACGGGCTACGCCCCGGTGGTCTTCGCGTCCAAACGCCGCTCGCAGCGCAAGTCCGACGAGTCGCCGCCGCGGTTTTTGGTCGTCGCCGGCGAAACTCCGACGAGGCTGACGTGGCGTGATTAGCTGCTAACCCTGCCACCTAAACCACCCCCTAAGCCACTGACCGTGGGCCCCAGGGCCAAGTCAAACCCCGGTCAGCGCGGGTTTGACCGGGTTTAGCCCCTGTGTCACTGACGTGTGGCCCCCACACGTCAGGTTGACCTGGTCAGCGCCGTTGACTGCTGACGCAGGCATGACGTCATGCTGACGCAATTATTTATTTTCTGGATTTAATTTTAAACAGGAAATTCCAGAAAATGATATAAACTTCTAAAATTCATATCAATTCAACCGTAGCTCAGATTGAAATAAGTTATATATGAAAAATCATCAGAAAAATGCAAGCTGTCCATCTGTACCAGTTTCATGCATGAAAAACCAAGTTAGACCTGCTGTATAGATGAAAACATATGAATGGCATATATAAGAACTTACTTTGGAGTTGCATTTGAACCTTTAGTGCAAATGGACCTCAAACAAATGAATGCTAGTTGCATTAGCTCAAACAACATCACATCTTCATGCCATGTTCATGCATCATATTGTTGCATATGCTTGTGTATTGATTGTTGGCACCGTTCCTTCTCGATAGGTCCTGCTTCGGAGACCGTTCCAGAGTACCTGTCTGTGAAGCAGTGCCTCCCTTGTTGATCTACCAGGCAAGCAAACCCCCTTGTTCATTCCGATATGATCCCTCTCTCGCTCCTGCTCTCTTTTATTGCATTAGGACAACAACGATTCAACTGCTACTTTATGCTGCGGTAGTTGAACCCATTCCTCTGCATGACCTGTCATTGCCACAGTAAATAGTTGAAACCCACTAGCATGTGTAGGAGTTGATTGAGCCATGTTGTGCTTCTACCATGCCATGCCTGCTATTGCTTAGAGTTGTGTCAGGTCTGATTCATTGGGAATGGATTGGAGTGATATGATATGTTCTGATGTTGAGAGTTAAGCGTGTGAACACGATTTGGAAAAGGTAGCGGTGAGAGGCCATGTAGGAGTACATGGTGGGTTGTCTCATTGGCACCGTCCTTAAGCACTGAGTTCTGTGTATGTTGTCCAATGACTAGCTACTACCACACATTGGGTTCCGGTAACTCGACCCCTCTCGACTTATTAACCAACTCGATCTCTGTCCAGGAGTTGCAACTAGTTTCTGGTGTTTGTAGGTAGTGCTATTTTTCTACCGAGTGGCACCCGGCAGGGTGGGCTCGGGACAGACTAGGCACAGGTGGCACGGTGTACCAAGTGGCACCCGGATGGGTGGGCTTGGGAACCCTGCTCACATCGTTTGGGGCCGTGAGCGACACCCCAGCCGGATCTCCTTGCGGATGGAACCCGAATAGGCGATAAACCTGGACGAGAGACTTGTGTGGTTAGTCAGGTCGTGGCCGACTCCCTCGCCCGGCTTCCGCTTGAAGGTTGCCGAGGTACATGACGTGTACAGGGCGATAAGTGGCGGGAGCGTGTGTGAAGAAGTACACCCCTGCAGGGTTATCATGATCTATTCGAATAGCCGTGTCCTCGGTTATGGACTTCTTGGATGCTTACGTGGTACATAGACAACTTGAAGTGGATACCATAAAATGCTCAGGATAAGTGTGAGTGCTATGGATGGCCTTCTCGTAGTGAGACGAGGATGAATCCATAGTAGTGTATTGATGTGGTGATTAGTGGACTCGTGTGCGCCTTTTCAAAAGAGTTACCAGTAGTCGTAGAACAGGATAGCCACAGAGTCAAAGCTGGCTTGCTGCAACTAAACTCCACATTACCTTTGATACAAATGCATGTATGATAGGATCTGATGTAAGTCTTGCTGAGTACCTTTGTACTCATGTTGCTTTATTTATGTTTTTGCAGCGGAGACTTCGGTCTTACTAGTTACGTGGACTTCGACAAGTAGCTTGTACCTCAGCTACGATCTTGATCGGATCTTGTAGATAGTCAGGCTTCTCAGCCTTTTTCTTTTGTAGTTGTCTGTACTCAGACATGTAATGCTTCCGCTTGTTGCTTGAATGCTCTGAATGATGGGTCATGTGACCCCTGTTTGTATGTAATGCTATGTGGCTCTTCTGGGCCTTTATCTATATGAGTTTGCGTTATGTTGTGATGCCATGTTGTACAGCACATACTTGCATGTTATGCGTACGTGTAACGTGTATTGCTATGTGTGGGATCCAACTATCTAGTTGTTTATCCTTGGCAGCCTTTCATATGGGGAAATGTAAGTCTAGTGCTTCTGAGCGATAGTAGTCCGCTACAGCCCGGTTCACCGGAGTCCTGCTAGCCCAGCACTACTGCTCGGAACACTTGACTGGCCGGCATGTGTTTCACGTCGTTCCTGTGTCTGTCCCTTTGGGGAAATGTCACGCGGTGTTATCCGGAGTCCTGTTAGCCCAGTGCTACAGCCCGGATAAATACGTTGATGACCGACATGCTCGATGTGATTCATGTATGCCTGTCCTCATAGGTTGGCACCGCCTTGGGTTCACGACTAGCCATGTCGGCCCGGGTTCTCTGTCATATGGATGCTAGCGACACTATCATATACGTGAGCCAAAAGGCGCAAACGGTCCCGGGCCAGGTAAGGTGGCACCCGTGGGAATACCGTGCGTGAGGCCGCAAAGTGATATGATGTGTTACATGCTAGATCGGTGTGACTTAGGATCGGGGTCCCGACATCTGAATCATGCGCTGATATGTTGCGCCGGCGTTTTTGAGCCCAAAAGGCATTGTGTTGAAACAGAAGGGGCCGTATGGTGTGATAAATGTCGTTGCGGCTTGGTCGGACTCTGCCATCTTGATTTGGTGGTAGCCGGAGTATGCGTCGAGGAAACACAATGAATCGTGTCCTACGGTAGCATCGATAATTTGATCGATGCGGGGGAGGGGGAAGGGATCCTTTGGGCAAGCCTTGTTGAGGTCCTTGAAATCGACACATAGGCGCCAGGATTTGTCCTTCTTTGGTACCATCACCAGGTTTGCTCGCCAATTCGGGTGTTTTATTTCTCTAATGAATCCGGCCTCTAATAACTTGGCTAGTTCCTCTCCCATAGCTTGTCTCTTAGGTTCAGAGAAACGCCGAAGAGTCTGCTTGACCGGCTTGAATCCCTATAGAATATTAAGGATGTGCTCGGCCAGCCTGTGTGGGATTCCTGGCATATCTGAGGGATGCTAGGCAAATATGTCCCAATTCTCGCGTAGGAACTCTCGTAGTGTGGCGTCCACGGCGGGGTTTAACTGTGCCCTGATGGAGGCTGTTTTTGTAGGGTCCGTTGGGTGGACTTGGAATTTGACTATTTCATCCGCTGGTTTAAAAGAGGTGGACTTGGATCTCTTGTCAAGTATCACGTCGTCCCTGTCCACTGTGGAGCGCAGCACAGTTAATTCCTCGCCCGCAAGGGCTTCGGATAATGCCTCGAGGGCCAATGCGGCTGTTTTGTTTTCGGCGCGTGATACGTCTCCAACGTATCTATAATTTTTTATTGCTCCATGCTATGTTATCTATTGTTTTGGGCAATATTGGGCTTTATTATTCACTTTTATATTATTTTTGGTACTAACCTATTAACTAGAGGCCCAGCCCAGATTTGCTGTTTTTTGCCTATTTCAGAGTTTCGAAGAAAAGGAATATCAAACGGAGTCGAAACGGAACAAAATCAACTCGAGAAGTTATTTTTGGAAGGAAAGCTACCGGATGGACTTGGACCCCATGTCAGGAGCCAAGGGAGGTGCTCACGAGGGTGGGGGGCGCGCCCACTCCCCTAGGGTGCGCCCCCTGCCTCGTGGGGCCCCCAAAGCTCCACCGATGTACCTCCTGCACCCATATATACTCATGTACCCTAAAACTTCCAGAACAGAGATTAGATCGGGAGTTCCGCTGCCGCAAGCCTCTGTAGCCACCAAAAACCAATCGGGACCCTGTTTCGGCACCCTGCCGGAGGGGGGAACCCTCACCGGTGGCCATCGTCATCATCCCGGCGCTCTCCATGACGAGGAGGGGAGTAGTTCACCCTCGGGGCTGAGGGTATGTACCAGTAGCTATGTGTTTGATCTCTCTCTCATGTTCTTGATTTGGCACGATCTTGATGTATCGCGAGCTTTGCTATTATAGTTGGATCTTATGTTTCTTCTCCCCCTCTTCTCTCTTGTAATGGATTGAGTTTTCCCTTTGAAGTAATCTTATCGGATTGAGTCTTTAAAGATTTGAGAACACTTGATGTATGTCTTGTCGTGCGTATCTGTGGTGACAATGGGATATCACGTGATTCACTTGATGTATGTTTTGGTGATCAACTTGCGGGTTCCGCCCATGAACCTATGCATAGGGGTTGGCACACGTTCTCGTCGTGATTCTCCGGTAGAAACTTTGGGCACTCTTTGAAGTACTTCGTGTTGGATTGGATAGATGAATCTGAGATTGTGTGATGCATATCGTATAATCATACCCACGGATACTTTAGGTGACATTGGAGTATCTAGGTGGCATTAGGTTTTTGGTTGATTTGTGTCTTAAGGTGTTATTCTAGTACGAACTCTAGGGCTGTTTGTGACACTTATAGGAATAGCCCAATGGATTGATTGGAAAGAATAACTTTGAGGTGGTTTCGTACCCTACCATAGTCTCTTCGTTTGTTCTCCGCTATTAGTGTCTTTTGAGTGACTCTTTGTTGCATGTTGAGGGATAGTTATATGATCCAATTATGTTGTTATTGTTGAGAGAACTTGCACTAGTGAAAGTATGAACCCTAGGCCTTGTTTCCTAGCATTGCAATACCGTTTACGCTCACTTTTACCGCTTGCTACCTTGCTGTTTTTATATTTTCAGTTTACAAAAACCTATATCTACCATCCATATTGCACTTGTATCACCATCTCTTCGCTGAACTAGTGCACCTATACAATTTACCATTGTATTGGGTGTGTTGGGGACATAAGAGACTCTTTGTTATTTGGTTGCAGGGTTGTTTGAGAGAGACCATCTTCATTCTACGCCTCCCACGGATTGATAAACCTTAGGTCATCCACTTGAGGGAAATTTGCTACTGTCCTACAAACCTCTGCACTTGGACGCCCAACAACGTCTACAAGAAGAATGTTGTGTAGTAGACATCAAGCTCTTTTCTGGCGCCGTTGCCGGGGAGGCTAGCTAAGCGGCACGCACACCCCGTCAACTAAGCTCTTTTCTGGCGCCGTTGCCGGGGAGGTGAGTGCTTGAAGGTATATCTTTAGATCTTGCAATCGGATCTTTTTGTTTCTTGTTTTAGCACTAGTTTAGTTTATAAAAGAAAATTATAAAAAAATGGAATTGAGTTTGTCTCATACGCTTCATCTTTTTAATATCTTCCGTGAGTATGATGGAAAATAAAATTGTGCCAAAGTGTTAGAAGAAGAGTGCATTAAATTGTTTGGCACTAAATCTTTGAATGATGAGCATGATTGCAATGTTGTTAGTATGAACTCCTTGAATATCCATAGTACTAATGATGATTGCACTAGTTATGATGAAAATGCCTCCTATAAACATGTCAATTTTTGTGGAGTGCATTGGGTTTGTAAGTACACACCAAATAGGGAAGATAGATATTGCAAGAGGCATAAGTACTTAGAAACTAAATTGTTGCAAGAAGAGCTAGATGAATGTGCTGAAAATTTATTATTTCTTAGCCCTACTTGTGAACTTTGCAATGAACGTGATCATTTTAGTACCCAATGCAAATTGCTTCATGATCGTATCGTGTCCAAAAATTGTGATGACTTGATTTCCCTTGCACATCACAATGAACTTAGTTTGCTCTTGGGTTATGAAGAAATTAAACGTAGAATTAAGGATATTCCAAAATTTGTCCTTGATAAGGTTCTTCATTTTAATCTAGAAGATATTTATATGTATTGTGTGGTGAATTGCATTGAAAATCCTTATATTGCCAATTACATAAAGAAAAGAAAACTAATAGAAGATGAAGAGAATACTAATGAAAGGGAAGAGACTTCCCAATATCCTTCTATTATTTCTTATGGTGAATTAGGTAATGAGGAGGAGCCTTCTATTCAACCAATCTCATTAATAAGGAGCTCCAAAAAGAGGATTGAACCCACACATGATGTGGTGAAGAAGAAGAAAATAAAAAGGAAGAGAGGTAAAAAGGTATCTCTCCCAAATAAAGTTGCTCCTATTATTGCTATGCCTCATGAAAATGATACACTTGATGATGATCTCGTTATGCCTATTGCTTGTTGTGATGATTATGATTGGGAAGATAATGATACTTCTTATGATCTTGAAAATCTTTTTAGCACTTGCTTGGAAGAATATAATAATTGCTATACTATCGGTGCTATCTATACTATTAATGATGCGAGTGATTATGCTTATGATATGAAAAGGCCCAAGCTTGGGGAAGCTATGTTTGATGAGGATGACATATTTGAGAATATATTTGCTGTAATTAATGTTTGTCCCAAGCTTGGGGATGCTATGTTTAATATGACAATATTTTTAGCCTCCCAAGTTTTGATATGCAAAGTTGTTATGATGATAGCATGCCTTCTAGTTATGATGATTATATTGATGAAAGTGGGTTTGGAAGAGTGTCAACTTTAGGAAGTAGTGATCCCACAATATTGGAGGATGTTGAATCTTATAATATTTATGAAAGTGGATTTGGAGAGGTCATGACTTTATTTAGTGATGTATCCACTATTTCGGAAGAGGTTTCAATCGATTACGATGAGAACAAAGTTGCTACTTATGATGATTATTGTGATAAAACTTATGCTATAAAGAGTAGTGATGATTATATTTATAAAACTTGTCATGATTATGAGTACCCTTTCTCTGAACATTACTCTTTTAGTATGGAAACAATTTATTGTATTCAAGTCCCTTATGATACTCCCACTATTCCGAATGAGAAGAATTTTGCTTATGTGGTGAGTAATAAAATTTCTATGCTAGTAGATCATGAAAAGAATGCTTTAGGTGCTGGTTATATTGTTGAATTCATTCATGATGCTACTAAAAATTATTATGAGGTAGGAACATATAGGTATAGCAATAATATCAAGTTTCCTCTCTATGTGCTTAAGGTTTTGAAGTTATGCTTGTTTTGCCTTCCTATGCTAATTGATTATTGTTCCTATAAGTTGTTTGCTCACAAAATCCCTATGCATAGGAAGTGGGTTAGACTTAAATGTGCTAGTCATATTCTTCATGATGCTCTCTTTATGTTTCAATTCTTATCTTTTTTGTGAGCATCATTGAAATCATCATGCCTAGCTAGGGGCATTAAACGTTAGCGCTTGTTGGGAGGCAACCCAATTTTATTTTAGTTTCTTGCTTTTTGGTTTTTTTTAGAAATAAATAATCCATCTAGATTCTGTTTAGATGTGGTTTTATGTTTTAATTAGTGTTTGTGCCAAGTAGAACCTTTGGGAAGACTTGGGTGAAGTTTTATGATCATGCTGTAAAAAACAGAAACTTTAGCGCTCACGAGATTAGCTAGAACTTTTTACCGGAGAGTGATACTTAGTTGATTCTTTTTGAAGATGATTACTAGAAAAATTCCTCACGTCCACCAATTTATTTTAGAATTTTTGTAGTTTCAGAAGTTTGCGTTAGTTACAGATTACTACAGACTGTTCTGTTTTTGACAGATTCTGTTTTCATTGCGTTGCTTGCTTATTTTGATGAATCTATGGCTAGTAAAATTGTTTATAAACCATAGAGAAGTTGGAATACAGTAGGTTTAACACCAATATAAATAAAGAATGAGTTAATTACAGTACCATAAAGTGGTGTTTTGTTTTCTTTCGCTAATGGAGCTTACGAGTTTTCTGTTAAGTTTTGTGTTGTGAAGTTTTCAAGTTTTGGGTAAAGATTCGATGGACTACGGAATAAGGAGTGGCAAGAGCCTAAGCTTGGGGATTCCCAAGGCACCCCAAGGTAATATTAAACGTTAACCAAGCGTCTAAGCTTGGGGATGCCCCGGAAGGCATCCCCTCTTTCATCTTCGTTCATCGGTAACTTTACTTGGAGCTATATTTTTATTCACCACATGATATGTATTTTGCTTGGAGCGTCATTTTATTTTCTTTATCTTTGCTTGCTGTTTGAATAAAGTTTCAAGATCTGAAATTCTTAAATGTTAGAGAATCTTCACATAGTTGCATAATTATTTAACTACTAATTGATCTTCACTCATATCTTTTTGGAGTAGTTTGTTGTTTGCTCTGGTGCTTCACTTATATCTTTTAGAGCATGGTGGTAGTTTTATTTTGAAGAAATAGATGAACTCTCATGCTTCACTTATATCATTCTGAGAGTCTTAAATAGCATGGTAATTTTCTTCAATAATCTTAATATGCTAGGTATACAAAAATAGTAAAAAAATTCTTATGAGTGTGTTGAATACTAAGAAAAGTTTGATGCTTGATAATTGTTTTGAGATATGAAGATTGTGATATTAGAGTCATGCTAGTTGAGTAGTTGTGAATTTGAGAAATACTTGTGTTAAAGTTTGTGATTCCCGTAGCATGCACGTATGGTGAACCGTTATGTGATGAAGTCGGAGCATGATTTATTTATTGACTATCTTCCTTATGAGTGGCGGTCGGGGACGAGCGATGGTCTTTTCCTACCAATCTATCCCCCTAGGAGCATGCGCGTAATACTTTGCTTTGATAACTTGTAGATTTTTGCAATAAGTATATGAGTTCTTTATGACTAATGTTGAGTCCATGGATTATACGCACCCTTCTTCCTTCTGCCATTGCTAGCCTCTCTAATACCGCGCACTTTTCGCCAGTATCATACACCCACCATAAACCTTCCTCAAAACAGCCACCATACCTACCTATCATGACATTTCCATAGCCATTTCAAAATATATTGCCATGCAACTTTCCACCATTCCGTTTATTATGACACGCTCCATCAATGTCATATTGCTAGCATGATCATGTAGTTGACATTGTATTTGTGGCAAACCCACCGTTCATAATTCTGTCATACATGTCACTCATGAGTCATTGCATATCCCGGTACACCGCCGGAGGCATTCATATAGAGTCATATCTTGTTCTAAGTATCGAGTTGTAATTGTTGAGTTGTAAGTAAATAAAAGTGTGATGATCATCATTATTAGAGCATTGTCCCAAGTGAGGAAAGGATGATGGAGACTATGATTCCCCCATAAGTCGGGATGAGACTCCGGACGAAAAATAAAAAAAAAGAGAAAAAAGAGGCCATAAAAAAAGAGAAAAGGCCCAAATAAAAATAAAAATAAACAAAAAATGAGAGAAAAAGAGAGAAGGGACAATGTTACTATCCTGTTACCACACTTGTTCTTCAAAGTAGCACCATGATCTTCATGATAGAGAGTCTCTCATTTCGTCATTTTCATATACTAGTGGGATTTTTACATTATAGAACTTGGCTTGTATATTCCAATGATGGGCTTCCTGAAAATGCCCTAGGTCTTCGTGAGCAAGCGAGTTGGATGCATACCCACTTAGTTTCTTTTGTTGAGCTTTCATACACTTATAGCTCTAGTGCATCCGTTGCATGGCAATCCCTACTCACACAAATTGATATCTATTGATGGGCATCTCCATAGCCCGTTGATACGCCTAGTTGATGTGAGACTATCTTCTCCTTTTTGTCTTCTCCACAACCACCTTTCTATTCCATATATAGTGCTATATCCATGGCTCACGCTCATGTATTGCGTGAAGATTGAAAAAGTTTTGAGAATGTCAAAAGTATGAAACAATTGCTTGGCTTGTCATCGGGGTTGTGCATGATTTAAATATTTTGTGTGGTGAAGATAGAGCATAGCCAGACTATATGATTTTGTAGGGATAACTTTCTTTGGCCATGTTATTTTGAGAAGACATAATTGCTTTGTTAGTATGCTTGAAGTATTATTATTTTTATGTCAATATAAACTTTTGTCTTGAATCTTTCGAATCTGAATATTCATACCACAATTAAGAAGAGTTACATTGAAATTATGCCAAGTAGCACTCCACATCAAAAATTCTTTTTTATCATTTACCTACTCGAGGACGAGCAGGAATTAAGCTTGGGGATGCTTGATACGTCTCCAACGTATCTATAATTTTTTTATTGCTCCATGTTACGTTATCTACTGTTTTGGGCAATATTGGGCTTTATTATTCACTTTTATATTATTTTTGGCACTAACCTATTAACCGGAGGCCCAACCCAGATTTGCTGTTTTTTTGCCTATTTTAGTGTTTTGAAGAAAAGGAATATCAAACGGAGTCGAAACGGAACGAAATTAACTCGAGAAGTTATTTTTGGAAGGAAAGCTACCGGATGGACTTGGACCCCACGTCAGGAGCCAAGGGGGTGCTCACGAGGGTGGGGGGCACCCCCTGCCTCGTGGGGCCCCCGAAGCTCCACCGACGTACCTCCTGCACCCATATATACTCACGAACCCTAAAACTTCCAGAACAGAGATTAGATCGGGAGTTCCGCCGCCGCAAGCCTCTGTAGCCACCAAAAACCAATCGGGACCCTATTCCGGCACCCTGTCGGAGGTGGGAACCCTCACCGGTGGCCATATTCATCATCCCGGCGCTCTCCATGACGAGGAGGGAGTAGTTCACCCTCGGGGCTGAGGGTATGTACCAGTAGCTATGTGTTTGATCTCTTTCTCTCGTGTTCTTGATTTGGCATGATCTTGATGTATCGCGAGCTTTGCTATTATAGTTGGATCTTATGTTTCTTCTCCCCCTCTTCTCTCTTGTAATGGATTGAGTTTTCCCTTTGAAGTAATCTTATCGGATTGAGTCTTTAAAAATTTGAGAACACTTGATGTATGTCTTGTCGTGCGTATCTGTGGTGACAATGGGATATCACGTGATTCACTTGATGTATGTTTTGGTGATCAACTTGCGGGTTCCGCCCATGAACCTATGCATAGGGGTTGGCACAAATTCTCGTCGTGATTCTCCGGTAGAAACTTTGGGCACTCTTTGAAGTACTTTGTGTTGGATTGAATAGATGAATCTGAGATTGTGTGATGCATATCGTATAATTATACCCACGGATACTTGAGGTGACATTGGAGTATCTAGGTGACATTAGGGTTTTGGTTGATTTGTGTCTTAATGTATTATTCTAGTACGAACTCTAGGGCTGTTTGTGACACTTATAGGAATAGCCCAATGGATTGATTGGAAAGAATAACTTTGAGGTGGTTTCATACCCTACCATAATCTCTTCGTTTGTTCTCCGTTATTAGTGTCTTTGGAGTGACTCTTTGTTGCGTGTTGAGGGATAGTTATATGATCCAATTATGTTATTATTGTTGAGAGAACTTGCACTAGTGAAAGTATGAACCCTAGGCCTTGTTTTCTAGCATTGCAATACCGTTTACGCTCACTTTTACCGCTTGCTACCTTGCTGTTTTTATATTTTCAGTTTACAAAAACCTATATCTACCATCCATATTGCACTTGTATCACCATCTCTTCGTCGAACTAGTGCACCTATACAATTTACCATTGTATTGGGTGTGTTGGGGACACAAGAGACTCTTTGTTATTTGGTTGCAGGGTTGCTTGAGAGAGACCATCTTCATCCTATGCCTCCCACGGATTGATAAACCTTAGGTCATCCACTTGAGGGAAATTTTCTACTGTCCTACAAACCTCTGCACTTGGAGGTCCAACAACGTCTACAAGAAGAAGGTTGTGTAGTAGACATCAGCACAAAGTGTTGTGTCCGGATCACTAGCGAGAGTGATGATTCCATTGGGCCCGGGCATTTTGAGCTTCATGTACCCATAATGGGGTATGGCTTGGAAGATCGTGAACGCGTCCCGCCCTAAAAGGGCGTGGTGTCCACTACTGAACGGAGCCACTTGGAATGTAATTTCTTCGGACCTATAGTTCTCCGGCGTGCCGAATACCACATCTAGTGTGATTTTCCCAGCACGGCGTGCTTCCCGACTGGGGATGATTCCTCTGAAGGTTGTGCTGCTTTGCTCAATCCGGTTCCAGTCTATTTCCATTTGTTGAAGAGTTTCCTCATAGATGAGGTTTAATCCACTGCTGCCGTCCATGAGTACTTTGGTGAGTCGAAAGTCGTCCACAATTGGACTGAGGACCAGTGCAGCTGGTGCTCGAGCTGTTCGGAATTTAGGTTCGTCACTGGCATTGAAAGTAATAGCTGTGTCATTCCATGGATTTATTGTTGCCACGTGGCAGATATCAGCAAGGCTGTGGAGTGTTCTCTTGCGCCTATTATTTGATGCGAAAGTCTCAAAGACCGTTAATACCGTATTGTTATCCCCGGGATGGTGCTCTGTGGCATCTGGGATGAGAAGATCCTCACCACTTTTGGCCACCTGCCGGAGTACCCAACATGCTCTAAGGCTGTGTGTTGGTATGGTATCCGCTGTACTATGAATTTTGCAGGGTCCGTTGAGCCATCCTTCCAATACGGTTCCACGCCATGTAGAGGGTTTTTGCTTCTTTGTTATTAACTCGGGTGTCTTATGATAGTGCACCCTTTTACTTCGGACTGGGTATATATTCGGAGCCGGATTATCCCAAAGTTTCGTTACGGTTTTCCAGGCGCTTTCCATCGCACAGTACTTTCGTACTATGGTCGCCAAGTCAGCGAAGCGTGATATGTCACGGTGACTTATGGCGTTAAGGATTCCCTTGTCCGTGCAATTATTGCAGAAAAATGAGACTGCGTCTTCCTCGCGGCAGTCCTTAACCTTGTTCATCACAAGGAGGAATCTGGCCCAATAATGATGTACTGTTTCCTGGGGCTCTTGCCTGATGTAGGAAAGATCATTTATGTTTGGGTGGGTGGGTGGATTTGAGTCCGAACCCTTACCCGATCTGAGACCCAGGGGCCGAGGAGTTTCCAATCTTGGAAGTTCGGCTTCCGGGATTTGCCCGATAAGTCTGGCCCGCTGCCTGACTCTAGGTTCAGGGCTTGGGTGATGTCCTCCCGTAAACGGGTATCCGGCTCGGAGAGCTTAGGAATCCGGACATAGTTAGTCCTCAAGATAGAAGAAGAATCACCGCATTGTTCCTCCACCACCGCAACATGATGGGTGACCGGTGGAGAGTTAATCTCCCTTTGATCGGGTTTAAGCCCAATCTGATCATAGTCTGTGGCGATTCCCAAGGCGGCGATGCGATCCAAGAGCTCATTTAGGGAAGAGAGATCCATTGGATCCATCTGCTCGGCAAATTCCGAGCCGACATGGAGGCTGTTTTCGATGACCCAACAAGTCATCGTCGGTGCAGCGGCCGAACGGGCGGTCATGATGAAACTGCCTAGCCGGAGAGTTTGGCCGACAGCCAGGGCTCCCCCGGCGGTAATGTTGTTTTTGACAACGAGACGAGGCATCCTTCCTTACGGTGACGGCACAGTGGAACTCTCAATGAAAGCACCAATGTCGGTGTCAAACCGGCGGATCTCGGGTAGGGGTCCCGAACTGTGCGTCTAGGCGGATGGTAACAGGAGACGGGGGACACAATGTTTTTACCCAGGTTCGGGCCCTCTCGATGAAGGTAAAACCCTACTCCTGCTTGATTGATCTTGATGATATGAGTATTACAAGAGTTGATCTACCACGAGATCGAAGAGGGTAAACCCTAGAAGGTAGCCTATGGTATGATTGTTGTTCTTCGTCCTACGGACTAAACCCTCCGGTTTATATAGACACCGGAGGGGGCTAGGGTTACACATAGTCGGTTACAAGGAACGAGATCTACATATCCGTATTGCCAAGCTTGCCTTCCACGCCAAGGAGAGTCCCATCCGGACCGGGACGAAGTCTTCAATCTTGTATCTTCATAGTCCAACAGTCCGACCAAAGGATATGGTCTGGCTGTCCGGATACCCCCTAATCCAGGACTCCCTCAGTTCCCTCAGCAATCAAAGCCGTGATCTGGAAAGATCCAAAAGTCCCCGGTTCACGCCCGCTCCTCAGGTCGCTCCCGCGGGCGGCCAGGGGGCGAACTCTAGCCGCCGCCAGCGCAACTCCACCGCCCCCTCCTCCCCTCGCCGCCGCCGGCAGAGGTCGCCGGGCAAAGCCTATGCGGCCCGACGGCGACGGGGCAGTTTCCTCCTCCCGTCTGAGCTCCGGCAGCGCGGGCTGTTCATCTCGATGGGATCTCCGGTCTTGCTCCCGCACTGGTGCATGCTCCGGCTGGGGCGGCCGCGGCTGGGCGTGGGGAGGCGCGCGCAGGGGCAACGCAGCATGGCTGCGTCGATCTGGAGCGGTGGCAAGGGAGCCGTTGGGGGCGTCGCGGAAAGGGAAGTCGTGGCTTGAGGGGTGTCTGCAAGAGGAGGCAAAGGGAGCGCGGTCTCTGGCGGCATGCGCGGATCGGGTGACGCATTGAGGGATCGGGCTGGCGCAAATCTGCGCATGATGGGCCCAGGCGGGCGTCCTGGGAGTGCGGGAGGTCCAGGGAGCACGGATCTGCTGGGTGGGCACCATGGCAAGGGCGCCGGGCGTGTGAGGGGCTCGGGTGGCGATGGTGGTGCTGCGGCGCGGTTGGTTGGCAGGGTGTGCAAGGGGCCCGTGGAGGCGAGGAAGTGCGGCTGCGTGCCGCGGGCGTTTCAGATCTGGTCCCCGGCGGGTGATTGGTGGCGCACATGGTGCACGTTGCTGCGCTTGATGCAGGGCTGCGGCCTGGATCCATGGTGGCTCCTGGCCTCGGGCAGCGCTCCTCTAACCCTTGCTGGCATGGTGCTTGGTAGGGCATGGCGGCTCACGTTGCGTCCGGTGGTCCATCTAGTCGACAGTTGATGGATTTGGCGCCTCACGCCGGAGTTTGGCCGCCGGTAGTCTCCGCGTGGTGCGGCTGGCTGCAGTGGTTTTTGGTGCTTCTTCGTCCATGGGTAGGTTCATTGGTGGTGGTGGTGATGGGTGGGCTTGTCGGCGTCAGTGTGGATTGATGTGCGGTCGAGGGTGTGCTGGGAGCTTGGGTGAAAACCCTGTCTTGGCCTTGTGCCCTGACTAGTGATGGCGATGGATGCGGCTGTCGTTGACCTTCTTGGAGGCATCGCTGCTTTGCTGCCGCACCCCTCTTGCATGGATCCAGTCGACGATGCAGCTCCGGGGGAAACCCTTGATCCTGGGTGATCGGACGATGGCGGCGCCTTGGTGTCATTTTCCCTCTAGGGGGCTTCGTCTTGGAGCTGGACATCGACATGGGGGGCTTGTGGATGGTGTCGGTTCGCGTCGAGGCTTCTGTGGCGACAATGATGGGGGTGAGCGAGGTCGGAGACGTGGCGCTGGTTGAGGTAGTCGGCTCTTCTCCGACGTGTCCGTGGGATTGCCTCGGCTGTTTGTCGCGATGAAGTCGAAGCTGTTGTGGCGGGGCCCAGTGGTATACGATGACGTGTGATGGGTGGTCCGTTCGGTGATCCTCCATGGCGCCAACCTTGCCTAGTTCTCCTTCGTAGTTCTCCATCAGAGTTGGAGTTGCGCTGTCTTGTCGCAGGTGGCTGAGTTCTGGCATGGGTCTTCATGTGGCTCCTCATGCCCTCTTCAGTATGGGTTGGGTCGATGATCGTCTACGGCAAAGTCGGAGTCGTTTGCTCGGTGTTTAAGGGTTGGCGATGAGGCCACTAGGGGAGAAGTGATGATGATGACGCATGTGTGCTGTCTCGATGATGCCCTTGTGGAGTATGTGTGTGGGGGGTATCCAGTGTGTGCCGCTCAGCGGTTTGTGATGGTTTTCGCCTGGTTTTCCAGTAATTGACCAGGCAACTCTCTTCTGCTTAATTAATGGACGAGGCAAATCTTTTGCCTCTGTTTTGAAAAAAAAGCCGTAATCTGGGAAGATTTATTGTAACTGACATGTGTATAGTGTTATAAATACAATCCACGCAGCCTCCTTGGGGAGGTACAAACGCTTACTGCTTACACAAAATCTCACATGGTATCACGAGCCATTCCACTTTGTATCACATCTAGTGTGTTGCATCCAACCAAAGTCATGGCTAACTCGGATAAAACTCGCTCCGTAAACACATGCATCACCCTAGCTCTCTTGCAACATGCTTGCAGTGGTCATCACCCAGCCGATTGTGTTGCGCATATGGAAGGCCATTTGGAACATCTTCCTGACTTAGATAAAACTCACTCTGTAAACACCCGCATAGCTCTCTCGCGGCATGCTTGAAGCGGTCATCACCCAACCTATTGCGGCACGCACATTGAAGGCCATTGAGGGCATCTTCTCGACATAGACAAATTAAAGCTTGCGTCGTAAACATCCGCAATGCCCTAGCTACTACACACAAGGGCTCCATCCATCTCCGACTACATGAACAAGTTGAAAGTACTCAGGCGGCAAGATGATCTCCGTGGGTAAGCCACTTGAAGATGAGGGCATGATATTTACTTCAACCTAGTTGTGTCCGATGTTGCTGCGCGCTCTAGACTAGTCTCGGTCAGCGAGGTATACTCGTTGCGATAACAGACAACTTAGTGTTTGTCAGCATCAGCTATAACTCTGCTTGATATCATCCAGCCAATCAAGGACAATAGTCGTGGTGGAATGACAATTGATAGTATGAGTGGTATCCCTCCTTGAGAGAGCATCTGCCACTACATTTTTATTTTCTATTATATTCAATAAACTTCAGAAGTTTGTGTTATAATCTTTTTCTAAGTCTTTGACTCGTCATATTTTTCAGACCTTTTTGATTTATTTTCTGGTCGGTGCTCGAGCACAAACACAAACACAAACACGAGGTCCGCATCTGCAAAGGGGGGAAGAAAGGTCCCGCACATTGAAGAAGAAAACACGAGTCGTAAAAACGTTCAGTTCTACTATTAGCAGTACTTAAAGGTAGGAACAAAAGACATGGTTCATATGGCATAGATACTCCAAGAGCACAGCAACAACTTGTCCGGGGCAATAAGATGGAGCACGGCAACTTATAGCACTATGAGGAATGGAGGCTCCTTCACATCATCGTCTTCTTGTGTCTCAAACAATGGAGGTGAAATCATGCTCTCTTGGAAACGATGTCTGGTAAGTCTCTGCTGGTTTCCATGTTCTTCACTTTCCACATTTCCTAAAAACACACCATCGGTGTCGCAATGCAATAGACGGTCAGGACGCTGCTCAATCAACAGCTCATGCTCATTGACCACAGCCATACTAGGGACATATTTCACCCCCAAATTAAGCGGTGGTGATGCCTCCATCGCTAACACACTACTAGAAAAAGGGCTATAGGTGGGATTGACACTAATGGCGCACCAGGTAGGTAGTGCGCCATTAGTATATACTAATGGCGCACCACAATCTGGTGCGCCATTAGTGTTGAAAGTACTAATGGCGCACCTTGCCTAGGGTGCGCCATTAGTATCCTAATTTTTTTTTTGAACTAGCGCGTCTGTCCAAACACACTAATGGCGCATCCTGGCACGGTGCGCCATTACTAGTTGTAACTAGTAATGGCGCACTAGTACCAGAGTGCGCCACTAATGCTGTTTTTTTAATTATATTTTTTATTCCTTTTGTTGGAAAACTACTAATGGCGCACTGTCCCACCGTGCGCCATTACTAGTTCAAACTACTAATGGCGCACCGTTGGAGAGTGCGCCATTAGTATGATTTTTTTTTTCTTTTTTTCGCAAAACTACTAATGGCGCATCAGATAGAGGTGCGCAATTAGTAACCTGGATTACTAATGGCGCATTTACTGCTGGTGCGCCATTAGTAAGTGGTCAGCAACAAGATATTTTGGGCAGCCTCTCCTACCCACACTCACTTTCTCCCCACTCCATTCTCTCCACCTTCTCCTTGTCTCGGGTGCCTCCTCTTTTTCACCTCATTTCCACCATAGATTTATTGAAATTAAGTGGTTAAATTACCTTGTTTTGATAGGTAAGTAAGGGGGGAAGCTATACTTATGTTGTTCTCCCTACAACAATTTGCACATGCACTTTTTATGGCCTAGCTAGATCTATGTATGTTCGTGGTGTTGCATATGTTTGTGGTGTTGCATATGTGTTTGTGCTTGGAGGTGTACCGGTATTTGAAATGCGATAGTTGCCAATATTTTGCCGGAATGTTGATTCATTTCCGTTTCGGCGATAATTTTGGCATTAAGCATTCTTTTTTGTCCTATTTTTAGGGAAAGTCATGCCAAATTTTTTCTTGGTTCTAAAATATCGTTTTGCTCTACCCCGCAGGCAACCATGGTCCGCACGATGACCGAAGGCATCGTGAATAGGTTTTTGAGGTCCGCGAAGGCCGAGATGCTTCAAAAGAATGAGACGGAGATAAGATGTCCGTGTCGAAGATGCAAGCTGGAGAGCCTTATTGCGGACCCGGATTCCGGGCAGGTGCGGGACCACCTGCTTTTGCGTGGTTTCATGGATGGATATCGGTGGCAAGGTGATGAAGATGACTACGAAGTCGTCCATGGGGGCCGGGCAAGAAATGAGGAAGGGCAGCAAGGCAACCACCGCGGCTCGGGCGGGCGAGAAGGCGAAGAATCCCCAGGAGATGATCACGACGGTGATGCTGTACACAGTCATCATGTAGAAGATGCAGGACATGATGATGAGGAAGATGGCGCCGGAGCAGACGACGGGCATGATCATGAAGATGATGATGCCGGCGGAGCATACGACGGTGGACCATCGATGGGCTGGGTGCAGGACCCTTATATTCAAGAGCTGCTTCTCAAGCAGACGGATAACGCAAGAGCCGCCGCCCGAGAGAAAGCCAAGGTGGATCAACTTGAGTTAGACGCGGTTACTCCATTGTATGAAGGATGCAGGCCCGAAGATACCCGCCTGAAAGTAACGCTCATAGCTCTGGAGATGAAGGTAAAACACAAAATGACCGACGCATGCTTCGACGAGAACATGTCATTCTGGCACGAACGTCTTCCAAAGGGGAACAAGTGCCCGACCAGTTTGGAGGAGGCGAAGAAAATCGTGTGTCCTCTAGATTTACCGCACGTGAAATACCATGTCTGCATGAACAATTGCATCATTTATCGGGACGAGCACGCGGAGTCTACCATATGTCCGGTGTGCGGCGTCACTCGATACAAGAAGACGAAGAAAGCTCCTCGAAAAGTGGTGTGGTACTTTCCGATCACTCCTCGTCTGCAGCGGTATTTCGCGGATCCTAAGGTAGCAAAGCTCCTGCGTTGGCACGCGGATAGGGAGGAGAAGAAGCGAGAAGATGACGCAAATGATCCGGAGATAGATAAAAAAGACAAGATGCTGAGTCACCCTAAGGATGCGAGCCAGTGGCAAGCGTTGAATTTTGAATACCCAGAATTTGGGAAGGATCCAAGGAACATCGTGCTGGGCGCGAGCACCGATGGAGTCAATCCATTTGGCAGCCAGAGAAGCACACATAGCACCTGGCCTGTGTTTGTGTGGATGTACAACCTTCCCCCCTGGTTGTGCATGAAGAGGAAGTACATTCACATGAGTATGCTAATTGAAGGGCCGAAACAACCAGGGAACGACATCAATCTGTATCTGGGGCTGCTGAAGGAGGAGCTAGACACGCTGTGGAAAACGCCAGCCAATACGTGGGACGCCGCAGAGAAAGAATATTTCCCTATGAGAGCCGCACTGCTCACGACGGTGCACGACTATCTCGGTTACGGATATCTCGCGGGGCAGGTAGTCCATGGATTTTCTGGATGCGTACGGTGCATGGATGACACAACGTATCGCCAGCTAGATAGAGATCCCGGGTCTTCGAAAACCGTGTTCATGGGACATCGAAGGTGGCTTCGCGACGATGACCCGTGGAGGAAACGCAAGGATCTGTTCGATGGTGAAACCGAACCCCGAAAACGCCCGTGTACGAGGAGCGGCGAGGAAATAGACAAGTTGTTGAAAAATTGGAAAGACTGCCCACTGCCGGGAAACAAGCAAAAGGCGCCAGAGCCGGGAAAAAAGCGAAAGGCGCCAGAGCCGCTGCTGAAGGTATGGAAAACGAGGTCTGTTTTCTGGGACTTGCCGTACTGGAAGATCCACCGTGTGCCTCACAGCCTTGATGTCATGCATATCACGAAGAACGTGTGCGAGAGTCTGCTTGGTACCCTGCTCAACATGCCAGAGAGGACCAAAGATGGGCCGAAAGCAAGGGCAGACTTGAAATCAATCGGCATCAGGCAGGAGCTTCACGCTATATATGATTATGATGATGATGATGATGATGAGGCGAAGCAGGACACAGAAAGTCGTCTCAAAGGCAAAAAGGCCAAGAAGACCGGAAATGACTACCCTCCCGCGTGCTTCACTCTAAGTCAGGAGGAGATCGAGCAGTTTTTCACCTGCCTCCTAGGAGTAAAACTTCCTTACGGTTACGCGGGAAAGATAAGCAGATACCTAGACCCAGCGAAGTAGAAGTTCAGTGGGATGAAGTCTCACGACTGTCACGTGCTGATGACGCAGATACTTCCAGTTGCAATCCGTGGGATCATGGACGCGCACGTCCGTGAAACGCTATTTGGCCTATGCAACTTCTTCGACGTCATCTCTCGGAAGTCGATTGGCGTGAGGCAACTCAGAAGGCTACAGGAAGAGATCGTGGTGATACTATGCAAGCTTGAGATGTACTTCCCGCCCGCATTCTTCGACGTTATGGTGCATCTGCTGGTCCATATAGTGGAGAATATCATCCAACTCGGGCCGATGTTCCTGCACAGCATGATGCCGTTCGAAAGGATGAATGGTGTCATCAAAGGATACGTTCGCAACATGTCACGTCCAGAGGGAAGCATAGCCAGGGGCTTTCTGACCGAAGAGTGCATCTCGTACTGCATGAATTATCTAGGCATCGAGAACCCCGTTGGTCTGCCCGTCAACAGGCACCTCGGCAGGCTCGCTGGATGGGGTCACCGTGAGGGTCGCCGCGAAATGCATGTCGACTTCGAGGGTCGACTCGCCGACTTTGAAAGAGCAAACCTAGTCGCGCTACAACACATAGACGTGGTCGATCCTTGGGTGGTAGAGCACAAAACCTTTATTAAGAAGACATACAATGACCGAGGCCAATAGAGGACGGACGGAGATATACTCAAAGAGCACAACTCATGTTTCACGCGTTGGTTCAAGCAGAAGCTTCTGTCGTACCCTTTACATGAGGATTCTTCCGCGGAAGAACAACTCATATTCGCCTTGTCACAGGGCGCCGAGCACAACCTGATGACCTATGAGGCGTACGATATCAACGGCTACACATTCTACACCGAGGCCAAGGACATGAAGAGCGATGGTTATCAGAACTCCGGGGTAACGATGGAATCCTACACCGATAACGACAAGGACAGATACTACAGAAGGATCGAGGAGATCTGGGAGCTCAGCTACGCTGGAGAGAAGGTCCCGATGTTCCGTGTCAGATGGGCCAAGAGCGTCCTAAAAGAAGACCGGTATTTCACCACCATGGTTATACCCGAAGTCAAATCCAAGACCGCGGGCGCAAACGTCACCGCGAAAAATGAGCCATGGGTACTGGCTTCCCAAGTGGACCAATGCTTCTTCATTACCGACCCGTCAAAGACCAGTCGTGTTGTCGTGAGGAGAGGCAAAAGGAAGATCATCGGAATGGATGGAGTAGCCAATGAGCAAGACTTCGACAAGTACGGCGACCCGAGGATCGAACATGACGACGATGATGAAGTAGCAGCATACACCACAAGAAGAAGCAGGACCACCCTACCTAAAGGACGTCCGTTCCACAGAAGAACTCCATTTGCGAAAAAGAAGGGCAAGAAGATTGTTAACAGATAGCTAGCTAAGATCGATTGTATTTAAATCGTAGCCTTCATTTCTCGATTGTATTTCATGGGCACTTTTTAAACTATCATGAATATTTTTAAATTTCATGGACACTCGATCTCGATCCCCCTCCATCTCGATCGCTATCCCACCTCGCCAGATCCGGTCCCCCTCACCGCCGAGCACCCCCCGGTCCACCGGCCGCCGCCGCCGACCCCCCGCACCCTCGATTCCCCTACTCAACCGCCGCCGCCGACCCCCCGCACCCCTCCCCTACTCAACCGCCGCCACCGACCCCCCGCACCTTCGTAAGCAAGCAGGGACACAAGGGAAGAATTGATGTGTAATAATTTATTGTACCAAACTTTGTATTTGGTCGATGAACTGAATGATGTATCAAACCTTTTGTCAAACCTTCAAGGGATTTTAAAATGAATTAGTTTTATTTTTCTGATTTTTTTGATATATAATTGTATTTTTAAGATTTTAAAATGAATTAGTTTTATTTTTCTGATTTTAAAAGGAAAAAAGGAAGAAGAAGAAAGAAGGAAAAAGGAAGAAAAAAACAGAAGAAAAAAGGAAAAACAGAAGAAAGAAAGCGCCAGTTCTAGCACAGACCCTTTAGTCCCGGTTGGGGAGGCGGACCGCGACTAAAGGGTACCCTTTAGTCGCGGTTGTTGTCCCCAACCGCGACTAAAGGGTCTTTCTGCGCGGGAACGAAAGCGGCGCCAAAAATACTAATGGCGCACCAGGGTGAGGTGCGCCATTAGCATGTATGTACTTATGGCGCACCGACGGGTGGTGCGCCATTAGTATTGTGTTGCCCCTACTTCGTATCGATCCCCTCTCTCTCCCTCGCCCTCGCCCGCGATCCCCTTCCCCTCTCCTCTCCCGACGCCGCCGCCCCGCCGCCCTCGACGCCGCCCCGACACCAGCGCCGCCCCGTCCACACCACCGTCGCGAGCGCCGCCCCGACACCACCGTCGCCCCGCCGCCCTCGACGCCGCCCCGACACCAGTGCCGGCCCGTCCACACCACCGTCGCCAGTGCCGCCCCTTGACACCACCGTCGCCTCGCCGCCCTCGACGCCGCCCCGACACCAGCGCCGCCCCGTCCACACCATCGTCGCGAGCACCGCCCCGACACCACCGTCGCCCCGCCGCCCTCGACGCCGCCCCGACACCAGTGCCGCCCCGTCGCCAGCAGCAGCAGTGACGTCTCAAGGTACTTGACGAATTACCATTTCTCTACGTTTCGCTTGGTTGATTCGTGCCCGTGGGTGACGGACCGCGCAATCTTCCCGGGTTGAATTGTTTGAAGTCGATCGGGCCCATGGATTGCACAAAATTGGGCGTTCATATGTTCAGATCGGGCCAAGATAATGTTGTATAGATGGTCCAGATCATAGATAGGCGAAGACGTTGTGATAACTTTTTCATCTCTTGCGTGCCTTGTGATGATGTGATGCCGGGCAGGAGAAATTAGCTGTAGCAGCATAGTGCATTGTGATGCTCTGCTCTGCTTAATTTCAGAGTTTTTTTCCTTGTCCAGCAAATTAAGTTTCCTACTGTACAGATAGGCTCATGCAAATCACAGATAGGCAAAGGCGCCTTCTTTCTGATGAGGTTCCCATCTCTTGCGCGAGGCAGGAGAAATTAGTTGAGCAGTATCGTGCACTGTGATGTAATGCCCTGCTTAATTTCAGTGTTATTTCCCGTGCCCAGCAAATGAACCTTCCTACAGTAGCGATGATGAGCCATTGTGGCATGTTTTTCACCCGGTTTCATCTATAATTACCAACATCGAAGAAATCAGACTGCACACAAACCACAACACCACCCAACATGTACTTTGGATCAGACAAACTATATTGGAGGTTATGAGAGTTAGACTGATAAACAGAGACATGTTGAGAAAATACTTAACCAGCATAATTGTACAACAACTGCAAGAGATCATTAGGTATGATAACGATCCTGCATGAGCAATAATGTGAAATGTTTTCCCTAACAAAGCAATATGTGAAGGAGGACTGGGAAGGATGGAAATCGTAGCAACCACCAAGAAAAAATATCTCTCAGTTTTCCATGGCCTGCCTAGCTACCTTGCAATTGTTATGTTTGATTTGAGTGCTTCACCAAGACACTTGCTGATAAGATGCAAGGGCTGAGGTGGTATTAGTGAGGTAGTATTAGTATATGCTTAGTGTACTGCCTACTAAAATGTAGTAGTAATGCTTAAGATGCAATGTCCTGATTTTATTTTATTTTACAATAACGACTGCTGTAGATATGTTTTAGAAAGATGATAGACACACTGTCCTGAGTGTTTATGATATCATCTGTTGTTTATATCTTTTAAAGGGCCAATTTCAAACTGAAACCGAGATTGTTACCTGCTGGCTAGTAAGCTAATGGTACTAACTGCCATCTGTAACCCAGTTTATGATATCATGAGTGTTTATGATATTTTAGAAAGATGATAGAGATCATTTGACCTGCTGATACTGATCCAACTTATTTCCTGATGTAGGGTTCAGTGTTTCCTCGTCACCATGCATGTTATTATATATGAAAAGAAGGCACTTTGTCTATGCAGAGTATGTGTACAAAGTTGTGAATTAACAAAAGAATTCTGTACTTATTTTGCTGCACTCCATAAAGTTGTGAATGTCTCTGATGGATCCTGTGTGAGCTGGTGGAGTGATTTGTTTTCTACATAAAGCTCTTTAGTCAGGCTGGTTTTCGTGAAATACACATGAAGCTTCACCAGCTCCTGTGGGTGTGGGATCCATGTGACATGTGACATTGCATCCATGTCCACCTGGGATAATGATTTTGCAGGTACCCCGAGAGGCCCTTGAGTTTGCCGGAATGTCGATTAACTTCCGTTCCGGCAAATTCGGGTACTCCATATGTCCTATTTTCAGCAAAGGTCATGCTGAAATTTTCCGTGAATTTTAGCATGACTTTGCTAAAAATAGGACATATGGGGTACTTGTGACTAATGCATGGGCCGGGGTATCTTAGTAGTTAATTAAGTAGGATCAAGTGCCCCGGCGTACTTGTGACTAATGCATGGCTTTTAGGGTGCCTCGGCGTCGAAAAACCCTCAATGATAAAAGCTTAGATTTTAGGATGCCTCGGTGTCGACAAACCCTAAATGATGAGACCATGATCTTGTTCCTTGACAATAACCAACTTTTTGACCAAACTTTGTTTCTATTTAGAGAGGAACATGGCCCACAACGATGAGGCCGGGGGTTCGGGCGGCAAGGCATTCTGGGAGCTGTCCCAGGAGATGGAGGAACAACCTCACTTGTATGAGGACGCCGCCTTCCCCACCGATCCTGAGACCACTGATGGTGCCACCGAGGATGACCCCACTGATGCCACCACTGATGGTGCCGCCGAGGATGCCACCACTGATGATGGCGGCGCACGCACAGATGGCAGCCAGAAGAGGCAACGGAAGGACCGGCGCCCGACCGTGCTCCACACCCTCAAGGAGGAAGTTACTGAAGTGGACTCCGACGGGAATCCAACGGCGCCCGAACGAATAGTCAAGGGGTACTCGCTTCAGCTCGAGTGCATTCTCCGAAGCACCGTCTCGATCAACACCGAGAACCTGAGGCATCCTGACCGAGGGAATTTGCGCAACCTCCTCTTCACGAAGCTGCACGAACGATACAAGTTCCCCGCTGAATTTGCAAACACAAGCCTCAAAGGGAATAAAGTGAACAATGCTGCCCTCACGAAGATGAGCAAGGCCCTGTCTACTTGGAAAAGCAATGTGAAGAGAATGATTGAGAAAGGTGAGAGTTATGAGAAGATCAAGGAGAAAAATCCTTCGATCACCGAAGATGACTACAACGACTTCAAGATCAATTGCTCGAGCACCGCACACTCCCAATCAAGTCAGTGGGGGAAAGAAATGCGGGAGCTGAACTTAGGGGAACACACACTCGGTCCCGACGGTTATAGAGTGGCGGAGCCTATATGGAACAAGGAGGAGGCGGACCGTGCCGAGCAAGGCGTACCGCCCCTCTTCGATAAATACGGTGACAAGCAGACCAGGAACTATGTCAGGGCCCGGTACAAGAAAGACCCGAAAACAAAGGAGCTTACCACGGATCCGAAGACCAGCGCGCTTGAGCTTGTTCTGGTAAGGAATACACCCCCGCGTAATTAGCTCCATATGGTTGCATTCTAATTAATGAAGCCAAATTTCTAAATGGTTCACATTCCTTCCGCAGGCGACAAAAAGCAGTAGCGCGGGGTCGACTAAGAGCAACCCTTGGGACACCACTCTAAATAGGGCGTTGAATGTAATGAAGAACAAGGATAAGCTCAGTAAGCCGACGTCAGCTGGTCGTGTGGCCGGCAAAGGCTTGTCGACAAAATGGGGGTCATACTATAACACTGGTGGGCGAAAGGAGAAAAAGACCAGCTCGGAAAGCCAGGCGCGCGAGGTTCAAGAACTCAAGGCACAGGTGGCGCGGATTCCGGAGATTGTCCAAGAGCAAGTGCAACAACAACTCGGAGCGACGATCACCGCCATTGTGCCTACCTTGATCCAGGGGTTGAGTGCGTGGATTGCGGGCGGCCAACAGGGGCCGCCCCTGATTCCTAGCTTCACGGCCAGCAACTCGCAGAACGCGATGGCGGGGCCATTGGTGTCTCTGATGCCGACACGGGAGCTTAATGCACCCGGGTGTACGCTGGCTGGCACCTCTGCAGCAAGCGGCCCCTCCGTCAACTACACGCCCGCCGTTGGCGGTGCCTCGACATCAGCCGAGCTCGACGCCATCATCACGGTAACTAATTAAGCCTCTCTCGGCCGAGGACTTCATCTCCTTGCCTTTGACTGGGCATCCCTGACGCCCTACATGTTTTCGCAGGGCGCCGCCGACGTTCCGTGCACTCTCCTGCACTTCGTGAACAATGAGTTGGTCGATGTCGCCAAGGGCAAAATCGTTCAACCGGGCAACCCCTTGTTCCACGGTACCCAGATGCCACCCAACGTGTTTAGGGTTCAACTGGTTCGGGTGCTGCCAGGCTGCGACGAGTTGTTACCTCCGATTCGACCCGTCGGGGCCGACGATGATGACGTGATGACCCTCAGCGCCTGCCTGAGCTGGCCCCTGCTTTGGCCGAAGAGCCAGATTCATGGGGGCGGGGGACACCACCCCAAAGACAACACCGCCAGTCGTGCCGGCGCCAAGTCGGCCCCATGGCAAGACCGCCGCAACGGTGCCGGACATCCATATGCCACTGGATCCAAACATGCATATGGCACAGGATCAGAACGACGACGACGACGATACATTTGCCAACGTCGATCGGTACTTTGCCGATCATGGGTACGATGGCGACTTCATGGGGCCTCCTTCTCAAGAACCCAACCCAACAAAAGACGTGCGCGATCTAGCTGGTACCGCGGAGAAGCCAAGTTGCAACAGGCGTCGTCTGCCGTTCAGCTCTCAGGAGACGCCACCAGCTGCCGACTTCACCGAGCCTCAGATAGGCGAGGTGCGAAATATTCTCAGCCCCAACACACTCAAGAAGGCGGTCTGTGAGCAGAACTCGGTCCCATTACAGGAGAAATAGAAGGCACGCAAAAGAAAGACTAACAAGGGTGCGGGCCAGCCGGCACCGAGTACGATCCGTGCTCAGGACGGGCCACCTTCACCTGAGGATTTAATGAGGAGGGTGCATGTGGCGGGTAGGCCGATGCTACCGAGAAATATGCTCGATGTTGCAGCCGGTGCTATGCCGAGTCTGCATGACAGTGTTCTTTCTTTGGAGAAGCGGCGTCTCAGAGAGAAGGATGTGGCATACCCGGTTTTCGTGGCCAAGGTGCCAGAGGGCAAGGGCTTTGTGGATAACTACATCGGGGGTACGATCGTCCTGCGGTTTGATGACATCCACGCTATGTTGAACCTTCATCCGCTGCACTACACCTTCGTTCGGCTATTTTCGCTGAGTATGGAGATGCGGATCATTCGCGACAAGACCCCGGACATCGTGATAGTCGACCCCTTCTATATGCGTGCCAAGATCTTGGGCAGCGCTGGGGACCGGCAAGTCGCGAGTTCTTACCTCGAAGGCGTCATTCTGGCAAACCCAGATAAGGATAACTTCCTCGTGCCTTACTTTCCCGAGTAAGTCCTCCCTTCAACCGCCCCGTAACATACGAATTCTTAGATTTCGATCGTTTTTCTTTTAACATTCCGTGTTTTCTGTAGTGACACACATTGCACGCTCATCCTCCTAAGCCCCAAATATTCCATGGCCACGTATTTCGACCCGGACCGTCAGTCGAACGTAGACTACACAAATGTCAAGAAGGTTCTTGATGATGTTCTCCCCGGCTACGCCCAATCTAGAGGCACCTTCAACAGGCCTATTCGTAAGTACGGCAAGCACGTGTTCTCCCACAATACGACGTTCTGCTGCGTCAAGCAGCCGCCTGGCGGTCAGAAGGGTGCCTACTACGCCATCCATCACATGCGGGCGATCGTACGGGACCATCATCAACTTCTGCTACCGAGTAAACTCAAAGATTGGGCCGCGAGCGTGTCGGCAATCCAGGACGCGGACATCAAACAAGAATTCTTTCGCATCCAGTCGGAGTTTGCGGAAATCATCCATCAAGATGTCCTTCGTACCTCGGGGCAGTTCTACCTCAGAAATCAACCGTCCAACAGTGAGATAGACGGAATGCTACAAATGCAGGCTGACAACGCCCGTAATTTCATGACTCCCATGATAGACGGCGGCTTCATCCACGCTCCGGTCCCTTGAGTCGAGTCGAAAGCAGTGATGATGTGTCTAGTTCTGAAACATCGATTGGCTCATGTTGTAATTAAACTTTAATGAACTTGTAGTATGTCTCTTTGGTTTCGAGAGTCGTTCAACTTAGATGTAATTGATGCTATTAATGTCTTGCTTTTCTCTTCCGATCGTTCTGTTGCATACTTATATATTGCTTATGTATTGTTTGTGAATTGGTACTAACGTTTCGTTTCGCTAGTGCATAGCGATGCCGTCGTATGTCATGTACAAGGGTAAGGTTCCCGGAGTCTACGACGACTGGGAGGAGTGTCGGAGACAGGTTCATCGATTCAGCGGAAACAGTTACAAAGGGTACACCACTAGGGCCGAGGCCGAATCTAGATACGCCCGCTATCTAGCATGAGAGGGGAGGGAGCGTTGGAGGAACCGGATGAAGACGAGTTTCATCGTGATGATGCTCATCGTGATGACGGCAGCTCTCTTTTATGTGATGGTAGTTTAGATGATCGATATCGACTTGTAATGTGAAGACAAACTCGCTACTCGCGGTCTCGAAACTTGTAATATAATGTTCTATCTTTGTTCGGTCTTTTCAATTCGGAGACTAATGTGATGAATTGTATTTGGAGACTAATATGATGAAATGTATTCAGAGACTAATCTTCTATTGTATTCGATGAATCTGTTGTTGATGTGTGCTGTCTATATTTTGTCCAATTATATATTTTGTAACCTGTGCAAAAAAACAGAAAAAAAAATAAAAAAAACTAATATTCATACTAATGGCGCATCACATAACAGTGCGCCATTAGTATTCCAGAGGATACTAATGGCGCATCCTTAAGCAGTGCACCATTAGTATGCCGAGGTTACTAATGGCGCATCACCCTGTGGTGCGCCATTAGTATACCAAAGCACCTGGCTATACATGGCCCTGGGAGGCATACTAATGGCGCATCTTGTCCTATACTAATGGCGCACCAGTGGTGCGTCATAAGTAAGTATTACTAATGGCGTGCTACTAATGGCGCACCACTAATGCGTCATTAAAGGCCAAATTAGGTGCGCCATTAGTAGCCCTTTTTCTAGTAGTGACAAGTTAATCCGGTATTGAAAGGCCCATATCTCAGCATCATAGTCCTGCAACACCCAAATATCGAAAGTGATGCGGTCACAGCTGGTGTGCCACAAAGCAAGGGATCCACCCATGTCCAACAATGACACCACATGACCCAACTCTATTGGGCGGCTCATCTGCCCGAAAGTCTCAGCTACGCTGTCAAATACAGTTAAGTTGAGGCCAAATGGCCAGTGCAAACTACCACGATGGTGGACTGGTGGACAATAGGGGGACTGGGTGACATGAAGCATGTGTTGTGAAACTGTCGGACACTGGATGCATCTTGGCTGATTTGATCCCACCGTGAGGACGAAGTACTCAGGTGACTGTACTAGGACACCAGAGCTGATCGGTCTGGAGTATGACACCCAGAGAACCCGGTACTCTCTAGATGTGTGGTGCCAGTAGAAGGCGACTACGGCGATGACGCTGGCGCCTGGTCGTTGTGGAGGATGTGGCAAGGAAGCACACTTGCGGGTGGTCGGATTGCAGATGTAGAAATTGGATTGCCACCCCAGGATGAGGAGGTCGTCGCAGGCATGGTGTATAATAGATTGTTTTGTAACAGCGTAACGGAGGACGGGCCATATCCTTTGACCATTAGAGGCTCCCGCGATGTGGCAGAAGCCCTTTTGTCGTTGTTCAATGATGGGGAGCGACGGCTGCCGTCGGTGATGGTCGAGGATGAACGCGTTGGTGGAAGTGCCGTTGTGCCACGACTTGCGGACAGCACGGCAGCGGAGCACATCTTTGGGTGGCAGCCGGGTAAGGATCTCATCGATGACAAGCCACTCGGGCAGGTCGTCGAAGATGGTCATGCTGATAAGAAGAAAAAAAGGAAAGATGCAGATATTAGTACGACGCATGAAAAAGGATTAAAAGGGATTTCCTAAAAATCACTCGGATGATATGTCCTGTTTCAGCACTCGTTTTTTGGACAGCTATATCTATCAGCCGACACGTGATGCCACTAGGTGCAAACAACGAAAAAATAGCGCGCTCCAAGGTTTTGTGCTGCCCTTCTCCAGATGCTATACACGTTATAGCGTGCTCTATTTGAAAATAGCATTTAGCATAAAAATGTTGAATATATCCCAGAAATGTCAAAATATGAGGCATCATCTATTTGAGTGGAAGCACAAAGTCAGCACTGCAGTCGATCCAATTTCAAACTAAAGTTTGAACCCGCCACTCTCTCTTCTCTACTTCCTCTCCATCCCCTGCAAATCGGCTGGTGGCGACCACCACACCCGCCCGATTCGTCAAGCCGGCAGTCAGATCCGCCAAGCCCTGGCGCCCTAGGATTCGCCGGCCCATATATATATTTGCTTGCTGTAACATTTTCGCACATTTAAATTACTGTCTACGTTTTTATGGTAGCATTTACACATCTAAAATGTAGATAGTACTGCTTGCATTTCTGATGTAATATTTACGCCTGGATAAAATGTAAGCTTTGCTCTTAACATTTTCTGTTGTAAAATTTACACAAATATAGTAAAACGTAAATCTCACTAAATCTAAAAAGGAACATTCTGAAGAAGTCGAAGGAGAGAATGGAGAGGGTTTACTCTAACTTGGAGCACGGTGGATCGGCGATTTCCAGCGGCGTCGCGATGTGTTCTGTTCCCGGCGGCGTCTCCGGGCGATCTGCGAGGGGGGATACCAATCAAGAGAAACCTGGCACGGGAGCAAGAGAGTCACCACGCAGAGACGAAATCTTACCTTCGGTTTTTCTTTTGGGGCGAAAATCAGAGTGTTTGGCGTAGTTTGTAGGGAGGAGGGAGGTTGGGCGGCGTCTCTGCAGCGGCGACGATGAGACCAGACGAGCTGTTTGCAGGTTGGAAACTGATGCGGGAGGGGAGGAGCGGCCGCTTTGATGGAAGGGTGAATTATCTTCTGCCAATTAACCCTAACCTCAACAGGGGACACATATCAAGTCCTTTTTAGGCGCTGTAAAAAAAATCACTTTTTAGGAAAACTGAAAACATAGAAGAGAGAAAAAAAATCCAATACAGCGTTGCACATGGTAACTCATGTGTGAATTTTGAGTGGATGCATGATTGTTGATATAGAAGAAAATGTTCCGCAGCACCCGCTTCGCTCCGTCCAGGGCAACAATGGAGGCGACCAACCCTAGTGGCACCAGTCCTCCCCCTCCCCCTCTCAGCTCTATGCTAGCCGTAGTTGGGTCTCACGATGGAGAAGGAGCCAACTTTCTTTCTTCTGTCATGCGGGTGTGGGGGAGCTTAGAGGTCGGAGCAGCGGCCCTGGCCCCTGGGTGGTGACGACAGCAACGTCCTTGTGATGGGGCTTGTTGTGGGTGTCTCGATCGGCTCTTTCGGCATGCATGGTCGGCGAAGAGCCGGTGATTGGAGGTGTGGTGCCCTGGTTCTCCGTTAGCTAGGTACCTTCCCGAAAGAGGGCAGTCGCAGTTTGCGTGCTCTCGTCCTCCCCCCAGATCTAGACTTTGGACGTTCGTCGGTTAAAGACGGTAGTCAGAGGGAGGTCTTGGGGATCGTGGTGGGGGGATCCTTCGATCGTCGATGATGACCACAACGACGGCGTCACTACCGGCACCACTTCTCCTCTTGAAGGTGTCGTCAAGGTACTCGTCCCCACCTTGCATTCGTGCTCCTTGGGTGAAAATCTTGGTTGTACATTGGACGACGGGGACACTCTAGCTTTATTCCCCGCCTTAGAGGCTTCGTATGTGGAACATAGGAGTCAGTGTTTAAGTTGGTGTGATTTCGGTGGTTGATGTGGTGGCTTGTCTATTGTCATGATCGAACCAACTACATGGTGGAATTGGCATGCTTTGGTATCTGGTGTCCCCCTTCTCCTTCGAGCTTAGGCAAGAGGGAAGAGGTTTCCCCTCTACGACCATAGTGTTGTGTCAAGTATGTCAGGAGCTTAGTGTTCCATTAAGGCTTGTTCTTGTCCTCTTGGTGGTTGTCGTTCTACGCATCATCCCCATTCGGCAATTTGAGACTCTCATGTGGCGGTTCCGTGGGCGATGCCAATCTAGTGTGGAGTTCTTGATTTGCAAAGGGATGTTTTGCTGGACCATCCCCATGTTGCCTTGCCGCATATGGCTTCTCCTATTTATAGTGTGAACCTATGTCTGTGTCGACGATGTGGCATCCTTCGAGCAAGGACAAGAGGTGGGGGTCCTCTTTGGTGGCAGAAACGGATAGCTATAGGGTAAAGTGGTTTCATTTTGAAGTCTTTCTATTATGTCTTGGTGATCGATACCCCACTCCTATGTTCCACATCCGAAGAGATAAGT
Organism: Aegilops umbellulata; assembly: GCA_032464435.1. Classification (NCBI taxonomy): domain Eukaryota; kingdom Viridiplantae; phylum Streptophyta; class Magnoliopsida; order Poales; family Poaceae; genus Aegilops; species Aegilops umbellulata. The sequence goes on along the minus strand of CP136060.1, from coordinate 545,950,667 downwards.
ACATTTATTAATTATCCTGATCGGTCATGGGGATGTAGCTCAGATGTTTGAGCGCTCGCTTAGCATGCGAGAGGTATGGGGATCGATACCCCACTTCTCCACTTTTTTTCGTTTTTTTTTTTGCAATTCCATGTAAAGAAAAACTATCTTGATTCTTGACTTCACTTTTGCAAACTCCCAATCTCCCAAACACGCGAAAAATCCTTCTAGACATAAAAGGAAAAACAAAAACATGAGCACAAATATATCTTTTCTGCAAGCCAAAGCAGTGCAACAATAATCACATGCCAAGAGCAAAAAATGTCACCATCATGACTCCATAAACAGCTCTTGTCAGGATCGATCCCCCACTTCTCCATTTCTTTTTGCAGATCTGAATATACTTTGAAAAAGCACTCTTTGTTTTACTTTCGCAGACTCATAAACAACTCTTATCACCATAGCTCAACTTCTCCATTTGTTGTTATTTTGCATTCTCATAAACAGCTCTGAGATCCGTCAACTAACGGCCAGCACACCACCACCCTACCGCCAACGGCCTCGGCGTTAGGTTATGGGACCCTACCGCCGAGCCCATTGGCGGTAGGGTCCTGGGGTTTTTGCCTGGGAACTTTCTGTAACTGAAAACGGCAAAACCCTGGCGGTAGGTTGTGAGATCCTACCGCCAGGGGGCTTGGCGGTAGTGGCGGTAGGGTCATGTGGTTTTGCATTTTTGCAGGTTTTAGTGCTTGTTTCTTTTCTAAAATTTTATCATAGCAAAGAATACAGTATAATATATATTTGAGAGCACAGATGTGGTGGTCCTTGCAATGATTTGAGCACTTGAGTTTTGTTATTCTGCTTAGAGTTTTAGTTCATCAGCAGATACTGAATTTTGTGTTTCGAGTTTTGACAGAGATCAAATTCTGAACATTTTGTGTTTTAACTTTGAGTTTTGTGTTTTTTTTCTATATTCTTATCTAAACTTGTTGCAGCACCTGTTACGCATGAAAACCCAAACCAGTCCAAGAGGTTTCTGCTAATTCAGTCCACGCGGCGCTGCGGTATGCGGATGTCGATGCAGAGTAGAGAGACACCGCCCTAGAAGTCGCCTTCCTGTCCACCTCTTCAGAAGTGTGACCAGCTCGGACACGATGACATTAGAACCCAGTTCCTTTCGTTGAGATATGGATTCAGAAAAACTCAGCATATAGTCTTGTGTTTCTGCTTAGCTAGACTTTGTTTCTTCTTCTGAAAGTCTGTAAAAATGCGTTGACAATGGCCACTACTTTGAACGTTGCTAGCTGCATCTCTATTAGATGGTGTCGGTACAGATGTGGTGGTTCTTGCACTGATTGGGAACTTGAGTTCTGTTGTTCTGCTTAAAGTTTCAGTCTATCAGCAGGGAATAAATATATATTTTTAGACCAGCAGAAAATGAATTTTTTGACAGATATCGAATTCTGAACATGGTGATGCTAATGTGCCCGGATACGACTTGCTGCATTTTGCTGGGATATTTTTTGAGCAAAATTCAGATCGTATCCCACAATGCCGTAATAATACTTGTTTCTGCACATTACATTGTTCTTCTGCACATTCACACGACGACATTTTGCTTCTCTTGTTACATTGACGGACACTGAAAACGTTGCAGGGTCAGTAAAATGTACTCCCTCTGTAAATAAATATAAGAACGTTTAGATCACTACTTTAGTAATCTAAACGCTTTTACATTTCTTTGCGGAGGGAGTATGTTTTTGGATTATTATTTTCCCTTTTGTGAAAGGGAGGCAAACCCCGGTGTCTGAAATGTATATCTCGCGTACAAGACGAATTCAACTAATCTTGCATCAAAAATACGAGAAGAGAAAGTTGGAATTACTCATTGTCACGATTTCATTCAAATTGAACAGTCTTCAGTGAAAATGGGTGTCCATTTGCAGTTCTGCACCTGCTTTGGTTAACATTGTTTTTGTATAAACCTTGTTTCAAGAAGGATTTGTAGAGTGAAGCGAAAGGGGATGTAGCTCAGACCTGCAAAGAAATAAAAAAACAAAGAAAAAGATCCCCCGATCTTTTTCTTTGTTTTTTTATTTCTTTGCAGGTCTAGTATATATATTTATCCATACCAAAAAAGAAACGTCATCAAAAGCGCATCTGGTGTAGTGGTATCATAGTACCCTCCCACGGTACTGACCAGGGTTCGATTTTCTGGATGCGCATTTCTCAATTTTTTTCCTCTATAGTAATTTGGTGTCACTGTGGCTTCTAAAAAAACCATTTTTGTAGATATATAATGGTGGAAGCATATGAATTAGCACATTTACCTCATCCACGAGTGGCCTTTTTTATTTATTTTTTTCTACAAATCTAGAGGTGTCACTGCCGCAGTCAAATTATCACCAATTTTTTAGATAAAGATGAATTGGGTATTACCACATTTTTCTGGTCCTTTTTTTGGGGGTAAAAGGAACAAGACCAGGTCCCGCTATGATGAACAAGAACACAAAAGACATGAAAAACAACGCCGGCCAACACAAATCCCGGTCAGAGAAGCAATACTTACAACACGATTATAACTAGTGAAAGTCAATCAGGACAGCATAACAAGCACGAAATGTAAATGGTAATAGCAGCAAAGTGCTACTTCAGACATACATAGTGTTTAGTTCTACCAGTACTATAACATAGTGCCAAAAACACTTTTATATTATGGGACGGAGGGAGTAGAAGAGAAGGCGAGGCTCACACTCTTGCTCAGAGCCATCCTATGCACATGTTTGATGCCCAGATTAAGCTGCGGCGAAGCCCCAGGTTTCAGCCACACCTTAAGAGGACTTGTGCTAATTAAGAGTATTGATGGTGCTATTAGCTTCACGGCAGGGTGGACATTTTAATCACATGTCAGGATGCTCTTGAGTCAGAACTGAATGCTATCTCTGAAGGTGTTTCGCCAGCTCTACAGTGGAGTATTTTGCCCATAGTTGTTGAATGGGACTGCCTCGAGGCCGTTGACGTGCTGAGAGACAGGGAAATTGATAGATGAATAAACTATTTCCTGATTCGTGAGATCAAAAGGGAACGGAACGAACGAGACACTTGTATTACTCATGCGGGAGTGAATAGCATAAAACTACCACTTTGATATAAATTGGGTGGTAGACAAAAACAAAATAAATTGGGTGGTAGACAATTTGATGCGCGAGGTGCACTCCAATTTTCAAAACATTTGGACTTCTATGCAGCTCTCAGCAAAAAAGACAAATCGAAGGTCTGTAAAAATGTGCACTGTTCATATACTGTTCTGGTCTGATTTGTCTTTTTTGCTGAGAGCTGCACAGAAGTCCAAATGTTTTGAAAATTGGAGCGTACCTCACGCATCAAATTGTCTACCATCCAATTTTTTTTGGTTTTTTCTGAATTTTTTACGATCTTTTTTTTTACGCAGATGCACCCGGGCACCGAAACGCCGCTCTCAAACAATCTCTCCAATTCAGCATCCACATCAAGAGACAGTCGCAACATTCCAGGATTTTTTTTTAAAGGCTCCAGATTACAGTATCCATCAATAAATTTAGTTCCCGAAATGTTGAACATTCCCAAACGAATGGTCAACCTAATGCTCACCATCTCTGAAGTAAACAACAAGAGAAAGATCACTGAAATTGCTGATTTAGCACATTCATCTGGTCCATGAGTGGTGAAGATACCAGCCTTCCAGCAGAACATAACATGGTCAAGATACATCAATAATGGAAACACCATGGTGAAACTGTCACCATGCAAGCTACAAATCTTCAACCAGACAAAGATGAACTGGGAATTAACACATTTATACCTGGTCCATTTTTTGGGGGGGTAAAAGGAACAAACTAGGTTCCACTATGATGAACAAAAACAAAAAGACATGGAACATTACAGAAAATTAACCTTGTCACAGAAGCAGCAGCAAAGAAAGACCCCAGCTAGCAACACTCACAAGATTATATATCACCCAAGTACCAACCTCTTTTCTGCCAACTGGTGAAAGCCGATCAACCAGAATTCATAACTTATTCCTACCCAGTTGCCAAAATCAGTAGGGCCAATGTGTGCACTGAACATGAAAGATCAAAAAATTTAAGCCACGAACCATTTCAACGACTAAAATGCCACAAATTATCACCAAGGAATTAGCATTTCAAACTGCAACCACTCCCTAGTAACAACGAAAACTGAGAGCAAACAGGGGTGAACATTATAACAGGTCTATATAGCCTTAACATGATGTACGTCGCAGAACGGTAACAATGCAGCATTTCAGGCAGCCTTTACACTTTGGAGGCGATGTGTACGTGGAAGCTCATAATTTACATTCCAAGAAGGAAGGGCTGCTCCCGGCTGATACAGCCATTCACTCATCCTGACCTTCATTTTGTAGGTAAGCAGATTGTGTATGTACAGGGAAGGAAAACACAGAAATCCCTGATTTCATCAGATGATGCACCCCACAAAAAAGAAGAAGAATTGATAGTTTTATGTTCGGCAAAAAACTTTTACATGGCAACTCTTCAGTCTGTGGTTAAGAAAATTTCACATGTACTTCGGAGATATAGTGTATCCTCCTTTTCTAGACGCCTTAGACCATCAGAAATCCCAAGACTGAATATTAGTGATGCTATGGCTGTATGAAATGCACCGACAACTATATTTTGATTGGTTTCTGATGATAAAAATCGGTTGTGTTTCCCCCGCTCCAGAAGAAGCAAAGCACCGTAATAACCTGATCCATATGGACATGGTGTTGCTATAATTTAGGTAAACTCATATAACTAACTATAATAAATTCATATCTGTAGGCCAGTGTCAAATAGAAAAACAACAAAATATGACATGATATTTTTTGCATGACACATAAATTAGTGCAGAACATATAATGTTTTAGAAAATAAAAGCTATTCGTAATCAAGCTTCAAGCACAAGATGTCAATAATTTTGTCAGTTAATAATTATATTGCGATAAATAAGATAACCAATTGTTGGACTATTTTGCTTATGCAGGTTTGCCTAAGCTAGATGGGAATTAATGGTAGACAGATGGATTGAAAGGAGCTGCACAACATACTACCAATGATAGACTTGGATGGACCATATCATGGGTAGGTAGCTCGATTCGAACAGCGTCAATTAATTTCGCGTTCTTCCTCAAATGGAAGATCAGTACAGTGTACACCATTTGCCAACCTCTTCCACAAATTGCAATTCACCAATAGAGCAACAAAAGTAGCACTGCACAGCTTGTGTCCCATCTAATAGCATCAACAAATGTAGAAACTCCCTCTGATCCATATTTCGTGTTGCTCAAATGGATGTATCTAGCACTGAAATACGTCTGCGACAAGTAATATGAATCGAAGGGAGTACAATCTTGCAGTTATTTCCAGTCACTATCTCTCAACATTCAACAACCAATGTAGAAGAGTTGTACAATCTTGCAGTTATTTTCAGACACTATCTCTCAACATTCAACAACCAATGGAATCAAGCTAATCCGTAGCACCGGTTTCTTCTGTAATCTAAAAAATTCCTTGGCACCTATACGGCATTCACATTCACATTCGTCCCATCAAAATCTGCGAGCTACAAACAATTTGAAGGTACAGTCGTCGTACCTCTGATCAAGGAGCCTGGACTGAACAATCCTTGTGTATGATTTCAGCTCCTTGCCGGCTTTCGCAGCACCGCCGAGAGGTAGGTTGATGTCGATGCGCCACCGGCCTTCTCTCCGGCGACCCACTTGAGCTTCTTGTAACCAAACCTCTCAATGAGCTTGGCAACCACGCGCCTCCTCTCCTCGCTCTGGCACAGGTAGCTGTCGATCCAGAGCAGCCCGCCGGCGCGCAGCACCCGGTCGACGTCGAACATGAAGAACTCCAGCGCCTCCGGCGTCGTCGCCTGCCCCATCGCGGGCGCGCCGGCCTCGTCCAGCGCCGCGGTGCCGACGTGCACCAGGTCGAACACCCCGTCGTAGAAGGGGAACCGGTGCGCCGGCGAGAGCAGGAGCGGGAACAGGCCCCTCGACGCCACGAACTCATTCATCGGTTTTCCGGGCCCGTCGAGCACGGAGGTGACGACGGTGACCCCGCGCTCCCTCATCCGGGCGGCGAAGTTGGCGGCGCCGCCGGCGACGTCGAGGCCGATCCGGATCTTGGACGCGCCCAGGCGCAGCACGTCGTCGACGAGGAACTCGTGGCCGCCGCCGCGCGCGGGGCCGGCCCAGCGGCGGTGGTCGAGGCCCATGCCGGAGGCCGGGAGCGGGGCGCGGGGCCCGCGGGTGAGGCACCGGCGGCGGGGCAGCGGCTCGCAGCCCTTGGAGACGAGGCGGCGCGGGAGGGTGGCGTTGCGCGGGCAGGCGGAGTGGGGCGCGTACGACATGAAGGCCGAGAGGAGCGCCAGCGCCGACGGGGAGCGGAGGCAGGAGGCCGCGACGGCCGCCGGCATGTGGGTGAGCCCCGTCCGCGCGTCGCGGCCGAGCGGCAGCGCGTGCGGGGTGAGGAAGAGGAGCAGCTCCGGGGGCAGGCCGTCCGGGAGGCGGGCGCCGGAGGAGGAGGAGGCGCCGCCGATCTCGAGCGCGATGGCGGCGACGTGCGCGGAGAGGTTGGCGGAGGAGGAGGGGGTTGCGCCGGCGGCGGGGTCGTGGCGGGGAGGGGCGGCGAAGAAGGCGAAGAAGGCGAGGAGGTTGGTGCAGAGGAGGGAGAGCAGCATGAGGAGGTTGAGCGGCGCCGGTGAGCAGAGGCCGGAGAGGGGCCCGCCGTGGCGCCGGCGGGACGCCGGCAGCTTCAGGGACACTGACCCCATGGCGCGCGCCGCCGGCTCCGGTGCTCCCCCGAGCGCCCGAGAAGAGGGACGGAAGGCAGCGGCTTTTGCGAGCTCGGCTGGTGGGAGCTCCGGCGCGGCGCGGCGCGGCCGGGAGGGATCTCGGGCGCCGCTCCGGTCGCCGGCTTGCTGAGCGAGAGCGAGTGGAGTGGAGTGGGGAATGTGGGAGTGAGATAGCGAGGACCGAGGGGCTTGTCGTTGTGTATGACATGCGGTCTCGTAGATTATACCTTAATTTATTTGTTAATCCCAAACACAGTACATTTCTTTAGTTCTAAAATACATCAGGTTCTACGTTTGGCCTAATACAAAATTTTAAAAGTTTTTAAAGATTCCTTGTATTATTTGTTGGATTAGGTCTAACTTTCTTTACTAAACTGCGAACGTCTTTGTAACCGTTGGATTTGAGCGCGAATCTTCTAGCAGAGGAGAGCAGCTACGTCGGCGAACGAAATTGATCAAGGAAAACACAGTCGTCGCGGAAGCATCCACTCGTCTTCGCACTACTCATCCCCATCTCTGTCCCGTCGTTAACCGTCCCTCTCCTCTTTCTTCCTACCGGCCACCCACTCTGTTTGTTGACCAGCTAGTGGCGTCGAATCATCCCTCTCCCCTGGGTGGTTTTCCGGCGATGGTCTTGTCCGGATTCCTTGCGGTGGCGCGGAGGAGGAGGCTCGCGCGTCACGCGGCCATCAAAAGTCGATGTCGCGACTATGTCGTCGACGACGAGCAGATGAATCCATGCGTGGTGGTGTCGCGATTCTGATGGGCCGCAGCTGCCAGAGGTGAGGCACTGAGGTGCTTGTGCGTGCACGTCACCATCAAAACCCTCGACAACGTGGTGGAAGGAAGTGACCAAGTCTTGTCGGCGGCATCAGATCCTGGTGCGCGGCCCCATGTCATCAACGGCGGATAGAGTGCTTGCCTGTGTGGTGGTGTCACTGTTTTTCGGAGGGCCAGAGGTGATGCTCGGGGGGCGCCCACGCCCGATCTGACGCCGGAGGAAGATGCTTGTGCGCGCTAGCAAGACCCCACCACCAGCTACCCCACACCTTCCATCGGATGCCCAGCCTCCTCCACGCTACTGCCCTCTCCGGTGAGCACCCCCTCTCTCTTTTTTTGATTTGTAAATAAGTTGTTTTCCTATGAATCATAACTTTTGTTGATATATTCATTGCGATAGTTGTGTGGCATCGATAGTAGTCCTTGATTCCTTCATGCAAATCCTTTTAGGAGCTTCCTTTGTGCAAATCCATCAAGAGTTTTGCCATGTTCTATCATAGGTTTTCATAGTTTTGCCATGTCATGGTTTTTGTCATAGGTTTTTGCCACGGCAAATAGAGAACCATGAGAATTTTGATCATTGTTTTGCCATGTCATAGTATGACCATCGTTGATTTTTGCCATGGCAAATTGTGCTCTACTTTAGTTGTTTCACCCATGACATTTTGCCACAATTTTGCATAGGTTTTCATACAAGCTTTGCCATGCATAATGGTATAGTTTTCTTATGTCTCTTCATAACATGGCAAATTCATATTTGTTCATACGGCAAACTCCATAATGGTCACATGGCACATTCATAACATTTTGTTTTTATATACGCTTTCTGTTTATAACATGGCAAATTCATTTATTGTCATATGGTAAATCTCTAACATATTTTATTTTTGGTTACCAGGATGACGGCGATGAGAAAGAGAATCAGCAGTTGCAGAGTATGCTTGTATGGAGGGGAGCGGCAGGAAGGAGGGACGTGGTGCCGTCGTGTGCACCCGACAAGGTCACAACATTTCAGCATTTCGCTGTCGTCTGAGGGGTGGCTGAGCCACTGCTGTCTGCGTTGGGCGTAAGCGAGGTTGATGGCATCAAGAGGAAATCGTTATGCTCCGTTCTCCGCCCGTCTCTGTTTTTTTGGATCATCAAATGTACCTTTTTTGCGATTGCAAAGGCACCAACTCTTAATTTTTTTTGGGATGAATTCAGTTGGTTGTTCTCTTGTACCTTTTTTAACTAGTCATTTGTAGCAACAATATGTTTTTAGTTGTTGTTCATTTAAAATCAGTACAAAATTGAGAATTTTATACTAAAATTAGTACAAAGTTGAGACACTTCTTTTGCGATGGAGGGAGTAATATATTGTGGTTGGTTGCTCTGTTGTTTTGTAGCTGCAAGAACACAAGAGTCTTCCTCGATTGATTAAAATATAATTAATATATTTCTAAATCAGTCGCGAGTGCTTCCTTAAAAATTCCACACTTATAGGAAGATTGCTACAGAGCATCTTTGCAGTTAGACGTGGCTTTCTTCCAACTACACAACTCGCCCCTATCATATCTCTACCTTATAATAATGAAGGGAGGAGTGCTTCTCACGTCCATCGCTCTTTTTATGAAAAAAAACCTTTGTTAAATTAAAAAAACGATGTTTTCCACGCAGCCCAAAGTTAAGTGACAAAAAAATCGTTTTTTGTATTTTTTTAGAAATCCCCTTGTGTTTTTGTGAAATAAACCCGCAGTCCAAAATTAAGAAAAAATGAATCGTTTTATTATATTTTTCTATAAAACCCCCTTCCATTTCTATTTATTAATAAAAATTCTTATCTTCTAAGCCGTAACTCCAATTTTAATTTTTCATATACGAAATTTGATTAGAAAAATATGTAGAATCTGAATATGATGTTATTTTACCTGTTTAACATTTTTCAAATTCTATTTATGACATAATTTTAATCAATAGCAACGTGTATAATCGGAACATGGTGTTATTTTACCCATTTAACATTTTCAAAAGTCTATTTATGGTGTAAGTTTAATCAACAACCCATAATCCATCTTTTTTCGGTACTGAGACCGATCCGTGTTACAAATGAACACCTCAGCATAATCAGATTGAAGTCCTTTAAACTGCGACACCAATTTTAATTTTTTATATATGATATTTGCTTACAAAAATGTGTTACTTTACCTATTTAACATTTTTTATATATGAATATGGTGTTACTTTACCTATTTAACATTTTTTAAATTCTATTAATGATGTAGTTTTAATCAATAGAGATGTGTATAATCTGAATATGATGTTATTTTACCTATTTAACATCTTCAAAATTCTATAAAAAGATAAATGAACCAAATAGTTATAAAAAGATAATATATGCCACATCCGAATCATAGACAGGACGAGGGCCGATGGGGAAGGATACCAAAACCATCGCACTATATAATAAGAAGGAATAATAAAAGTAAAAAAATAGACGAGTATCTATCTGAAGTAAGAATTTTTTTCTTTCAGAAAAAAGATAAGAACAAGAGGCTCACCACGGTGGTGCCGGCGACGAGATCGGCGCGGGCGATCGACGGCAGTGAAGACGGGGACGGGACGTGACGGACCGCTAAACCTAGACAAATCTCGGGGAAAATGGAGCTCGGAGGTCGAGTTTCGAGAGGAGAAAGATTAACTAGTGTGGCTCAAACATTTCATCAAACACCTTATGTGCATAGGAGTTGAGATAGAGCACCCAAATGCCCTCCCCTCGCCGGCCAGAAAAAAACAGAGCACTGTGGAGTGCTCTGCCGAGGAGATGGGGTATATATAGGCAGCTCATTTGTCCCGGTTCGTGGCTGGAACCGGGACCAATGGTTGTGGGCCAGGAGCGAGGCCCATTGGTCCCGGTTCGTGCCTAGAACCGGGACAAATGGGTCACCATGAACCGGGACCAATACCCATGAGGCCACGGCCGGCCCCCTGGGCTAACGAACCGGGACGAATGCCCCCATGGGTCCCGGTTCGTGACAGAACCGGGACTAATGGGCTTCCCTGCCCGAACCAAAGCCTTGTTTTCTACTAGTGTTACTTCAGACCATGCCTTGTTAAAGTGTTGACCATGCATTGAAAAAATGTTAAACTTGTATTTCAAAAAATTGAGTCAAGGATTTGGAAAAAGAAAGTGTAAAATGTGTACAGAAAAAATGTTGGCCTACTAAAAAATATTATGCGGTATTGATAAAATGTTAATCAAGCATTTAAAAATTGGTAACTGTATATTTGAAAAAAATGTTGACCATGTATTCAATAAATCTTAATCTTATACTTTAAAAGTATTAAAAATGTATATTAAAATAAAACTTATTAGATGTATACCGAAAATGTGTATAGAAGACAATGAGAACCTGAGATAAAACAAAAGAAAATCAATGAAAGACGAGAATGTATGTAGTTATGAATATTCTAAATAAATATATTACAAAATATTTTACATAAAACATTAAAAAATGATAAGCAAGCATATGTAAAATGTTAAATGTACATTGAGAAAAAGTTTCTAATGAATACAAAAAATATAACACGTGTAAAAAAATCGATCATGTATTAATCCAAGCATTTGATTTTTTTCAAACAAGTACTTAAAAAATGTTAGACAAGCATTTAGAAATTGTTAAATGTGTATACAAAAATGTTCACCATATATTCAAACACTTTTAAACTTGTTTTTGCAAATTTTTAATCAAGCATATGAAAAATGTTAAATGTGTACAGAAAAAATATTGACCATATATTCAAAAAATATTAATCAAGCATTTGAACAAATGTTAAATATATGTAGTTAAAGTGTTGACCATGCATTGAAAAAATGTTAAACTTGTATTTCAAAAAATTGAATCAAGTATTTGAAAAAAGAAAAGTGTAAAATGTGCACATGAAAAATCTTGGCCTATTATAAAATATTATGGGGTATTTATAAAATGTTAATCAAGTATTTAAAAATTGTTAACTGTATATTTGAAAAAATGTTGACCATGTATTCAATAAATCTTAATCTTATACTTTAAAAATATTTCAAATGTATATTAAAATAAAGTTTATTAGATATATACCGAAAATGTGTATAGAAAAACAATGAGAACCTGAGATAAAACAAAAGAAAATCAATGAAAAACAGGAATGCATGTACTTATGAATATTCTGAATAAATATATTGCAAAATATTTTACATAAATCATTGAAACATGCTAAGCAAGCATTCGTAAAATGTTAAATGTACATAGAGAAAAAGTTTCAAATGTATACAAAACAATATAACATGTGTAAAAAAACCGATCATGTATGAAAAATATTAATTCGAGCATTTGATTATTTTTAAAAACAAGTATTTAAAAAAATGTTAGACAAGCATTTACAAATTGTTAAATGTGTATACAAGAATGTTGACCATATATTCAAACACTTTTAAACTTGTTTTTGCAAAATTTTAATCAAGCATATGAAAAATGTTAAATGTGTATAGAAAATATATTGACCATATATTCAAAAAATATTAATCAAGCATTTGAACAAATGTTAAATATATGTAGTTAGAGTGTTGACCATGCATTGAAAAAAATGTTAAACTTGTATTTCAAAAAATTGAATCAAGGATTTGAAAAAAGAAATTGTAAAATGTGTACATAAAAACTTTTGGCCTAGTATAAAATATTATGGGGTATTTATAAAATGTTAATCAAGTATTTAAAAATTGTTAACTGTATATTTGAAAAATGTTGACCATGTATTCAATAAATCTTAATCTTATACTTTAAAAATATTTAAAATGTATATTCAAGTAAAGTTTATTAGATATATACCGAAAATGTGTATAGAAAAACAATGAGAACCTGAGATAAAACAAAAGAAAATCAATGAAAAACAAGAATGCATGTACTTATGAATATTCTAAATAAATATATTGCAAAATATTTTACATCAATCATTGAAAAAATGCTAAGCAAGCATTCATAAAATTTTAAATGTACATAGAGAAAAAGTTTCAAATGTATACAAAACAATATAACATGTGTAAAAAAATCGATCATTTATTAAAAATATTAATCGGAGCATTTGATTTTTTTTAAAACAAGTATTTAAAAAATGTTAGACAAGCATTTAGAAATTGTTAAATGTGTATACAAAAATGTTGACAATTTATGAAAAAGCTTTTAAGCTTATCTTTGCAAAATTTTAATCAAGCATTTGAAAAATGTTAAATGTGTACAGAAAAAATATTGACTATATATTCAAAAAATATTAATCAAGCATTTGAACAAAGTTAAATGTATGTAGTTAAAGTGTTGACCATGTATTGAAAAAATGTTAAACTTCTATTTAAAATAAATTAATCAAGGATTTGAAAAAAAGAAAGTGCAAAATGTGTACATAAAAAACGTTGACCTATTAAAAATGTTATGGGGTATTTATAAAATGCTAATCAAGCATTTAAAATTGTTACCTGTATATTTAATAAAATGTTGACCATGTATTCAATAAATCTTAATCTTGTACATTCAAAATATTAAACATGTATACTAGAATAAAGTTTATTAGATATATACCGAAAGTGTGTATAGAAAACAATGAGAACCTGAGATAAAACAAAAGAAAATCAATGAAAGACGAGAATGTATGTACTTACGAATATTCTAAATAAATATATTACAAAATATTTTACATAAAACATTAGAAAAAATGCTAAGCAAGCATTTGTAAAATGTGAAATGTACATGGAGAAAAAGTTTATAATGTATACGAAGAAATATGACACGTTTAAAAAAATCGATCATTTATTTAAAAATATTAATCCAAGCATTTGATTTTTTTAAAACAAGTATTTTAAAATTATTAGACAAGCATTTAGAAATTATTAAATGTGTATACAAAAAAATGTTGACCATGTATTAAAAAACTTTTAAACTTGTCTTTGCAAAAGTTTAATCAAGCATATGAAAAATGTTAAATGTGTACAGAAAAAATATTGACCATATATTCAAAAAATATTAATCAAGCATTTGAACAAATGTTAAATGTATGTAGTTAAAGTGTTAAACTTGTATTTCAAAATTTAATCAAGGATTTGAAAAAAGAAAGTGTAAAATGTGTACATAAGAAACGTTGGCCTATTAAAAAATGTTATGGGGTATTTATAAAATGTTAATCAAGCATTTAAAAATGTTACACAAGCATTTTGAAAATTGTTAACTATATATTTGAAAAAAATGTTGACCATGTATTTAATAAATCTTAATCATGTACTTGAAAAATATTAAACATGTATATTAGAATAAAGTTTATTAGATATATACTGAAAATGTGTATAGAAAAACAGTGAGAACCTGACACAAAACAAAAGAAAATCAATGAAAAATGAGAAAAGGGAAACAAAAGCCGACATAATATAGAGAAGAAAGAAGCTAGTGATAAACGAAAAAAGAAACAAAGAAAACCTAACAAAATAGAAAAAAAAGTTAAATAGAGAAAATAAACGAAGAATAACAGTGAGAAAAAAACCAGTGACGCTTTTTTCTTTAAAGAAGGTCGTGACCATTGGCTAGCAGTGCAACGCTATAGCTAGGACATCGTGGGATTGATTCTTGTGTGACCCTTGTTCTGTGTAGTTATTTTAGTGTGAATGGGCCGACCCGAAACTATAGACGCTCTTTAGGTGAGACCGAAGGAAGACTCACTATAAGCGAGATATAGCCCCTGCAATGTAAATGAGAGCGTACAAAGGCAGAGGAAGAGAAGGAAAACAGTCGCTCGCTCTGCAGGCCCATGAGAATGGAAGGGAAGCAGGAAAAAAATAGAAACAAAGAAAATTGTAAAAACCAAACTCCTCACAACCCCAAAAAAATCGCAAAGATCGAACGCGCCAATGCCGATGGCCCTATTGCGGTCGTGGCCACGACGCTCGCTGCGCCCTACTGTGATCGTGGCTATGACGCTCGCCGCACTTAATCCCAAGCACACTACGGCCCTTCCCATCGACACCTCCAACATCTTGGGAACCCTACCCTGACACCGCAAATCACCACCGTGATGACTACAATTGCGATGCCATGTCGACAAACCTTCGGCTGCTGACAAAAATTGTCGTCGCCACCATGTCAATCGCTCAACATCCATCGAACCCCATGGCGGAATGAACCCTACAGAAAACAGGGGGGGGGTGGGGCGGGGCGGGAGCAGTGTACGCCTTAGCCCAATGCTGGAGCCGATGAAGAACTTGACTCCGAGCGGTCGAAGACGCTCGAATTGCCAGCGGAGACAAAGAAACCATACTGAATCACCTGCGGGGCGGAGTGACGAGACGGGTTAGGAAAAGATGGGGGACTGGCGTTAGTGGAGCGAGGGAGGGGGTATAGGGAACGTTCACTCAGCCGACAGTTAGCGCAAACAAATTCTGCGCCTCACATGGCGATCCTCACACCAAGATCCGTGCGATGCATCCGAGGGCGCAGAGCGCGTTCACACAAGATCAGTATAGAACTAACGTCAGTTCTATAGTGTTTAGGACATTACTCACTCAACTTGCCTTGCTAGCAGCGCCCAGTTGCTTGGGACAAGCAACTGACATTTTTACTTGACAATATATATTAGCAGAAAAAAGAACATCTACATTGACAAGATTTAAAACCAATAGGATTAATTTAGGAGATGTATTTATTTGACAGTATATATTAGTAGAAAAAAGAACATCCACACTGACAAGATTTAAAACCAGTAGGATTAATTTAGGTGACAAGACGAATTCTATGGTCGGAAAATTTTGTATACAGCCGAACAGATAGCACTGCATTTTATTTTCTAGGGAAGCCATACACCATCCAGAACAATCAAACATTCGCTTCCCTTTGGTATTATCGTAAGTAAACACTGACCTCATATTATTTGCAAAAAGAAAACACTGACCTCATACAACTTGAGAGAGGAATCACAAAGTTCCTGGCATGCCTAGATTTTTCATAGCAAGGAAGGATGCATTTCAAAGCTTCATCACATGCTATCACATTATGTGAAGATCCACTATTTCAATCAGGACAGTAACCACAAAAAAGGTAATGCAAACAATACAACGAAGGTAATGCAAACAATACAAAGAAGGTAATTGCAGCTCCCTCCATATTTTCACATCCGGGCTTGGGACTGGCAAAGGCAGTGTTAAACCACAACAATACAAAAAAAAAATTATACAACAACATCAATCATTCAAGCAAAGCATACAGGACACACAATCAAGCAAATGCAATATCAATGCAGCTCCCTCCACATTTTCACATCCGGGCTTGGGACCGGCAAAGGCAGTGTTACACCACAACAAACAAAACATACAACATCAATCATTCAAGCAAAGCATTCAGGACACACCATCAAGCAAAGCATTCAGGACACACCATCAAGCAAATGCAATACTAATTCAAACACACACACACACAGTCGGTCACACAGACAGTCACAGTCACAAACAGATTCAGTCACACAAACACACAGTAGCAGTCACACAGAGTCAGTCACACATACAGTCACAGTCACACACAGTCAGTCACACATACACAGTCACAGTCACACACAGTCAGTCACACACACAAGAGATAGAAAGGGCACAAACAGAAAGCTAATACTACAAGCAAGACCCAAAATGTAAGTTGTTTGGCATGCAGTACCTTCCAGGAATAACTTTTGCTATTTCTGCTCATTTATTCCCAAATACCTGATGTCATTAATCAGTGCATGTTCCTCCTCAGTAGTCCAAGCATCCTTCCATATGTTTGGATTCAGATGATTATGCCACCTAAGATGTTTTGAATGAATTCAAAAATCAGCTTCATATTAACAACTATGATGTTTTGAATGAATTCAAAAATCAGCTTCATATTAATAACTGCATCACCTAGACCAAATGTGTTTCCCCCGATAGCAGCCACAACTTGATTGAAGAATAGAGCAGCCGTCTGCAGAAACAAGAACAAAATAGTTAGCACGGACTGCGAATAGAGAAAGAGACGCCAAGAAATAACAAGTTACTCAAGGCAATTACCTGTTCATTAGCAATCGGAGGAAGTCCACCAAAGTAAACACGCCGAGAATGCCGAGTAACCTAAGAAAAGAGTAGTCAGACATATGCATCTGGAACAAGAAAAATCTCAAGCACAAAGGAAAAAATCGAGCATACCTACTGTGTCATGGCAGTGGCTGCATAGCAAGTGGATTGATGCAAAGGAAAGAAAGAATTAGAAAGTAATAACAAAACATTGAATGATAAATAAGCATAATAGATCACAGGTGGGTTCATTCTACCATCACCAAATAAACTGCAAATCAGAGTGAATCTGGTCGCGTTGTGATGACAGAATGGACTATCCATGATTTGAGTACTAGCTACACTGAATCATAAAAGGAGCACAGTAGTCACCTGTCCTAGAGCGGATAAATTGAACATGTTCGGGAGCATGTTCGGAAACATCCCAGGATCAGCAGCAGGAAGTTCTGGTAGCCGACCTGCAATGCATCAACAGAGAATTGTTACCAGTGTGTTTACCTTGCACATAGGGGGAAGATGCATTTCAGCAAACCATATAGAAATAAAACAATCAAAAGAAATACCTTGCAATGCGACCATTTTGTTAGTCCATACTTGTTTACAAGGTCAATAATTTTGTCATCTTCCTGTAGAAAAAACATCATAAGTATAAGTATAACTATAAAATGTGCAAAATCTTTTTTTTCTCGAGCAAAGTCAGGAGTGCAATGACAAACCTCTTGAGTCCAAAAGGACCTTTGATGAGTTCAGTGTTAAAGAACCTTCTGCCATGGATGTAAACATTGCACCTCTGTCCTATCCGGAAATAATTCAGCTGCGTAGGTAGATACTGACACAATATGTGAGCTCACCACACTTGCATATATAGAACAACGTCCAAAGAAGCATGGTATTACTATATAACTAGCTAAAATGTGGGATATGCATAAATATTGTGTACAAACTTGAAAGGAGTTAAATTCGAGAGGGGTTACCATACAAACACAGACCAGGTTGATGAGTGATCCACGGCTTCGGTTCAAACACAAGAAGCACACCATCAGAACCATAACAAATCAAATTAGCCATCATGAAATCCACCCTGGATTCTACATATACATCATTCTGAGCACAAACATCATACTTGTGGCAGGAAAATATACAACAATGCATTGAAGAGTGTCCAAAGGGCAATGATACTACCAACTACAGAGGTATGTAGGTCATAAAATTACATGCCCATGACCTTATAGAAATTTCCATGCATTATCAGGTGCCAATAGGTAGTTATGGAGTGCTTGCACAATGACACACAGTCACAGTCAACACACATATACACACAGTCAATACACAGTCACAGTCAGTCAACCCACACACACACAGTCACAGTCAGTACACAGTCAGACAGTCAACACACACACAGAGAGAGACACACACACAGACAATGGAAACAGTCACAGTCAGTCAACACACACACACACACAGTCACAGTCAATACACAGTCAGACAGTCAACACATACGCAGACAGACACACACAGACACACACATACACACACATACACACACACACACACACAATGGAGCGCTTGCACACAAGAAACGGACAAAGAAACACACACACAGAGTCAGTCACACACACAAATTGTCAATCACACACACACAGTCACGGTCACACACACAGTCACACAGACACAATGGAGTGCTTGCACACAAGAAACAGACATAGATAGGATGAAACTAGTTGAAGACATGAGAAAAAGTAAACTATTTGTTCAAGCTTCCCGTTCAGAACCTTTCAACTCTGCATTATTTTAGTTCTTCGATTCCAAACCTCACTTCATTACCCAACTACATGCTAGGAGGCCGCTACTGTTATATAAACGAAGTCAAGTGTAAGAGCGCCAGAGAGCAAATTAGGAGGTACCTTTTCTTTATCACCAAATTTCAGAGTCTGCACGTACCAAAATTGTATTTTGTGTCACAAGATGAACCTAAAGAACTCACCAGGAAAATACTCAAATTAACAGATCAAGTGAATCATGGAGAACATCATGTAGAATAGCAGTCCAACAAATCCAAAGCAATTCAAGTATATATGTAGATAATCAGAGCTCATGTACATGCAAACCTTTCCCTCCCATAAGGTGATAAATTTGCAAGCTGAAGATCAAAATTAGATTACCTTAGTTGGTAAAACAGAAAGCGATAGGAACCCTGAGCAATCCTTGGCATAATATCAGCATACTATCAGAATTATCGGTCCTGGAAAGAGCAACATACTATCAGCATGAATACATAATCTTGTGAAGTGAACAAGGAAAACATTGCTAAATAAGCGTTTTGGGACTACAGACATTAGCATCACAAAATGTAGAAAACATAAATATACCTGCGCTGTAACCCATCAGTGCCCTTAGCAACACAAGGAAGAGCAAATGTGACATTTGTCTATATCCTACCTGAAATACTTAGAAAAGCACTATTCCAATGAATGGACAACAGTAATACAAAAAAAGAACATGATATCCACATAAGAGATAACGAAACACAGATATCACAAAAAATGTATTGTCAAACACCACGGTATACATGATTATTATGATAAGAAAAAAAAAGGAACAAAGACAGGGAAAATGATGCTGTGATGAGTGAGTGAGATATATAAGATAGGCATGAGATGCATTGGATGCCAAATCGGCCACACAAAGGAGTGGAAGCCAAGCAAGTGAGTGTTACAGGAGTCTAACTTTTCTGCTCAGCCTATCATCATCTATCAGCAGGAGAGAAGCCTGGCCAGTGCACATCTCAGGATCCCTGCCTGCTCGAAACGGCCTAAATGGTTTGCATCCCTGAACACATCCCCATATATGGGGAGACGACATTGGAACACAAGCAAAGCATGAATAAGAAACCAATTGGGCAGACCATATAAGCACAGTAACACAATCAGAATCACCCATCCAAGCAGTCAAACACAGTCACACACAGATAATGGAGCACTTGCACACATGAAACAGACAAAGAAACATACATAGATAGGGGCACATCAGACACACACAATGGATCGCTTGCACACAAGAAACACACAAAGAAACAGACATAGATAAGGGTACAAACAGAAAGCTAATACATGCAAGGCCGAAGAAAGCTAAGTAAACTCAGAAAACTATAAGGAAGTTCCAGAAACTGAATGAGTAAACTGATTTCTGTAGAGGGGTGAGGGTAATTCAGATCTTCATTCCTGAAAACAGGAAGCTAGTTAGATCATCATCACTACCCACAGTCACACACAGACAATGGAGTGCTTGCACACATGAAACAGACAAAGAAACATACATAGATAGGGGCACATCACACACACAGTCAGACACACACAATGGATCGCTTGCACACAAGAAACACACAAAGAAACAGACATAGATAAGGGTACAAACAGAAAGCTAATACATGCAAGGCCGAAGCAAACTCAGAAAGCTATAGAGAAGTTCCAGAAACTGAATGAGTAAACTGATTTCTGTAGAGGGGTGAGGGTAATTCAGATCTTCATTCCTGAAAACAGGAAGCTACTTAGATCATCATCACTACCCGCAAGTTTGTAGGCACAGAGACGCATGCTTATTCTTGTCACAAAGTCTAGGCAAAGCAAGAAAAGCATTATTTCAGTGACTGGACAGCAGTAGTTGATATCATATCTCATGCATAATTCAGTCAGTGAACCTCAAAAAGGAACAAAGAACAGTAGAAATGTATTGTCGAACGCCACGGTAAATGATTATGATAAGAAAATTGACAGCATGAATGCTCATACACACAGAAAAGAAATACCACTTGCAAACAAAACCTACTTGCGTTGAACATAAATTAAATTAAAAAATTAGCAGATTTACACTATATTAGGTCACAACCAGGTTATAAACAAGCATAGCATAAAATCTATATGCAATCCAAATCCTAATCACGCCCAGGCTTCCCAAGTGCATGGCTTACATAGCGACAAGTACAGAAGTCAGCATTCTTGATATTTTAACCAGTGAATTGCTCCAAGTTGATGCCATAAAATTGAACAGGACAAACAAAAGGGACGTGACAAAAGTGAGCAGCATTGATAAAGAACATGCGATGAACGTGCTTTCACAGATAAATAAATTCTAGAGTTATGCTGGCAGCAGAATTATATGCCCAGGTGGGCAATGACAAAATTCTGGAGTAATGCTATGCAATCTAGAACGAAGCCTAAGGGACTAGCAACACGAGGCAAAAAAGCAGGAAACCTTGTCCAACAGTAGCAGCAGCAGGTGTTCAATTAGTCAAGCAGCAAGCCACATGATTTGCACCCACGGCCTACATGGTTTGCACCCCTGAACACACATCACCATATATGGATAAGCAAAGCATGACAGGAAGTAACCAATTGAAAAGAACAGAAGCAGTAACACGCATCAGAACAACCGTAACGAATCACCCCTGCATCCAGGACGAGAGCACACACGCCTGACGAAACTGAAACAAGCTAGCTGGTAGTACAATAAGAATCGACAGAGGAACCAGAGTATCAAAGGGCACATCTCGACGGACGAACACGAACAAGCTAGCCGTTTGAGATCTGAACACAACCGACGAACAACGCAGGAGCCTAGAAACCAACCTGAACTAGCACGACGAACTGACAATCGCTCTCCGTCTCTCCATCTCCGGCCGCAACCCAATTTCAAAACCAAGACCCGACCGTTCCTGCAACGCTCGCGCCAGCATGAACACGAAGAAACGCAAGATCCAGAGCGGCTCTCAGATAACATAAGCACACGCACAAATTTCTGAATCGCAAACAAGACGGACCAAGAACATGCGAGCGCGTCGGGGCAACGGCGAGGACGAGCAAAACGAAAACGGTCGACGGCGAGGACGAGCAGGACCAAATCAGAAGCGACTCTAAACCGACGACGGCGGGGACGAGCAGAACCAAATCAGAAGCGAGCGACTCTAAACCGACGACGGCGGGGAGGGACGAACAAAATCAACTCGGAAGCGACTCTAAACTGACGAACTGAGCACGAGCAAACTGAAACCACATCGGGCGCGGTTCTAAACGGACGACGGCGAGAAGGAGCAAAATCAAATCAGGCGGGGTTCTCTAGCTACCTAGACCGGCGACGGCGAGCAAAATCAAATCCGGACGCGACTCTGAACGGACAAATCAACCGAGGACGAGCAAAATCAAATCCAGACGCGGTTCTGAACTGGAAAATGGATCGAGGAGGGCGAGCAAGATGAAACCCGGCTCGAAGAGGGCAGACGCGCGGCCCGGACGAAGTGTGGAGGAGGAGCAGCGGGCCGGCCGGAGCGCGGCGGGGAGGTCGGAGGATGGAGGCGCCGCCCGGACGAAGAGAGGAGGAGGAGGAGGAGCGGACCGGGCGGAGCGCGGCGAGGAGGCGAGAGGCGCGGCGCGGAGGAAGAGATGGGGAGGAGGAGGAGGAGCGGGCCGGCCAAAGGGCGCGGCTTTATAGCCGGGGCAGAGGCGGTGGCGGCGGGCGGAGCCTTGTCCTTGGCCGAGGTGCGCGTGGCGGCGGAAAGAAAAGGAAAGTGGAGCGGGCAGGGGCATCAATGCGAGGCCGGCTGCTGTGCGGTGCTTCCGTCTCGAATTGGGGGAATTTCTTACAGTTGCGACGCCCATCCACGCCGTGTCTTGGAAATGTTTTTCTTGATGTTCTCAAAAAGAAAATGTCTTTTTTAGTACAGGCCATGGCATACCATATCATATTAGTCCATCTTAAACGCTGACCATGAGACGGATATGTATCTATCCTCGGACGTGTTGACATTGAGACGGAGCCGGTCGTCTGACCATGCCGCGTGCATTTCAAGCCGTATTTAAACAAACCGGACGAAATACATGCAAATTGAACGGTTTTCATCTAAATCGGGTGATTTTGTTTTTACGTTTCTGGCATATTTTATTAAATAAAAGCGACCGAAGCTAAACTTAGTCTAAAAATCGAAGGTGGCACACGTCCTCGAGTCCTTATTCTTCCATTTCGTGCCCATGTCTGACGGCCAACTGAGCCACGCGGAGTGGAAGCGCGACCGTCGATGGGCAAGAGTAGAACAAGGGACACGGGTTGGTTCATTGGGCTCGAGGCCTCGCAGCTCCTGCGATGAAATAGCAAGATGAAATATTTATTGCAAAAATGCGGAAAGGATGGGTATAAAAAGTGGCGGCTTACCCAGCTCGGAGGGTTGTACATGGAGAATCCGTCCCGTGGCTTGATGCAGAGGAACTCCTCTTCCTCTCCCTTGTACAGACCGGACAGAATTTTTGCCAGAGCGGCAACTGAGTCCGGCCCCTTACGGCCGCAGCGGGCGGCATCATCTTCCCCGTTAAAATCCCACATAGGGTGGCCTCGATATTGAAGCGGCTGCACCCCTCGCATAATGCATATTGACATAACTTCGGTTGTAGTCAGTCCTGATAGAGCCAGCGCCTTTATGCGGCCCATCAGGTAAGAAACGTCTCTATTATCTTCCTCCTGAGGGCTCCTTGGTCGCCAGTTTAGGCGCTTCTTCAAAGGAGCATTATCGAACTCAGGAAGGCCAATCCGAATAGGATCTGGGAGGGGGACGTCCTCCATATAGAACCACTCTGAAGGCCGGTCTTCGGACGTCTTCTTCGGGGTACCGGATAGGTATCCGGTCCCGGCGATGCGCCATATCTCGGCTCTGCCCACTTGATATATTGAGCCCCTCTGTGTATGGGGCACAAGGCAGAATAACCTCTTCCACAACGCTAAATGAGCTTCGCAGCCCAAAAACAGCTCGCAAAGGGCCACATAACCAGCTATGTGTAATATGGAGGCAGGGGTGAGATTATGCAATTGGAGGCCGTAAAACTCCAGGAGCCCTCGTAGGAACGGATGGATTGGAAATCCGAGTCCCCTTAATAAATAAGGAACAAGGCATACCCGCTCTGTGGCGCCCGGATAATTAAGCTACAGTAATTCCCTGTTAATCATGCCACATCATCGCGGTTACTGTTAATCTCACGTTAGTGCAAACCGATTCAAATTCAAATTTGAATTAAAGGCAAACAATAAAAAATTTTCAAACAATGAAACTAAAATGTCCGGGTTGTGCCAAATAATGCAAAGGTAATTGTGGTGAAGAAGCCCCACTTTTATAAGATGTTTAAAGGCTCTAAAATAATTAAAATAGTAGGTAAAACAATTAAGTAAATACCTTTTATAGTTAATATAACTTTAAACTAATTTAATTGCGTACTAAAAACTTTCTATGGCACTGGTCTAACTTGATATGCTAATCTAGGTGTTAAAGATGTGTTTTACAAAACTAAAATAATTATATTCTAAAATATAAACAGAAAAACAAAACTAGAAAAAAAAGAAAGGAACCCCTCCCCGGCCTAGCTGGGCCTCGAGCCAGCCAGTCGGCCCACCCCGCACTTCCCATGGCCTATATGGCCCTATCCCCTGAAACCCGGCCTAAACTGCTACCCCACTCCCCTTGACCCCCACTCTCCCCACCCCTCCTCTGTTCCTCTCGATCGGGATCGAGGAGATCAACCCGACCCCGCCGACGAACGCCGCCCCACCCTTGGCACGCCGAAACCTCGCCCCGCTGCCCACCTCAGCGGCGCCCGCCTTCTCGTCCCGCAAGGTGCCCGGTCCCCTCTCGACCCGAACAAGATCGGGATCGACCCCGCGCCACCCCAACGCCCGCCGTCACCGACCGCGCCGGCGCCGCCTCGCCGCCGGACTGCCTCGTCCCCGCCTCTCCCTCGCCGGACCTCACCAGGCCTCGCCGTCCTCCTCTCTCCAATGATGTGAGCGAGCCCCCCCTCTCCCCTCTGCCCCGCTCGATGCGCCCGTCACCGTGGCCACTCGCACGTCGCCCGCGCCCTGCCCGTGGCCCCTGCGCTAGCCGCGCCCAGTGCGCGCATCCGGCCCTGCAACCGTTCGCGCCTGCTTTCGCCGAGGCCTCGCCAGATCCTCTCGCCGTATCCGCTCACCCCTGCTTCCCCTGCTCAGCTCTGCCCCGCCTGCTCGCTCACCGGCCACGCCCCTCGTGCGGCCTCGCGCTCGCCCGCCTCTGTGTCCTGCAGGACTGCGGCACCGGGCGCCGCCCGCAACTGCCGCTGGGCGTTGTCGTCCTCAACGCACTCGGCAACCCCCCGCGCCTCCCTTCACCGCCCCTGGACACGGCTCGGCGCCCACGTTCAGACGTGGCCAACCACGTGCGGTTTGGCCACCGGACGGCGAGTCCCGAACACCGCCGTCATCTTCTATGCTCACCGGCGGGCACGCGCACACGCAAGTTTAGCCAGTGGGTTGACCCATTGACGCGTGGGCCCGACCGAATTAACTAACCCCTAATCGCTAGTTAAAAAAAACAATTAATTTCAGTTAACTAATATCTGTTAAGTTAATGACTCCATGACAGAAGGGCCCCACTATAACTTAAATAAAAAAAGGTTAATCTAGTAAAGCCAGAGGCAATGACATGTGGGACCCCAACACTATTCCCCTTTTGACCAGTCAACTTTTGAACTGGTCAACTGTCCCCACCTGTCAGCCTCACAGCCCTTGCTGTGTACACTGTTCTGTGTGCACATAGCAATTTCACCTTTTATTTTGAATTATAATGATTTCAGAATATTGTTTAAACTTCAAAAAAATCATTTAAAATAATTCGTAACTCGGATGAAAAAGTTTTCTACATGAAAGTTGCTCAGAACGATGAGACGAATCCGGATACGCAGCCCGTTCGTCCGCCACGCATCCCTAGCATAGCGAACACGCAACTTTCCCCCTCCGATTCATCTGTCCGAAAACGCGAGACACCGGGGATATTTTCCCGGATGTTTCCCCCTTTCACCGGTATCACCTCATACCGCGTTAGGGCACACCTAGCACCGCGTATTGCCATGTTACGCTTTGTGATGCTTTGATTGCTCTGTTATTTATTGTGTTCCCCCTCCATTACTTCTTTCCGGTAGACCCCGAGACTGCCGGTGACCCCAGTTCGACTACGGAGTTGATGACCCCTCCTTGCCAGAGCAACCAGGCAAGCCCCCCTGATCACCAGATATCGCCTACTCTCTTCTATACTGCTTGCATTAGAGTAGTGTAGCATGTTACTGTTTTCCGTTATCCTATCCTGATGCATAGCCTGTCCTTGTTACTACTGTTGTTACCTTTACCTGCAATCCTACATGCCTAGTATAGGATGCTAGTTTTCCATTAGTGGCCCTACATTCTTGTCCGTCTGCTATGCTATACTATCGGGCCGTGATCACTCGGTAGTTGATCACGGGTATATACTATACTTTATACATGATACATGTGGTGACTAAAGTCGGGTCGGCTCGAGGAGTACCCGCGAGTGATTCACGGATTGGGGGCTGAAAGGACCTTTGTCCCAACGGCCCTTTGTGTGGATCTTTGTGGCGGAGCGACAGGGCAGGTTGCGACCACCCAGGTGAGAGGTGGGCCTGGCCCTGTCGGCGTTCGCGGATACTTAACACGCTTAAC
Organism: Aegilops umbellulata; assembly: GCA_032464435.1. Taxonomy (NCBI): domain Eukaryota; kingdom Viridiplantae; phylum Streptophyta; class Magnoliopsida; order Poales; family Poaceae; genus Aegilops; species Aegilops umbellulata. The sequence continues at coordinate 545,924,458 of CP136060.1, read as the reverse complement.
GAGATCTTGGTATTTGATCTGAGTCTGGCTGCTGGCCTATACGCACTAACCAACTACGCGGGAAAGATATGGGCACTCGGCGTCGTGGTATCAGCTGAAGCACTTTGTGACGTCAGCGACTGAGCGGCGCACGCCGGGTTGGACCGCATAACGTGACTTCCTTTGTAATGGAGGTTGCTAGGTCTGCTCTCCGGCCGCGTACGCAACGTGCAGGTGTGCAATGGGCGATGGGCCCAGACCCCTGCGCGCATAGGATTTAGACCGGCGTGCTGACCTCTCTGTTGAGCCTAGGTGGGGCTGCGACGTGTTGATCTTCCGAGGCCGTGCATGACCCAGGAAAGTGTGTCCGGCCAAATGGGATCAAGCGTGTTGGGCTATGTGGTGCACCCCTGCAGGGAAGTTAATCTATTCGAATAGCCATGATCTTCGGTAACAGGACGACTTGGAGTTGTACCTTGACCTTATGACAACTAGAACCGGATACTTAATAAAACACACCCTTCCAAGTGCCAGATACAACCTGATGATCGCTCTCTAACAGGGCATCGAGGAGGGGATTGCCGGGTAGGATTATGCTATGCGATGCTACTTGGAGGACTTTAGTCTACTCTTTTCTATATGCTGCAAGACGGAGGCTGCCAGAAGCGTAGTCTTCGACAGGATTAGCTACCCCCCCTCTTATTATGGCTTTCTGCAGTTCAGTCCACTGATATGGCCCTTTACACATATATCCATGCATATGTAGTGTAGCTCCTTGCTTGCGAGTACTTTGGATGAGTACTCATGGTTGCCTTGTTTCCCCTTTTCCCCATCTCTCTACCCGATTGCTGCAACCAGACGATGGAGCCCCGGATCCAGACGCCACTGTCGACGACAACTCCTTCTACACTGGAGGTGCCTACTACTACGTGCAGCCCGCTGGCGACGACCAAGAGTAGTTAGGAGGATCCCAGGCAGGAGGCCTGCGCCTCTTTCGGTTGTATCCCAGTTTGTGCTAGCCATCTTATGGTAACCTTGTTAACTTATGTCTGTACTCAGATATTGTTGCTTCCGCTGACTCGTCTATGATCGAGCACTTGTATTCGATCCCTCGAGGCCCCTGGCTTGTATTTTGATGCTTGTATGACTTATTTTATTTGTAAAGTTGTGTTGTGATATCTTCCCGTGAGTCCCTGATCTTGATCGTACACATTTGCGTGCATGATTAGTGTACGATTGAATCAGGGGCGTCACAAGTTGGTATCAGAGCCGACTGCATGTAGGAATCCCCCTTCCACACTCCTTGGCCGAAGTCGAGTCTAGACATTGCTAAACTTTTACTAACATGGTTGTGTGGCTTACGGGCCCACGTCGCCATTGGGTGGTATTAGGATCTTTTATTCCTCGTCTTTACTCTGGGACTCTGATCTCTCTTCTATTCGGGTTAAAATGAATTTGCTAACTCTGACTCTAGGTTCTCGTAACTACTTCCTTCCGGAGAGCCCTTATCACAGATGATCGCCTGCTGCACTAGAAGATTTCGCAGATACTTTACGTTGTTCTTGTGAGACACTTGTGCCTACCGTCTTGCAAATTCCCTACCACTGTTATTTCCTTATGGATAACTGCATACACCTACCATTCTTACATTCAATCCCATTGATCTTGTTATTACAAGGTGCAACGAACTGCTCTCCGTTGTTCCGAGAATCCTTTGAGCTTACTGCCATGCAGTTCCTTACCACCCGAATACCCCTACGGATAATTTCTCACACTTATCGAGTATCCGCCCATCCCCAGTTGATTCTGGTATTTCACAAAAGTCTTTGAAATGCCATTCGATCATCCGAAAATCTCGAGCAGCCAATTCCTCTTGAAAGTCTTACTTGCTTGCATTATGGTTAATCACATAAGTCTCGTAGTCTTATTGGCATCCCTTGTCATTATCATTTTGAGTCTGTTGACTCAATATGTTTGCGAATACACGCAATCATCATTGATCCTTATAAATTACCTTTCCGGCTGAGCTGCCATTCTTTTAACTGGAATTGGTTCTCGACCAATCAAATTGCCATCGATTGTACCCCTAAGCCTACTCAACTTATCCATCCTTGATCAAAGCGTTGCTTCTGATCCCTTGATTTGGAAATCATATTCTTTTGCATTTGAGCATTGAATTAGTCAGTTGTTTCTATAATTCGATGCCTTGGCATTCCTTCTTCCTTTGATTGAGTACCAATACTCACATCAGCCCCGTTGTGGACCGCCATACCCATTGCCGGGTTATTATCCGACAATGTCCTTCACAACCAAAATTCTTGTGAGTTCTTTACCTGATACATAATGCCTTTGGTAAATTGTATATTCTACTTTTGTCAACCATGCTCTACTTTTGAGCTTGTGTTATTTACTACTGAAGTTCATGGTATATGTTTCTAAGAAGCCCCTATGGGTTGAACATATGCCTTCTCTAAACCGTGTGAACCCGAAAGTTTTCACGAGTCATACTCTTCTGGTGCTTCGCCAGATAAAATTTCAACACTGCAACTTCTTCGAAGACGAGAAGTGAATGAAAGTTTATGCATTGGAGAAGTGGGAGTCGACCTTGAACTTTGTGTTCATGCCCGTGGACACGATGTAGATCTTATCATTAAAGCTTCTCTTAAATTAATTATTCCTTCGGTATAAGTTCATCTTATATCTGGGATCTGGCCTTTTGCAATCGTGGCTCCGACCATGTTCTCCTTTAAATATCATTTCTTGTGCAAGTTTAAGCACTTGTCTTCTGTGGATCAATATACCATTCTAACCTATACTTTGATCTTTCGTCGAGTATTACCCCCTGGTATCTCGAGATTATCTTGGGATTGCATAACTTCTTATGAGTTCCTCATCAAGTACTACATTCTCACTGATTACAATTTTTCATGGGCTCTGAGTTACTAAACACTCAAAGACACCGATAACTGAACCGAGTCCGCACTATAGTTCAACAACTTTTAGTAATCTTATTTAAGTATGATTTTGTACCCGATCAAGTCATTCCTAGCCTGATCAACTATATCGTTATCGTGCTATAGTTTAACTGTGCCACCCGGTCCTTATTCTTGGAGCACAACTTTCGAATATGAGCTAAGCTGACGTTGATCTTCCTCATCATATCATTTCGCTTTGGACAACAAGCTTGGTTTGAAGTTGGTGTCGTACCCTTGGACCCATTAACCTTTCACTCCATCATTCCTTTGACTTGATGTCATCGCCGATCGATTACATCTTCATGGAGCCTCTCGATAAAATTATCGTGATCTTCTTTAACAATTGGACTCTTTCCGGGTTATCAATCAAATTCATGATGATAAGTACCAACCTCGTCCCTTGGTAATCTGAGTTACCATTGACAACATCCTTACCTTCTTTTGTCACAAACTTGTTCATGTTATGGATGCAACTTGCTATCCAACTTGTATTATGTTCTACCTTGAAGTATTACTGTCTTTTATGTCAAGGATGTTGTGAGGACTGCTCCACCTCTTAAAGAATTCTTGGTACAAGTGATACATCCTACCATCTACATTCTTCTCTTGGTCCTCGTGTTGATTCCAACCGAGGTACCAACAAGTGAATGGTGCTGTTTGGATTCTGCCCTTCTAGCAACCCTATTGCTTTGAAGTTAATGGTCAGCCGTTCATTCTTGGACTATTGATTATTGAATCACCATTCTAACATTGATCATGCTACTTAAGCCCATATTTCAGGTGCACCTTTCAACCAATGTTTAACTGTGTATGTTTTCCTCGAGCATACATCATTATATCATTTGATCTGACTAATGTTATCTCCTTGTTCACATAATTGTGGAAATCCATCCTTTTGGAAATCTCGAGGAATTGTCGCTGAGTCCATCAGCCACCTCCCCGTCCTCTCCTTAGTTAAATGATGAACTCTTGTTTTGGAACTCGCTTCCATAGTTCATTTCCTGAGAATCTTGCAATGTCATCTCGTCAATTTATGTCGCACCCTTTCCTTCTCAGGCATCCTGAGTCTGAGGTATCCTGACACCAACCAGATCTGAATCTCAGTCAGATATGATGGTTGGGACATATATCCAAGAGTTATATCATTGGTCTTTATATGACCCGGTAAGATGGTGTCATGCCTAGCCCACCTGGCCGAAGGACCTATTGTTATAGTTTCCTTTTTATCAAGCTTAGCGATTCTTCCATTAGGAAATCGTAAGACTTATTTTACAAGTTGTTCCTGATGGATCCTTTGTGTATCCCAAGTCTGACCTTTGCTTGAAGACCATGTCAATGCTATCTCGAAGCATGTCTATGGTACTTCGATTTTCAATAAGAACATTTGAAGCACCATGCTAAATGTTTCTTGTTGAGATTACCCAAACACCGTTGTATGGGTAATGTCATGAAAATTCTCTCCCGTACCTAAAGAGTTTTCTACATTATATCCTGTCACGGATATCATACTCTGTTTGTCCTTGGGAAGGAAATACACCTAAAATATGTGTTTTAACACATTTTCCTTTCCGTGGTTCTGTTTAATCTGATAATCATATTTTCTCTTTCCATTGTTTGGTTTAACCTTTCTTGTGATCTATATGATTTAAGCAGTAATATTCTCCTACTTATGTAAACGCCTCGTTGTACAATTCTGTCAGCAATACCCTGTTACTATTGTTGATGACATTCTGGTAACCACCGATGGACTAGAACTTTACCTATTGGTCCGCCTCGTTCAACGAGCAGGAAAATGGTTCTCTTCGTCCCTCGCCCTTGGTATCGATGTTGTTGCCGACATGACTGATAGGCTACCCTTTGACATGCCTTGCTATCGTGACCATGCAAGATGTCAGCCCCCTGTCTACTTTGACCCACATGGTGGGCCCATAACCCACAGCTCCACAGGATCGAAACCTGACTCTCGTGTACACCCCCCGTTCCCAAGATTATTCTTCACGCTTGGCTTCGTGTGTAATTCGCGAGCCACCTTCCTAGTCATCTATCCTGGTATCAGACATAATACTTATTCTCGTTACTCTGTACCCCTTTCACACCTTGTGTCAGTCATCGAACGATTGTCTACCCGTTTGAAACTTCTTATTGTACCATATTACTTTGCTCTCGGCATGCCTTATTCGTTCAACTCGAGAGATACTCATATGTTCATTCGTGGGATAATCCCCAATGATTACCCCAGGTAGCGTTCTATCGTTGTCAAGCTGCCCCTCTCCTATTCGTAAGTATGAAGGAGCTCCCAAAGAAAGGATGCCAACATCGTCATGATGACCCGAAGCAGAGAAATGAAGACACCCACGTAATGGATCGACCTCTTCGAGAAGAGCAACCAAGACCGAAATGTATCGTTAGAATTTCGTAACCAAATCCCTTCCCCGTCACTTTCCCTCTTAAATCTCGGGACGAGATTTCTTGTAGTGGAGGAGAATTGTGGCGCCCGGATATTTAAGCTACAGTAATTCACTGTTAATCATGCCACGTCATCGTGGTTACTGTTGTTAATCTGTGCAAACCGATTCAAATTCAAATTTGAATTAAAGGCAAACAATAAAAAAATTCAAACAATGAAACTAAAATGTCCAGGTTGTGCCAAATAATGCAAAGGTAATTGTGGTGAAGAAGCCCCACTTTTATAAGATGTTTAAAGGCTCTAAAATAATTAAAACAGTAGGTAAAATAATTAAGTAAATACCTTTTATAGTTAATATAATTTTAAACTAATTTAATTGGGTACTAAAAACTTTCTATGGCACTGGTCTAACTTGATATGCTAATCTAGGTGTTAAATATGTGTTTTACAAAACTAAAATAATTTTATTCTAAAATATAAACAGAAAAACAAAACTAGAAAAAAAAGAAAGGAACCCCTCCCCGGCCTAGCTGGGCCTCGGGCCAGCTAGTCGGCCTACCCCGCACTTCCCCTAGCCTATATGGCCCTATCCCCTTAAACCCTAAACCGCTACCCCACTCCCCTCGATCCCCCACTCTCCCCACCCCTCCTCTGTTCCTCTCGATCGGGATCGAGGAGATCAGCCCGACCCCGCCGACGAACGCCGCCCTACCCTTGGCACGCCGAAACCTCGCCCCGCTGCCCACCTCGGCGGCGCCCACCTTCTCGTCCCGCAAGGTGCCTCGTCCCCTCTCGACCCGAACAAGATCGGGATCGACCCCGCGCCACCCCAACGCCCGCCGTCACCGACCGCGCCGGCGCCGTCTCGCCGCCGGACTGCCTCGTCCCCGCCTCTCCCTCGCCGGACCTCACCAGGCCTCGCCGTCCTCCTCTCTCCAACGATGTGAGCGAGCCCCCCCTCTCCTCTCTGCCCCGCTCGATGCGCCCGTCACCGTGGCCACTCGCACGTCACCCGCGCCCTGCCCTTGGCCCCTGCGCTAGCCGTGCCCAGCGCGCGCATCCAGCCCTGCAACCATTCGCGCCTGCTTTCGCCGAGGCCTGTAGCTTCACTAATTGGCTGTGCAGGACAGAACACTTCATCCAATCTCCGGGCTTAGGGCTACGGGAGCGGGAGGAGGAGCTGCGCTGGCCGGCCATGTTGGGATGGATTTTTTCAGGTGTGCTCCGATGAATGCTCGCTGAAGGAAGATGGTGTGATTTGGATCTGAGAATCCTCGTCTCTTTAAATAGGCAGTTTATTCGCATAGCTAGGGTGGTAAATGTAAAAACGCCCTGGCTTCTCGCATTCATTTGACACGTGGAAGATGGCCATTATTAGGCGTGGAAGCCAAGAAGCGCAAGTATTTATGAGAAGCCGGACACTATTTAACAGGTATTTGGGATTTGGAGAAGAACCCGCCTTGCAATGCCGAAGACAATCTGCGCGTCGGACTCATCGTCATTGAAGCCTGGTTCGGGGGCTACTGAGGGAGTCCTGGATTAGGGGGTATCCGAACAGCCGGACTATATCCTTTGGCCGGACTGTTGGACTATGAAGATACAAGATTGAAGACTTCGTCTCGTGTCCGGATCGGACTCTCCATGGCGTGAAAGGCAAGATTGGCAATACGGATATGTAGATCTCCTCCCATTGTAACCGACTCTGTGTAACCCTAGCCCCCTCCGGTGTCTATATAAACCGGAGGGTTTAGTCTGTAGGACAACAACAATCATACCATAGGCTAGCCTCTAGGGTTTAGCCTCTACGATCTCGTGGTAGGTCAACTCTTGTACTACTCATATCATCAAGATCAATCAAGCAGGAAGTAGGGTATTACCTCCATTGTGAGGGCCCGAACCTGGGTAAACATTGTGTCCCTTGCCTTCTGTTACCATCCGCCTTAGACGCACAGTTCGGGACCCCCTACCCGATATCCGCCCGTTTTGACACCGACAATAACTTTGTACTCTGACCCTATATTAATGGAAACACAGTAGGAGCCTCTCCTACTGTTTAAGGTGTCAAAAAAGCAAAGAAAATCTTTTTTTTAAGTTCAAGCCTCCCGTATTTATTTGTAAAGGGTAGGAATTTCTGCCAATATAATGTTCAGAATACATTATGGTGGCTCATGTAGCCAAACCTTACACAGATTATTTCCTACACCTACCTTAGCAAAGCCATGAGCTGCACAATTTGCTGATCTCCTCACCCAGCTCACCTTCCATCTTTGGCATGACTCCAATAGGCGTTTGACCTCCGCTATCAGCAGCCCCAGCGTTGACAAGTCCCTGTCATGACTTTGAAGCTTTGTAAACAACTTCTTTGCAATCCATCTCGATATGCAGGCTTTCAATATTCAGTTCCTCTGCCATCAGCACTGCATGCCTGTAGGCTTGAAGTTCAATCCTAGCTGGGTCCGAATCTTGAGGAAAGAAGTGGCATGCTCCTCCGAGATGAGCACCCTCATGATTCCTAAACACCACACCCACTCCTCCTTTATCTCCATGTTTTGATGTTGCACCATCGATGTTCACTTTGACCCATCCCAAGGCCGGCACCTCCCACTTCTATACTGGCATGACTTTGACATCTTAATTTTGCTTTGGTAATTATTTGTCTTTATATCATTGTGAGGCCAGATAATCTAGCCATACATGCTTTGCCCAACCGGCTCCCAATAAATAACCCCATCCGGACCACAGAAGCCCAACCCACCGTACCAAAGCACCCATATTTCCCCGGCATTTCCTATTTGGCGTTGCAGGAGCCCATTATAGGCAAATTTACAAACGGGCCCCTGCGTTGGGCCGGCCTGTTATCGTGTAACTTTTTTTTGCGGGGAACTTTAGAGAGCTTTATTAGAAGAACACATTCGCTGGGCAGTCAGCTAGAAAGCTCCTAACCAGGAAGCTAGGTGTGGAGTCCAGCCAGCTTTCGGTCACGTTAAGCGGACATGCACGCTTAGCACACAAATGTGCAGGACCATTAGCGGCTCTTATTACATGAGAAATATGAAAAGACAAAAAGCTAGCAGAGAGCTCTCTAATTTCTAAGAAAATTGGTGCTACTACCGAAAGATTGGTGTCGCTAGAGTTCCAGAGGTTAAATGCCTCAAGACAGTCGGATTCCAATCGCACGTGCATGTATGTAACACCCCGGATGTAACTTGCCATAATTGTAACTCCAACTCTTGCCATTTTCGGCAATGTGATATGATATTCCCTCCGTGGTTGGGTTTTCCTTCATCTTGCATTTTGTCCTTGTCATGCATTTCTTGTCATGTCATCATGTGCATCGCATTCGCATACGTGTTCGTCTTATGCATCCGAGCCTTTTCCCCATTGTCCGTTTTGCAATCCGGCACTCCTACGTCCTCTGACGCCCCCTCTTACCTATTTTCATGCGCGAGTGTTAAACGGTCTCGGAATGGACCGAGGTTTGTAAAGCGGCCTTGGTATAGCACCGGTAGACCGCTTGTCAAGTTTCGGGTCATTTGGAGGTTGTTTGATACTTCAACGGTTAACCGGGTAACCGCGAAGGCCTCGTGTGTGTTGCAGCCCAATACCCCTTCTAAGTGGCCCAAAACCCATCCAAACCCCCTCCACGTTCTCGGTCGTTCGATCACGATCCTGTGGGTGAACACCGCACCTCATTTGGAGCCTCCTACCTCCTCCTATCTATAAATATGTGTGCCTCCCCGATTTTTTCGCGCAGACGAAACCCTAGCAAACTCCTCCCCGCGCCGCCGGACGCGTCCACGCCGCGCCGGACGTGTCCACCGCAGCCTCCACGTCGCCCGGCCAATCTGAGAGCGCCACGTCGCCTCCGGCGTCGTCCCCGCCGCCGCCGGCACGCGAGCCCGCGCCGGGCCCGCGCGAGCCCGCGCGCCTGCCGCCCGAGGCCCGTCGCCGCGCCGCCCGCCTCCGCCTGTCCGCGCCGCGTCCGCCGCTGCCCTCCACGCCGCCGACCGCCGCCGACTTCGCCGGCGCTCGCCGTAGCCGCCTCCTGCGCACCGCCCCGCCCGCGGTCGCCCTCCGCCGCCATCCCGCCGTCGCCGCCTCCCGCGAGCGCCCCGCGCAGGAGCCCGCAGCGCCACCCGACCCCGCCACCGCGCGCCGCCGCCGCAGGGCCTCCACCCGCGCTGCCGTCCGCGCTAGCCGCCGCCGCTCCGCCTCGCCGCGGATCCGGTCGGGCCGGACCGGATCCGGTCGTCCCCGACCTCCCCGGCCACCTCCCGCGCCTCCTCCTCGCCGGAGCTCCTCGCCGGAGCCGCGCCGCCCTCGCCGGAGTCGGATCCGGTCAGTCCGTCCAGGTGGGACGAGATCCACCGGGATCCGAATCGAACACCCGCCCCGTCCCCGGATTTCTCCGTCCCGGGTCTTCTCCGTCCAGTTTTCGCGGGGTAGAAATTCTTCCAAGTCCCTGTTTTCCTATATTCTGGTGCCTACTTTGACATGCCATATCTATCTGCATACCGCTCATAATCATGCATATAATATATAGAAATGTTCATCTGGTTGTGCTCCTCATTTTGTTCCATTGTGTCATTTTCATTTGAGCTCATATTCATGCCCGAAATGATGTTAGAAGAGGGCTATGTGATGTTAGTTACAGATTCTTATCAGAACATGCACTTTTGTCATTTTTGCCATGATTGATGTGTGCATCCTATGATATTGAGCTCTACATGTGTTTTGTAATATGCCATGCTATATTTCCAGAGGTGTATGCCATGTATTTTTGTGATCTCTGTGCTGACTAGCACAAACATGCAAACTAGGGATCATAATGTTGCTGATTTCAGAGACTTAGTAATTTCACCAAGTTATTCCCTGCTGTTATTTTTATGCCATGTGTTCATGTTGTTTCAGAGAGATCTATGCCTCTTTTGAGCATGATCAGTAAGGGTGTTTCGAAAATATGGATGCTCTCTATCCATCAATGCCTTCGTTAGTAATTATCGAGTGCAATAGCTTGAGTAAATCGAGCTCTACTTTTGCTATAAAATGTTATTGGCAGATTGTTTACATGTTATTCGATTTTGCCAAGCTTGTTTTAGTTGTTCTTTGCGTGCTATGATGTTGTTCTTGCCATGACTAGCTTCTATGCCATGTCTTCTTGATGAATGTATGCTTAGTTTACCATGCAAAGCTCTGTAGTGAGTTCATCGAGCTCGTAAACATGCCTACTTGTTATCTGTTTTTGACATGTCCAGTTTTCTACTAAGTCTGAAAACTGTAACGAAACTTGCTTAATTGACATGGGTGCTATTATATTTTATGGTCCTTGTTGGATCATGGTTAGTAAGGGACTTTTGTTCTATGTTTTGAGTAGATTCATTCCATGCTTTGTTTTGCTATATTGTGTTCCTGTAGCAGGTTGTTTCCTTGCTCTAAACATGTCATCCTGATGTTAATTTCTGGCATGATAGTATTTTCACTAAGTCTGTGAAGCTGATATGTTTTGCACTTTTGCCATGCTTGTTTGAACCTGTGGTGGTGTGATTTAGCCGTAGCTCAGTGTTCATCTTTTGTCAACCATCTTGAGTAGTTCACTTCCATATGCTTTGCTGATATGTTTGGATGCAGTAGCTTAATTTCTTGTTGCACGCTAAGTGGCATCATGCTGTTAAACGCAGAAATATGTCATTCTTGTTTTGCTTGTCATTTGCAAACCGTGCATCCGATTCCGGTGATCTTTATATCGATTTCAACCGAAATTACCTCACCTTTCCAGTGGCATACTTGGTTTGCCAATATTATGCCTTGTTCATCTTTTCCTTCCGGAGCACGCATATGCATTGCATACCACATCTCGCATATCATGCCATGTTTTGCATCATGTTGCTTGTGCATTGCATCGTGGTTGATAGTAGTTCCTTTGCTTGTGTTCTTGTTTTGGGTAGATCCGGGAGACGAGTACGTGAACGAGGAACCTGTTGAGAACACTTACGAGGATCAAGCCCTCGACAACTCTGAGAACCTTGTAGGCAAGATGATCATACCCTCGAAATCACTTCTATCTTTGCTTGCTAGATGCTCGCTCTTTTGCTATGCCTATGCTGCGATACCTACCACTTGCTATATCATGCCACCCATATTGCCATGTCAAACCTCTAACCATCCTTTCCTAGCAAACCGTTGATTGGCTATGTTACCGCTTTGCTCAGCCCCTCTTATAGCGTTGCTAGTTGCAGGTGAAGATGAAGTTTGTTCCATGTCGGAACAGGGTTATGTTAGGATATGACAATATCTCTTATTTAATTAATGCATCTATATACTTGGTAAAGGGTGGAAGGCTTGACCTTATGCCTGGTGTTTTGTTCCACTCTTGCCACCCTAGTTTCCGTCACACCGGTGTTATGTTCCTTGATTTTGCGTTCCTTACACGGTAGGGTGATTTATGGGACCCCCTTGACAGTTCGCTTTGAATAAGACTCCTCCAGCAAGGCCCAACTTTGGTTTTACCATTTGCCACCTAAGCCTTTTTCCCCGGGGTTTTCGCGAGCCCGAGGGTCATCTTTATTTTAACCCCCCGGGCCAGTTCTCCTTCGATTGCTGGTCCAAACTAGAGCCCTTTGCAGCGCCACCTTGGGGCAACTTGAGGCCTGGTTTTAGTTGTACGGACTGCTCATCCGGATGTGCCCTGAGACCGACATATGTGCAGCTCCTATCAGGATTTGTCGGCACATTCGGGCGGCTTTGCTGGACTTGTTTTATTACTGTCGAAATGTCTTGTAGTCCGGGATTCCGAGACTGATCGGGTCTTACCGGTAGAAGGAATATCCTTCGTTGACCGTGAGAGCTTATAATGGGCTAAGTTGGGACACCCTTGCAGGGTATTATCTTTCGAAAGCCGTGCCCGCGGTTATGAGGCAGATGGGAATTTGTTGATGTCCGGTTGTAGAAAACCCGAAGTTGACCTTAATTAAAACACATCAACCGCGTGTGTAACCGTGATGGTCTCTTCTCGGCGGAGTCCGGGAAGTGAACACGGTGTTGGAGTTATGTTTGACGTAGGATGTTATAGGATCACTTCTAGCTTCACGACCGTGCTTTGCTTCTCTTCTCGCTCTCTTTTGCGAATGTAGCCACCATATATGCTAGTCGCTTGCCGCAGATCCACCTCACAACCCCATCCTACCTTTAAGCTTAAATAGTCTTGATCTCGCGGGTGTGAGATTGCTGAGTCCCCGTGACTCACAGATTCTACCAAAACAGTTGTAGGTGCCAACGATGCCAGTGCAGATGACGCAACCAAGCTCAAGTGGGAGTTCGACGAGGAACGTGGTCGTTACTATGTGTCTTTTCCTGATGATCAGTAGTGGAGCCCAGTTGGGACGATCGGGGATCTGTGTAGCATTTGGGGTAGTCTTCTTTCATTTTGGTTCCGTAGTCGGACCTTGAGTGTAATCTGGATGATGGATGTTTATTTATGTATTGTGTGAAGTGGCGACTGTAAGCCAACTATGTATCTCTTTCCCTTATGTATTACATGGGTTGTGTGAAGATTACCTCACTTGCGATATTGCTTTCAATGCGGTTATGCCTCTAAGTTGTGCTTCGACACGTGGGAGATATAGCCGCATCGAGGGCGTTACAAGTTGGTAATAAGAGCCTTCCCCGACCTTAGGAGCCCCCACTGATTGATCGTTTTAGCGGCCGAGTTGTGTCTAGAAAAATGTTTTGAGTCATTCAGGAATTACGTATCGGAGAGTTTAGGAATTCTTTTTACTTCCTAGTCTCCTCATCGCTCTGGTAAGGCATCCTGGCATAGAGTTTTGACTCTTCTCTTCTCAAATTTCACTAATTTTTTTTAGGATCACGCGGGTATCTTAGAATCGTTCCGATGGTTTTGTGATGAGAACATTGTCTTGGTGCCTCCTGTCAGGGGTTTAGTGGAAGTGTCCCGGGGAGTTGAGCTCTGAGGTGTTGTCGTCATAATTTTATCGTTGCAGTTCTGGAATACCTGAGTTTAGTACGCCGACATCGAAAATCTCTTTTGTACAGTTGTTGGTGAGATAACCCTGATAGCCCAGTACTGAGGCGAGTGCGGGAGTATTGCCATAACTCGTATAACGGATGCTTTTCGAAGGTTGAGGTAAACGATTTCCGAAGGTTTCTTGGTTATGTGTTGAAGGATGGATACAGCTGGATCTAGGTATTGTTAGTTTGGGTGATATATTTTGTGTCCCCTGTATCCCCAACACCTGATTGCATAACCAGAAAGTTTCGGGCGTTTATAAGTGGAAATTCTAATAGCTTATAGGATATCTTTCCGACATATGTATGATTTGAGATTGGGGCCTAACGTGCTAGTGGTCCGCCTATTCACGGACGATTTACAGTGGTCGCGAGGCATCTTAAAGAATCCTTGGCTATGCTGATTCGGGGACGTCTTGTTTGTCATTCGTGACGTCCGCTGTACGTCGTGCCCGTGTGGGCCCCAGCACGAATACTTTGGGCGAAATCTCTATCATGTGTTTGTTCCGGCTTATTCTGCAAGCCAATCCTTTGTTTTGTTTTCAGTTGTGATATTCGAGTTGTTTCGAGGCAGATGGTGATTCCATACCTTTATCTAAATGGCTTCTCAGCTTATGGAAGTGTGATGCTTTACTTTGGAATTCATTCATTCATTCTTGTTCGGATGTTTATTGTGAAGACTATATGTTGCAATTTCGATATTTTGATTCAGCTTGAATATATGTCTTTCAAGATGCTAATGGATGTCACCCTCTTCAGGATGGCTCCGCCAACGCGTCAGAATCCGGAACGCAATGAAGGAAGTCAGGCTAACCCTCCGCCACCACCTCCGCCTCCGGAGGCATGGCAAGCCTTGATGATAGCCACCAATGCCAACGCTCAGATTCTGATTCAGCTCTTGCAAGATCGCAACCAAGGGCAAGGTAATCAAGGAAATCAAGGCCAAGGCAACAATCAGCCGCATTTTGCTACCCTCAATCAGTTCCTTGCAAATCAGTCAAAGACTTTCAGCTACTGTGTCGAGGCCACAGACGCCGATGATTGGCTCGTGGACATCAACAAGCATTTTGAATGTAGCAATGTCAGACATGAGGACTTTGTCAAGTTTGCCTCTTTTCAACTCAAGGATCAAGCTGCTGAGTGGTACCAACAATACAAAGATTCCAGAGGAGGTCGTGTGATTACCTGGGATGATTTCCGCCGTGACTTCAAAGCTCATCACATTCCAGTAAGTGTTGTTGAGAGTAAGCGTGAGGAGTTCCGCAATCTCAAGCAAGGCAACATGTCTGTGTATCAATACAACACTCAGTTCCAGAAACTCTCTCGCTTTGCTAAGCAGGACATCCCTGATGAAAAGAGCATGATTTACCAATTCAGGCGTGGCCTCAGAGAAGATCTGCAATTAGCTCTCGTGCTTTTTGAGCCGAACAAGTATGATGAATTCTACAACATGGCACTGAAACAAGAGGCTGCCCAGCTCAAGTGTGAGGCTTCTAAGAAGAGAGTCAGGGACGCAGTTCAGTCCTCTTCTTCCTCACTAGTGGCGGCCAAGCAACAGAAGTTCTGGTTGCCTCCTCCTCCTCTGTTCCGTCAGCCTTACCAGCAGAAGAACTCAGGTGGTCGTGGATCTTCCCACCCACCCAACCCTGGATATCAGAACAAGTCTCAGAACCAAGCTCCAAGGCCAAATGCTCCTTACCATCGTCCGCTCTCAGAGGTGACTTGCAACAAATGTCAGCAAAAAGGTCACTATGCGAACAAGTGCTTCAACCAAAGGCGCCTTCCGCCTCCTCCTCCTGTGAGATCTTCAAGCAATGCAGTGGTCAAGCATAATTCCCAGTCTGCAAAGGTGAACATGATGAATGCAGCTCAAGCGGAGGAATCTACTGAAGTGATAATGGGTAATCTCTCAGTTAATGATATTCTTGCAAAAGTCTTATTTGATACTGGTGCATCGCATTCTTTCATTTCAAGACCTTTTGTGGCTATGCATGATTTGGTTACGCAAGTTTTGCCGAGACCTTTGTCTGTTGTTTCTCCGGCGCGACAGTTGTCTTCTCGAGCTTATGTCCCGGATGTTTCCATCAAGATGGGCGACTATAGATTTCTGGCTAAACCAATTGTTCTTGGTGACTCTGATATTGATCTAATTCTCGGGATGGACTGGCTTTCTAAGCACAAGGCTCAACTTGATTGTGCTGCCAGGGAAATTCAATTGACTCACTCTTCTGACGATGTGATCATCTATGCCACTCGTGATGAAACCATTCGGTTGTTTTCTCTCAATGAGAAGGGTGAATTGGATGCTATCTCTCAAATTCTAGTCGTTTGTGAGTACCAAGATGTCTTTCCAGAAGAGCTTCCGGGTATGCCTCCTCACCGGCCAGTTGAATTCGTTATTGATCTTGAGCCTGGCACGGAACCCGTTTGCAAGCGTCCATACAAGCTTGGGACAAAAGAGTTGAAGGAATTGAAGAAACAACTCGATGAACAAGAGCGTCTGGGTCTGATCAGACCGAGTTCTTCTCCTTGGGGTTGTGGTGTTCTTTTTGTCCAGAGGAAGGATGGCACGGACCGACTTTGCGTCGATTACCGTCCATTGAACAAGAAGACAATCAAGAACAAGTACCCACTTCCCAACATCAATGAGCTATTCAAGCAACTCAAAGGTGCTAAAGTGTTCTCCAAGCTTGATCTTTGTATGGGTTATCGTCAAATTCGCATCCGTGAAGAAGATATTCCCAAGACAGCATTCAGAACAAGCTTTGGTTCTTATGAATATACTGTCATGTCTTTCGGCCTTGTCAATGCTCCTCCAACTTTTTCTCGCATGATGAACTTCATCTTCAACCCCTACACCAATGAATTCGTCTTGGTCTATCTCGATGATATATTGGTCTTCTCCAAGAATAAGAAGGATCATGCCAAACATTTGCGATTGGTGCTCGACAAGCTCAGAGAGTATCAATTCTATGCGAAGTTCTCCAAATGTGAATTTTGGCTTTATGAAGTTCTTTATCTTGGGCATATCATCTCTGCCAAGGGCATTGCTATTAATCCCGAGAGGGTGTCTGCAGTTTTGAATTGGGAACCTCCTCAGAATGTCAAGCAGCTTCGCGGTTTTCTTGGACTTGCAAGCTATTGCCGAAGATTCGTTGAGAATTTCTCAAAGATTGCAAAGACTCTTTCCAACCTCCTCTAGAAGCATGTGAAGTATGTCTGGTCTCCTGAGTGTGACGTTGCTTTCAACGCTATCAAAGAGAAACTCATCATTGCTCCAGTTTTGACTCCTCCTGACGAATCCAAGCCTTATGAAGTTTTCTGTGATGCTTCTCTTCAAGGTCTCGGTGCTGTCTTAATGCAAGAGAAGAAGGTTGTGGCCTATACCTCTCGTCAGTTGAAGCCCAACGAAAAGAACTACCCCACTCACGATCTTGAGTTGGCGGCAGTTGTCCATGCGTTGATAACATGGAGACATCTCCTGTTGGGAAGGAAAGTGGACATATTCACCGATCACAAGAGTCTCAAGTACATTTTCACTCAACCCAACCTCAACCTCAGGCAAACTCGATGGGTCGAAATGATTCAAGAGTATAATCCGAGTATTGAATATACTCCAGGCAAGGCTAATGTGATTGCAGATGCATTGAGCAGGAAGGCTTATTGCAACAGCTTAATCCTCAAGCCCTTTCAACCAGACCTTTGTGAAGCTTTACGCAAGTTGAATCTCCAAGTTGTTCCTCAAGGCTTTCTTGCCAACCTCATGGTCTCTCCTACTTTGGAAGATCAAATTCGCGAGGCTCAACTCCTGGATACCATGGTGAAGAAGGTGAAACGTGGTATTGACAAGGGCATTTCCAAATACAAGTGCTATTGCGTTGATGATAGAGATACTCTTTTCTTCGAGGACCAGATTGTCGTTCCTAAGGGTGATCTTCGTAAAGTCATTATGAACGAGGCGCACAATTCTCTTCTGTCAATTCATCCTGGAAGTACGAAGATGTACCATGACCTCAAGCAGTCGTATTGGTGGACTCGAATGAAGCGAGAAATTGCTCAATTCGTGAATGAATGTGATGTCTGTCGAAGGGTGAAAGCAGAACATCAACGACCAGCTGGTCTACTCCAACCTCTTGCTATTCCAGAATGGAAGTTTGATCATATCGAAATGGACTTCGTGACTGGTTTTCCTAAGTCCAAGCGTGGAAATGATGCTATCTTCGTCGTCATCGACAAGCTCACTAAAGTGGCACATTTTCTTCCTATCAAAGAGTCTATCACAGCAGCGCAGCTGGCAGAGCTTTACACCTCCAGAATTGTCTCCTTGCACGGCATTCCACAATTGATCTCTTCGGACCGTGGCAGCATCTTTACATCCAAGTTTTGGGATTCTTTTCAGAAGGCCATGGGCACAAATATTCGCTTCAGCACAGTTTTCCATCCTCAAACTAGTGGACAAGTCGAGCGTGTCAACCAAATTCTTGAAGATATGCTCAGGGCTTGTGTTATCTCTTTCGGCATGAAGTGGGAGGATTGTCTTCCATATGCTGAGTTCTCTTACAACAACAGCTTTCAAGCGAGCTCGGGCAAGGCCCCATTCGAGATTCTCTATGGCAGAAAGTGATGTACTCCTCTCAATTGGTCAGAGACGGGCGAACGCCAACTTCTTGGCAACGACTTGATCACAGAGGCTGAAGATATGTGTAAAGTCATTTGTGAGAATCTCAAAGCCGCTCAATCGCGCCAGAAGAGCTATTATGATAGCAAACACCGTGATTTGGTTTTCGAGATCGGAGACCATGTCTACCTTCGCGTCTCTCCAATGAAAGGCACTCGTCGCTTCGGTATCAAAGGGAAACTTGCCCCTAGATACGTAGGTCCTTTCAAGATCGTCGGCAAAAGAGGTGATCTCGCCTATCAACTTGAGCTTCCCCCCAACTTTGCAAATGTGCACGATGTGTTCCACGTGTCACAGCTTCGCAAGTGCTTCAAGACGCCTGAGCGCACCATCAACTTCGAAGAGATTGATCTTCAAGAAGATTTGTCCTATCATGAGCATCCCGTTGCTATTCTTGAAGAAACTGAGCGCAAGACTCGCAACAAGTCCATCAAATTCCTGAAAGTAAAGTGGTCTCACCATTCAGACCGAGAAGCCACCTGGGAGCGCGACGACCACCTCCGTTCCGAATATCCGGAGTTCCTTCAGTCCTAGATCTCGGGACGAGATCCTCTCGTAGTGGTGGAGTGTTGTAACACCCCGGATGTAACTTGCCATAATTGTAACTCCAACTCTTGCCATTTTCGGCAATGTGATATGATATTCCCTCCGTGGTTGGGTTTTCCTTCATCTTGCATTTTGTCCTTGTCATGCATTTCTTATCATGTCATCATGTGCATCGCATTCGCATACGTGTTCGTCTTATGCATCCGAGCCTTTTCCCCGTTGTCCGTTTTGTAATCCGGCACTCCTACGTCCTCCGGCGCCCCCTTTTACCTATTTTCATGTGCGAGTGTTAAACGGTCTCGGAATGGACCGAGGTTTGTAAAGCGGCCTTGGTATAGCACCGGTAGACCGCTTGTCAAGTTTCGGGTCATTTGGAGGTTGTTTGATACTCCAACGGTTAACCGGGTAACCGCGAAGGCCTCGTGTGTGTTGCAGCCCAACACCCCTTCTAAGTGGCCCAAAACCCATCCAAACCCCCTCCACGTTCTCGGTCGTTCGATCACAATCGTGTGGGCGAAAACCGCACCTCATTTGAAGCCTCCTACCTCCTCCTATCTATAAATATGTGTGCCTCCCCGATTTTTTCACGTAGACGAAACCCTAGCAAACTCCTCCCCGCGCCGCCGGACGCGTCCACGCCGCGCCGGACGTGTCCACCGCAGCCTCCACGTCGCCCGGCCAATCTGAGAGCGCCACGTCGCCTCCCGCGTCGTCCCCGCCGCCGCCGGCCCGCAAGCCCACGACGGGCCCGCGCGAGCCCGCGCGCCTGCCGCCCCGAGGCCCGTCGCCGCGCCGCCCGCCTCCGCTTGTCCGCGCCGCGTCCGCCGCTGCCCTCCACGCCGCCGGCCGCCGCCGACTTCGCCGGCGCTCGCCGTAGCCGCCGCTCCGCCTCCCGCGCCCCGCCCCGCCCGCGGTCGCCCTCCGCCGCCATCCCGCCGTCGCCGCCTCCCGCGGGTGCCCGCGCAGGAGCCCGCAGCGCCACCCGACCCCGCCACCGCGCGCCGCCGCCGCAGGGCCTCCACCCGCGCTGCCGTCCGCGCTAGCCGCCGCCGCCCGTCGTCGCCGGTCGCCGCTCCGCCTCGCCGCGGATCCGGTCGGGCCGGACCGGATCTGGTCGTCCCCGACCTCCCCGGCCACCTCCCGCGCCTCCTCCTCGCCGGAGCTCCTCGCCGGAGCCGCGCCGCCCTCGCCGGAGTCGGATCCGGCCAGATCCGTCCAGGTGGGACGAGATCCACCGGGATCCGAACCAAACACCTGCCCCGTCCCCGGATCTCTCCGTCCCGGGTCTTCTCCGTCCAGTTTTCGCGGGGTAGAAATTCTTCCAAGTCCCTGTTTTCCTATATTCTGGTGCCTACTTTGACATGCCATATCTATCTGCATACCGCTCATAATCATGCATATAATATATAGAAATGTTCATCTGGTTGTGCTCCTCATTTTGTTCCATTGTGTCATTTTCATTTGAGCTCATATTCATGCCCGAAATGATGTTAGAAGAGGGCTATGTGATGTTAGTTACAGATTCTTATCAGAACATGCACTTTTGTCATTTTTGCCATGATTGATGTGTGCATCCTATGATATTGAGCTCTACATGTGTTTTGTAATATGCCATGCTATATTTCCAGAGGTGTATGCCATGTATTTTTGTGATCTCTGTGCTGACTAGCACAAACATGCAAACTAGGGATCATAATGTTGCTGATTTCAGAGACTTAGTAATTTCACCAAGTTATTCCCTGCTGTTATTTTTATGCCATGTGTTCATGTTGTTTCAGAGAGATCTATGCCTCTTTTGAGCATGATCAGTAAGGGTGTTTCGAAAATATGGATGCTCTCTATCCATCAATGCCTTCGTTAGTAATTATCGAGTGCAATAGCTTGAGTAAATCGAGCTCTACTTTTGCTATAAAATGTTATTGGCAGATTGTTTACATGTTATTCGATTTTGCCAAGCTTGTTTTAGTTGTTCTTTGCGTGCTATGATGTTGTTCTTGCCATGACTAGCTTCTATGCCATGTCTTCTTGATGAATGTATGCTTAGTTTACCATGCAAAGCTCTGTAGTGAGTTCATCGAGCTCGTAAACATGCCTACTTGTTATCTGTTTTTGACATGTCCAGTTTTCTACTAAGTCTGAAAACTGTAACGAAACTTGCTTAATTGACATGGGTGCTATTATATTTTATGGTCCTTGTTGGATCATGGTTAGTAAGGGACTTTTGTTCTATGTTTTGAGTAGATTCATTCCATGCTTTGTTTTGCTATATTGTGTTCCTGTAGCAGGTTGTTTCCTTGCTCTAAACATGTCATCCTGATGTTAATTTCTGGCATGATAGTATTTTCACTAAGTCTGTGAAGCTGATATGTTTTGCACTTTTGCCATGCTTGTTTGAACCTGTGGTGGTGTGATTTAGCCGTAGCTCAGTGTTCATCTTTTGTCAACCATCTTGAGTAGTTCACTTCCATATGCTTTGCTGATATGTTTGGATGCAGTAGCTTAATTTCTTGTTGCACGCTAAGTGGCATCATGCTGTTAAACGCAGAAATATGTCATTCTTGTTTTGCTTGTCATTTGCAAACCGTGCATCCGATTCCGGTGATCTTTATATCGATTTCAACCGAAATTACCTCACCTTTCCAGTGGCATACTTGGTTTGCCAATATTATGCCTTGTTCATCTTTTCCTTCCGGAGCACGCATATGCATTGCATACCACATCTCGCATATCATGCCATGTTTTGCATCATGTTGCTTGTGCATTGCATCGTGGTTGATAGTAGTTCCTTTGCTTGTGTTCTTGTTTTGGGTAGAGCCGGGAGACGAGTACGTGAACGAGGAACCTGTTGAGAACACTTACAAGGATCAAGCCTTCGACAACTCTGAGAACCTTGCAGGCAAGATGATCATACCCTCGAAATCACTTCTATCTTTGCTTGCTAGATGCTCGCTCTTTTGCTATGCCTATGCTGCGATACCTACCACTTGCTATATCATGCCACCCATATTGCCATGTCAAACCTCTAACCATCCTTTCCTAGCAAACCGTTGATTGGCTATGTTACCGCTTTGCTCAGCCCCTCTTATAGCGTTGCTAGTTGCAGGTGAAGATGAAGTTTGTTCCATGTCGGAACAGGGTTATGTTGGGATATGACAATATCTCTTATTTAATTAATGCATCTATATACTTGGTAAAGGGTGGAAGGCTTGACCTTATGCCTGGTGTTTTGTTCCACTCTTGCCACCCTAGTTTCCGTCACACCGGTGTTATGTTCCTTGATTTTGCTTTCCTTACACGGTTGGGTGATTTATGGGACCCCCTTGACAGTTCGCTTTGAATAAGACTCCTCCAGCAAGGCCCAACTTTGGTTTTACCATTTGCCACCTAAGCCTTTTTCCCCGGGGTTTTCGCGAGCCCGAGGGTCATCTTTATGTTAACCCCCCCGGGCCAGTTCTCCATCGATTGCTGGTCCAAACTAGAGCCCTTTGCAGCGCCACCTTGGGGCAACTTGAGGCCTGGTTTTAGTTGTACGGACTGCTCATCCGGATGTGCCCTGAGACCGAGATATGTGCAGCTCCTATCAGGATTTGTCGGCACATTCGGGCGGCTTTGCTGGACTTGTTTTATTACTGTCGAAATGTCTTGTAGTCCGGGATTCCGAGACTGATCGGGTCTTCCCGGTAGAAGGAATATCCTTCGTTGACCGTGAGAGCTTATAATGGGCTAAGTTGGGACACCCCTGCAGGGTATTATCTTTCGAAAGCCGTGCCCGCGGTTATGAGGCAGATGGGAATTTGTTGATGTCCGGTTATAGAAAACCCGAAGTTGACCTTAATTAAAACACATCAACCGCGTGTGTAACCGTGATGGTCTCTTCTCGGCGGAGTCCGGGAAGTGAACACGGTGTTGGAGTTATGTTTGACGTAGGATGTTCTAGGATCACTTCTAGCTTCACGACCGTGCTTTGCTTCTCTTCTCGCTCTCTTTTGCGAATGTAGCCACCATATATGCTAGTCGCTTGCCGCAGCTCCACCTCACAACCCCATCCTACCTTTAAGCTTAAATAGTCTTGATCTCGCGGGTGTGAGATTGCTGAGTCCCCGTGACTCACAGATTCTACCAAAACAGTTGTAGGTGCCAACGATGCCAGTGCAGATGACACAACCAAGCTCAAGTGGGAGTTCGACGAGGAACATGGTCGTTACTATGTGTCTTTTCCTGATGATCAGTAGTGAAGCCCAGTTGGGACGATCGGGGATCTGTGTAGCATTTGGGGTAGTCTTCTTTCATTTTGGTTCCGTAGTCGGACCTTGAGTGTAATCTGGATGATGGATGTTTATTTATGTATTGTGTGAAGTGGCGACTATAAGCCAACTATGTATCTCTTTCCCTTATGTATTACATGGGTTGTGTGAAGATTACCTCACTTGCGACATTGCTTTCAATGCGGTTATGCCTCTAAGTCATGCTTCGACACGTGGGAGATATAGCCGCATCGAGGGCGTTACAATGTAGCCTCGAAGCATGGCGAAGATGACACCCTCCCGCAAGGAGAGCACTTCAGCAATGAAAGGGTCCGTCACCCTAGATGGGGTTTGCACCATCCGCCCAGGAACGCTGAGGAAGAGCGGGCCACTCCCCCCACGCCGGCGACGCCGGCATCAAAGTGTATTGCAGCATCAGTATTGATCTTGATATGATCATCTCCGGGGGGCCCACCCGTGACCTGGCAGAGGTACGAAGCTCTGTCGAGGGATATCCAACAGTGCAAGGTCCTCACGGATGCGACGGACCGATGCAACTGGATCAATGGTCTCCTGGTCATGTTTTCTTCTATTATGAGACATCCAAATGGCCCACATGAAGGTGATGATGATGGCACGGTCCTTGTCAGTGAACCGAAGATCACATAGGATATCGCGTGCCCAAGTACTAGGATGGAGTCGGGGTAGATTAATCTCAAAGAGTAGCCTTGCCTCCTCCCAAAACCGCTTTGCATGAGAACAGTGGACAAGAGCATGCATCAAGTCTTCGTCCATAGCCAGGCAAAGCTTACATAAGCTAGTATCTCTGATATGGCGATGGTGGAGGGTGCATTCATCCGGAATGATTCCCCTCAGCACCCGCCACCAGAAGACTCGTACTTTTGGAACAACTTTGAGCTTCCATAACAATCTCCACATCTGTTCTTCGTTCGTTGATGGCCCCGATATCTGCCCTTCTTCTAGAGCTAACTGCTCTTTCTGATTCACTAGAGCTCGATATGCTATTTTAACAGTGCCAGATCTCTCATGTGCCCAAGCAAGAAAGTCCGCCCCGCCACCCTGATGAAGTGGAATATTAAGAATTGCCTCTGTGTCTGATGCAATGAACGTCGCGCGAACCAGGTCGCGCTTCCAGGTCCAGTTGTCCGAGTCGATGAGCTCGCTGACCATAGTCACCGGAGTGGATGGCGGCCTGAACAGAGGCCGCATGGTTACGGTCGATGGGATCCATCGGTCTTCCCATGCCAAAGTTGAAACCCCATCACCAATGCGCTTTATAAGACAGACACTTAGGGCTACTCGCCCGGCGATGATGGTACGCCATGTGGCTGAGGCAGACTTGGGTGTTGGCGCTTGCATAAAATCACAGTCCGGGAAGTACCTTCCCTTCATCACTCTTGTACAGAGGGTGTTTGGTTTCGGTAGGAACCGCCAGCCATGCTTCCCGAGAAGCGCTAGGTTAAATTTTCGCAGGTCCCGGAATCCCATCCCTCCCTTGATCTTGGGTGTAGCAAGCTTTTCCCAAGCTATCCAGTGTAGAGAGCGTCGATCCACGGAGCTCCCCCACCAATATTTTGCCATGCTTGAGGTAAGATTCTTGCACACTTTCTTGGTCAAAAGAAAGCAGGACATACTGAAGGTCGGTATAGATTTCACAATTGATTTGATTAGAGTCTCTCTACCTGCACAAGCAAAGAACCTTTCAGACCAGCCCTGCATTTTCCCTTTCGCCCGATCTCGAATATGCTCGAACGTTCCACTCGTAACTCTTCCAACAGCAGTTGGGAGACCGAGGTACTGTTCAGAAAAGGCTTCTGAGTGCACATTTATAAGTTGTTTGAGACTCCCTCTTAGAGTCGCCGGTGTGTTTGGGCTGAAATAGATGGAACTTTTTGCTTGATTCACACACTGGCAGAGGCCTCGCCATATATTCTAAGGATGTCATTCAAACGAGATGCACTCTCACTGCTCGCCTTGATGAAGATCAAACTATCATCAGCGAATAGAAGATGATTGACCCATGGGGCTCTGAAGCTTACACATATACCTTGGTCAATATAGTTGCCATAATGCCTCAACAGAGAAGAAAAGCCCTCGGCGCAGATCAGAAATAGGTATGGGGATACAGGGCAACCCTGTCGTAATCCTCTCGAGGGGGTGAAGTAAGGCAGCAATTCTCCATTAACACGAACAGAGAAATGAACTGAAGTGACGCACTTCATTATTAATCTGACCAAGTTGCCAGCAAATCCAAGTCTCACTAGCATAGCTTCGAGGAAGTGCCACTCTACACAGTCATAAGCTTTCATCATGTCCAACTTGGTTGCACACGAAAAGTTTTTCCCTTTCTTTCGTCTCTTCATCGTATGGACACTTTCAAATGCCACAAGTACATTATCCATGATCAAACGACCTGGAACGAAAGCACTTTGCTCCTCGCTAATAATCGCATCCATGCGTGGCCTCAGCCGATTGGTTATGACCTTGACAACGATCTTGTATAGAACTGGGCATAAGCAATGGGACTATACTGGGAGATGTTCTGTGGATGATGTACCTTAGGAATAAGCGTGATAGCAGTATCATTTAGTTCAGCAGGTAGCTCACCACCATTAAGAAAATCAAGCACCGCCGGGACTATGTCATACTTCAATAGCTCCCAGTGACGCTGATAGAAACCAGCTGTAAATCCATCCACCCTTGGCACTTTGGACGCGGACATCTGAAATAAGGCTTCTCGAACCTCAGAGGCTTCGAATGGTTTACATAACATATCATTCATGGTTGGCGTGACCCGGTTTGGTACATGCGCCAACAGTTCATCGCTGTTGATGTACCCTTGAGATGTATAAAGGGCCTGGTAAAAATCAAGGATCTCTTCCTTGTCCTCATCTCCACATGCGCAAACAGAGCCATCTGACCACTGCAAATTGGCGATCTTATTTATACGTTTGCGTTGCCTAGCTTGCGCTTGGAAATAGGCTGTGTTACGGTCTCCTTCACGTAGCCAAGGGACGCGTGACCGCTGCTTCAACCATATCTCCTCGAGTTTAAGTGCTTCTCGGAGCTTTGACATGGTAGTTGTTTCTTCCTGTGAAGGCCCCCGTCCGACTGACTGACAGCGAAGCCTGTCAAGTCGCTTTTGAAGCTGCCGGACTGTCCTTGTTAGGCATCCAAATTCTCGGACCCCCCAAGGCATGAGCTTGCGCTGCAGAGCCTCGAGGGCGTTCATTACGCCGTGCAGACCTGGTTTCCTGGCTTGTGCTCTCCAAGTTTCAGTAACCAGCTGATTCTAATCATTATGAGATTGCCAAATATTCTCATAATGAAAAGGTTACGAAGTATGTGAGTTGCTGTTGGGATGTTGTTGTCGCAAGTCCGCTAGTACAAAGCAATGATCCGACCCGATGGAGCAGACATGGCGCACTTTGACATACTCCAATTTTTGTCTGAATTCCTCATTAGCAAACACTCAGTCTAGCCGACCTTTGACATTGGCATCACCAGATTGCCGGTTATCCCATGTGTAGGGGACACCAGACCAACCTAAATCCTGCAGCGCACATTCATCAGTGGCTTCACGAAATGCTCTCATTTGCCATTCCGGTCTCACCGTCCAACTAAAGTGCTCATCCCCATGAAGGGTTTCGTTAAAATCACCCATGCACAACCAATCCGCGTGCGGAAGATTATGCAGGGTCCGTAGGAACCGCCAGTTGTGATGTCTGTTTTCAGCTCGTGGCGCTCCATAAAATCCAGTGAATCTCCAACTCACCGAAGCATCCGATGCATCGCCCACCACAACATCGATGTGGGCAGAACTGTATTTCTTGAGTTCTACTGTGACATCTTTGGACCAGAAGAGACCCAGGCCTCCACTTAACCCCACGCTGTCAACAGCAAAGCAACCAGCAAACCCTAAGGTCTGTTGAAGTTCCTCCACACATTTCCCTCTGATCTTTGTTTCCATAACAAAAACCAGGACGGGCCCTTCTTGCTTCACAACGCTGCGAAGCTCTCGAACTGCCTCGGGGTTCCCAAGCCCCCGGCAGTTCCAACTTAAGCATATTATTGGGACGGGCAGGGCTGTCCAGCAGCCTCTGCCAAGGTTTCAGAATTGGTAGGCGTAGGTTTTTTCTTTTTTGGTTCTCTCACTGTACCCTCATCCTCAGAGCCTTCTCCCTCAGTGGGAGCATCTGTAGCTAGGATCTCCCCCCCCCCCCCACCACCACCAACATCATTTGCAGCCTGATTTGTCAAGAGTGGAACTTCAAGCAGGTTTACGTGTCAGAGGGGAGTCAGTATTTCGCTAATATCGCCACCCCTGACCACGTGAAGCCCAACAAACCAAGCCCATCTTCAGCACGCCCGCAGTAGGCCCAGCAAAAGGGACAACATCAGATCAGGATGGTTTATTTTTCTTGCGTGCGATCCGTGTGGGCGACTGAGCGTGTCTCTGAGGTCTAGTCGTCTAGTAGTTCTTGACCAGCGCCAACCCTAGAAAAAAGTTCTTGACCAGCGGCGTTTCAATCTGAGCCTTAGCGGACGATCCCTTTTTGAGATAGCTTGGTCTGAGCGGCCAATCCTTGCGCGCACGAGGTCGTGTGTGCTCATGAGGGGCGAAGGCCATCCTTACGTGGCCGCGCGGCCGCCGGATTGAGAAGTGGCGAGCAAGGAAAAAGGGGTTCAGGTTACTCTCGTCTCCCATTCTCGTTAGTTATTCCTTGCTTGCCTTTCTAAGTCAGATTAATCTTTGGCTTCAGACCTACACAATTCGAACTGTGGTAACTATATAAGAATAACAGATTAATTAGGGATATATCCCTTTACCCATGGGACAAGGTTTTGCATTGTTTATCACATCATGTGGTAGAAGAAAGATTAAGTTAATTAACACGTGAATTGCCTTCGGCATTTGCTTTATGATAACTTTTGAGAAAAAAATTAAAATTCCTCAGAGAAGACACATGTTTTGATGAAGATTTAGGCTGTCCCCCTTGCAAAAAAAAAAGAAACCCTAGACCGTGTCGGTATTTTTTTTACGAGTCTCTACATGAGGCCAAAATTTGTCCGCCCCCCTATGTTTGAATCCTGGCTCCGTCCCTCTTGTACGAGGAGTCGGGCAGAGCAGATCGGAGTGGCCCAGACGACCACATGAGAAGCAAAAGTGAGGTATATTTTCATACTGGATATCATACGGATCTGTAGAACCTCTCCTTGCAGAATTGATCAAAATCCATCGTCGCAGCGGTTTGGCAACGCCCAAAGAGACGCGAGCTCGAAGATAGCCTCCTGCATGATCAAAGTGGATTGAACTTGCCTCCTTATCAATCTGCTTGCTATCGCTTTGCACCATGATTCATCACGCAGATTGAACGGGAGATTAACTACACGGGCCCAGACCTTTAACTTGTCGAACTGGAGCTCCGACGGACACATGCAGTCGTTGAATTCAGAAAGTATGACCGCATTCTTGTTGATGTGCCATGGGGATCCGTCCCATACACGGTCTCTATCTCGTTGCGTCGCAAACTCCGCAACAAACGTGTTTTCTCCCACTAAGCGGAAAATCAGACCCTTAGGGTTACCCCATGCAGGTCGTAAAGCGTTCGAGATGGTGTTGATGTGAAGGATATTGCGATGTAAGATCTTCCCTGCCACCATCCACCTCTCCGGCGCCCCTTCAACACGATCATCTAGCACCAGGGGCGTCGCCTCTTCTTACGTGATGTCAAGCTTTCCTAGTTGCTCCTCCAGGCGCGCCCTAGCAGTCCTCCGCGATAGCGTCTTCGCAGCCGCCCCACTGCCGCTTCCAGAGGGTGTCGCCATCCTCCGGCGGAACTCCGGTGCGCCCCGTTGATTCGATCTGCGGGCGCCGTCAAAGTCCGCCAAACCCTAATCGCTAGAGCATTTTAGGGTTTCCGAAAAAACCGTCTGATTCCCGTTACCGTGTAACTTGATACGCAAAAAACAAGCGCGCTCGCCAAAGGTCGAACCAGCGACCCGACTGGTGGAGGTTTGATCATACAACCACCGCGAAACAAAGTCGTATGTTATGGTTCGACTCTTTCCTTCTTTTATTCCTTCCTTGTCTTTATTCTTTTTTGTTTTCGTTTTTCCCATTTTCGATTTCTGTTTTTCTTTTTTTTCTTCCTGGTTTCTTCCCTCATCGAGTTTTTTTACTTTCTTATTAAATGCGTGAATTCCAAGTTTATCTAACTTAAAGAAAGTTCATTGAATTTAAGAAAATCATCAATTGTTAAAAATAGTTCACTAAAAATCATCAATTTGATGAACTTTTTAAAACATCGACGAAATTTTCCCAAATTTGATGTACTGTTTTTGAAATTCGATGAACTATTTTTTTTTCAAATTCGATGAACTTGTTTCCAAATTTGTGAACTTTTTAGAAAATATTTAGTGACTTTTTTCAAATTCAGTGAACATTTTTCAAATCGATTAACTTTTTTGTCAAAGTCGATGAAGTGTTTTCAAATTCAATGAACTTTTTTCAAAATTTGTGAATCTTTTTTAAGAAATAGATGAACTTTTTTATATTTGATGAAGTTTATTAAAAGTGATGGACTTTTTTTAAATTGGATTAACTTTTTTAAATTTGATGAACTTTTTTCAATTTCAATGAAATTTGTTCAAATTTGATGAAATTTTTTCAAATCTGATGATTTTTTTTCAAATTTGATAAAGTCTTCAAGATGAACATTCTCCAAATTCACGAACTTTTTCCATTTTTACAAAAAAAATTCAATTGGTACAAACCTCTTGAAAATTCTGATTTCTTTTCAATTCATCGTTTTTGTGAATTCGTTTTCCAATTAATGATTTTTTTATTCAAATATAATTTATAGTGGGTCAAATAGCGTTTGTTTCCTGTAGAAATCAACGAACTGGGACTTGGTTTACTGGTTAACGCGCGTTGGAAGTATCCTTGGCGACCGTAGTTCCGATTCCCACTTCCCCCGTAGTTTTTCCTTCGCGTTTTCCTTTTCCTAGTAGGTTGCTGGGTCGGCCCGTTGAGCGTCGCGTGCGAGCGCCAGCAGCGCGATCCGACGCTTACAGCGCTGAATAGGACCTCCCTATTTCCCCTCTTTCGTATCTGTCGTGTTTCCTCTTCCTCATCTCACTAGGGTTTCCCCTATTTGCCGCCGCTGCCAAGGAGGAGGAGGAGGAGGAGGGGAAGGTGGGGGTGATGGTGGGTGGTGAGTCTGATCACACAGAGGAGGACATGGGAGATGCACTTAGGAACTATGGCATCAGTGGAGTGCTTGCAGAGGTTGGCATTGGAAGAGACAAAATAAGGGCGCAGAGGAGAGGGCGCAGAGAAGGGTGTCATGGTGGTGGTGGGAGTCCGTGGCTAAGAGGAGGCATGCGTTGGGGGCAGACGGTGGTGTGGTGGGCACCGCGCTGGATCAAGATCCATGGCGGGCTGGAGGAGTTTGGGAGGGATGGGGCTGCACGGGAGAGAAAAAAATAAAGGTGTCTGTGTGAAAGCTGGTAGTGAAGCGGTTGAGGTCTTTTTGTAAAATTGCCACTGTTGGCCCCACATGCGTTAGATATAGATTGGACGGACAAATTTGTTGGACGGTCGAGCGTTGGCCACAAAGTTTGTCCAAATTTGATTCCATTTTGTTTGCTAGTATTTTTGTTTCTCTTCCTTGTGAAGTATGATAGATAGATATCCATCCACGCGCAACCCAACACACCTAATAAATTAATAAATACCCACCCGGACGCCAAAAGCCCAACCCACATAGCACCAAATCTCTCATCTATCCTCTCTTCCGTCGCCGCCGCGTCTCCTCGCTAGGACTTTCTCGATCCCCAATACATCCACACCCATCCCCAGCCCGGATCCAGCCGATGGCGGCCGCAGAGGCAGGCGAGACTAAGATGATCATTCTCAAGAGCTCAGATGACGAGGAGTTTGAGGTGGAGGAGGTTGTCGCCATGGAGTCGCAGACCATCCGCCACATGATCGATGACGGCTGCGCCAACAACAAGATCCTGCTCCCCATCATCAACTCCAAGATCCTCCCCAGGGTCATCGAGTACTGCAAGAAGCACACCCAGGCTAAGCCCACCATAAACACCACCACCAGAGCTTCCGAAGCATATGATGTTGTGGCACCTGCCGGCCCCGTCGAGGACCTCAAGAACTGGGATGCAGAATTTGTCAGGGTCAACGAGTCCACCCTTTTTGATCTCGCTATGGTACAATTTCCTTTGGTCAATCCCCTCCTCCCTCTAGATCTGTCTATTACTAGCCCCCTTCACTATTTCTTACTGCACCACTTCCCTGGCTCATATCGTCTTTGGATTCATTTTGTTTCTATTTGCTTTAAGTTTGTTTTGTTATAGTCATGTTGCTCTTACCTTAGATAGAGTGATACAGAATCCTATAACATACATCCCCACGCCCTAAAACCATGTCTTATTTTGTGTTTTAGCTTGTCGCAAACTTGTCTATAAGCTTTGGTCTTTGGATCAATACTCATCATTCAATCCATGTCTTTTTTGCGTTTTATATTGTCTCATATGCATGTAATTAAATATATCTAACTATATATGTATTGTAGTCAATTGTTAATGAATACTTATGTTTGAGAAGTGATGTTTTCCATGTGAAGTGGACCCATTTATGAATTTCCATAGCTATCGCAAAATCTTTAATGTGTCTAAATGAATTATTGTATTTGTCTATTTTTCGTGTTTTGTTACAGGTATGTTGTTTTATCTTGGATGGAGTGGTGTATCACATCTAGTATCTTATGTTACCGTACATAATCATCTATCATACATTACTGTCCCCTTAACTTATGTTGCCTTGTGCTTTGGCCTTTGAATCAATACTCGTCTCAATTCATGTCTTGATCTTGTTTTAGGCAAAACATCTTTTCCAAGGAAATACATTATCATACATTACTGGCCCCTGAATCCATGTTTGGTCTTTGAACTGTCAACCATCAGTCACTTCATGTCTTTTCCGCATCTTTTTTGCATTTTACAAGTTTGTAACACATGTTTATGCAAGGCAACCTATCGAATTATATATATTCTATAACCATTGTAGATTAATGCCTCTCTCTAAGACCCTTTGGTTCGTTTTTGCCCTTTCAGGCTGCAAGGTATCTCAACATCAAGGGACTGCTAGACCTGACCACTGAGACTCTTGCCGACATGATAAAGGGCAAGAATTCGGAGAAACTTCTAGTCCGAGGAGCAGAAGATCAACAGTGAGAACTAGTGGGACTTTGAGTAAAGGAGCTTCTAGGCCGCGCAAAATCAACGCTTAGTATTCATCAATGACTACCTTTCCGCATCCATCTTTATTGTGTAATGGGTTGTAATTGTATTGGATTCTATGAGGTGGTGGTGTCGAAGAACATCTTTAGTGGTTACGTTGCGAGAACAAAAGACCTATCGTGGTCAGTGGTCATCGCTTTTCAAACATATAAGCATTTTCATAATAAGCTTCATTCCTCCATTTATTAAATCACTCATGTCAAGCAACATTTTCTCTCCAGCCAATTTGAAATCATAATTTAGTTGCTTAGGAACCCAATATGCTTTATGTTCTAATCAAAAGCTAGATGTCATGGTTTTCCATAAACCAATTTATACAATGATATGCCCATAAAATTTTTATATGCATTTCTGTAAGACCGAAGTGCATATCATCCATTCTCATTGACCGAAGTGCATATCATCCATTCTCATTGACCGATCCTTTCTTATTCTACTCACATTTTTATGCAAGATTAGTTTGGTCTCTCCATTTGTTCATTCGACTTGCCCACTAGACTAAGTATTATAAGGTGATGCTACACTATGATTGACATCATACTTTGCTACTAGTTTTCTAAATGCGCATGAATAAAGTGTGAACCTCGTCAATATAAGGTATATAGGGACTACAAACCTTGGAATGATAACATCTTTAAGCATTATAATAGAAGTCTTATGATCAGTACTTTTAGTTGGAACAACCAAGCTTCAAAATGTCGGATATCGGGTTCGTATCGGTTTGGCTTCGACATATCGGATGTCGGATATCGGGTGATATATCGGACGATATGTAGATATATCGGAGAAAACATGTCTAGTTTTTTTCATTGTTTTTGTTGAAAACATGTATTTTTAGTAAAACAAAATGTATGATGTCAATGCATCAACATAACACGTTTAGATTCCTAGTTTATTAACTTGTTGATTAAGAAACTAGCTATTAAGGAAAGATTCACAAAATTCTTACTCTATGATTTAAAAAATAGGATATGTACGCATTTGTGTGAAGCATTGTGCATGACTTTGATAATATATGCTGAAGTTGTAAGTGCATAATCTTATTCACTGTTATTTAATAAAGAACTATTGTTACCTATGTATCGTGCTATATCGGTGGACATATCGGGCTAGATATCGGCCATATCGGTTGATATTTCGGTCCATATCGGGTGATATGTTTGAAAATGATATTTACAAAATGATATGTTATGTATATATCAGTAGAGCCCCAAAAGTGATATATCGACCTTTATATCGGTCATATCGGCCTTGATTTAAAAGCTTGGGAACAACTTCTACCCACTTAGTATCATAATCAACATCTGATATATGTGTTTTACCATGAGAAGTTGGACAGATCCCATATAATCAAAGCCCCAAATGTCAAAAGGTTCGGTAAAGAGAGAGTAATTCATAGGCATTTCCCTAAATCTGCTAATATTACCAATTCTCTGGCATTCATCACAAGACAAAATGAACTTACATGCATTTTTAAAGAGAGTATGCTAGTAGAAACCAGATAGTGATACCTTGTGTGCACTTATGTTTCAATCATGGTCTCCATAGGGACATGAATGAAAAATTCTCAAGATAGATTTCTATTCGTACTAAGTTATACAATGTCTAATAATACCATATACTCCTTTATTATATCAATGTGGGTCATCCCCAAAGCAATGACTCAAATGAAAGAACTACTACTCTCACCTCAAAAAAGAAAAGTATCAATCAATCGAAATCTATATTACTACTACACTGCTGCAGCATTTAGCCTTGCTCTTTATTGAGTACATAAAACAAAGCAAAGCTATATATAGTACTAGCACACATATTTAACCATATGAGATTATTTTCTGAAATTCTCATTCAGATAAAGATGGTCTCATTCAGGGATTTGATCCCAAAATTCACATTGAATTCTTGTTCTAACCTGTAATAAAAGCATCTTCAACAAAACTTTCTTGTACGGCAATATATAAAGACGGCTACGTAGGTCACAACTATGATTATACTAGAAAATCTTGCAGCTATTGTGATTTCCAGATAAGTTGAAGCAGGTATCCAAGATGACATTTCTCTTATGTATTCAGTCAAGACATTCAGCCTAATAGCAGCAGTATCAAGTAGCCTAAAGCAACTAACACTCTATTTGCCTCCCATCAAATCTATAAGATACTGTCTTGAAACTCAGACTCCGTTTCTCTTTTGTGGATTTACCAGTCCAAAAAAATTACTACTATATGAGAAGTATGACAAGACGAACAGCTCAACTGAAACACACGTTCATCAATCCTGGAAAAAATGAGGTCTGATAATGGGGAAAAAAGAAAAATGCTCAAATATTTGGAGATTGCGATTAAACTGACTTGCAGCACATGACATGAAACTCGCACTTATGAGCTGAGATGAGAGGAGATCCTGAACCCTGAGTTCAGAAGTTGGAGCAACTTCCCAATAAATCTGTATGTTATTAATTTCTCTTTTACATGAGTTATGTGCTGCAACATCAAGATAGATTAACAAGAACAATCATTTTACTAGCAGTGGTACTGACAGGTGCTGCAGCCACCTTTAGTAGAGGCCAGCCTTCATAAAGTAGTCGGCCTCGATGATCCCCCGGCAGCTGCCACCGACAGCGAGACCGCCAGCTCTGCCGTCGTTGCCGTAAGAACCCCCTGCATCCATCCATTGTTCATGTGGTTAGTGCCAATCAAACTTCGGAGTAGCATTCGTGTCAATCAAATGAATTCCATGTGTGTTACATACAGGTTTGTTGCCATTTGCCAAGGCTGATGCTGCAGTAGCAATTAGCATCACAAGAGAAAGGGCGTTGATAGGAGATCTGGAGAATGCATGCAAACAGAGATGATGCGTACCTGCTGTTTTCTGGTAAGCATATAGGGGAGCATGGATCGCCTCGGCTCAAGACGCTCGAGCTGGAATGAGATGAGCCTGCAACAATTCAGTTTATGTTAGCTATTGACAAGAATTCAGACTGCATTACCTGGGTTTCAGGCTATGAGATGGCTGTATATGCATCTATTTCGCTTCAGTTTGCGTTTGTTTGTTATCGGTTGCGTACGTATATCGCTTCAGTTTACATTACAGACTGACAAGAATTCAGATTGCACATTTGCACCACAAAGCATAGTCCAGCATGTGCAAATGGATATACACGACAGTATGCAATCAGGAAGCAGAACAACACAGGTTCACATGTTTTATGCACCTGAAGCATAGATTCGCGTCTCAGATGTGCCTTCTCCGTCTGGATTATGAAATCCCAATGTCAATTTTATGCATTTAGTATCTATGTGTAGCTGACCACAGCGGCCTCCCTCGGGACTTCCTCCATGCTAGAGGCCCTCTTCCATGTTAGGCTCCTCGCCACTCTCTTTCAGGAACTGACCATACGCTGCAGGAAGATGCATTCAATCCACATCAACTCCCTACAATACAACAAGTTGATACAGCAACAAAAAATATTAGCTAGCTAAGCTTGCCTGAATGGCGACGCTATTTCTGTTGGTGGCATGGACGTCGACATGATTATTCCTGACGGCCATGTTGCTAAAGGCCGTCCCACCGGTGCTCTTGAGCGCAGAGAAGAGCACTTCCCCCCACTCCCTCTGTTAGCTGCAGTTTAACATATGCCGCTACAGCAGCGTCCAAATTGGAAACTTACCTGATTCGTTGAAGTGCAGTTTTTAGGACAGCCTGACACCAAGAATGAATGTGTACTTTACCATTCATTACTCAAGAAAAGGAAGGACAAGTTGGGGGTGGGGTGCCTGTGGGTGCGTACACATTACCAGTTACGTAGTTGACTACTCCCTCTGTAAACTAATATAAAAGCGTTTAGATCACTACTTTAGTATTCTAAACACTCTTATATTAGTTTACGGAGGGAGTAATAAACTGTGGGTTCACATTGCGCGCTGCAGGATGGAGACGTACAAGCTGATGTATATTAATTTCTGTCCATCTCCTGCTTGGTTATTTCCTTGCATCATCGTTATTTTATACTACAAGTTGATCGATACACGGTGAAGATGAAAATGTGATGAAGACGAATTGCATGCGCGCGGCCGGCAACCTGGTCGTGGCAATCAAAGCTGGCCGGCCACTTGGGGACCTGTAATGTCATGTTAATATTACCCATCAGGTAGAAATTAGTCTTGTCCAGCACCGGCCGGGTTCAGGCTTATCTTCCATCATTACAGCAGAAAGCCTCATCTCAAATATAAATTTCCCATCTGTATTTTGAAATTGCAATGTCAATCTTATGCATATTGTATCTATGTGTACCTGACCATGATGGACGCCCTCTTCCATGTCACAGGCTGATCGCCGTCGGCTTTCAGGAATAATACACTGTGAAAAGGGTGATAGATGGAAAATTATAGTACAGCCTCTTCCATGCATGTCGCAACCTTTGGATAATCTGTCGTACAAAAATCACAAGCTGTGAAGAGGATGATAAATGACCTTGACTGCAGTTTCTATAGGACAGCCTAACAAAAGTACCCTTTTATTATTCATTACACGAGAGAAGGAAGAACAAGCTGGGGTTCACATTACCAGTTGACTAATCAACTGTGGGTTCACAAGCTTTTTTTTTTAGAACGAAGACGCTGGACACGTCCGACTTTAAATTAATAAAGCCCACAACTAGGCAGCGTGACTGACAGAGTCTGAGATTACAAGCACGAGCACGGAGGCTCTGGCCAAAGAGAGCGCAAAGTTCTGAAGAGTTAGCGGGCAGGCCAAAAGCAGCACTGAACAAGCATAGATGATTACATGGCTCGAAGCCTGAGCTTAGAGCACGCAGGCTCGCTCGTGCGCCATCCAAATGGGCCACTTCAAGTCGAAGAAGAGGCGGTTGGCTCCCTAGCCATCACGTAGACTTGGCGAAGACGTTCTTGTGCATGTTGAAGTTTATCAGCATCCTTGCGCCTCGCCAACGGACTCCACTGCTGCAGGAAAAGGTTACATTTGTAGATGATATTAGCAGGGTGGGACGGGAAGAGACCCTCGATCGCAAGTTTGTTCCTCGTGAGCCATAGGGCCCAGGCCAGCGCGCCCACACAGCTCCAAAGAACGCGTTTGTTGCCACCATGAACCGAGTCAACAATGGTCACGAGATCGGCGGTCGAGCACGGGTTCCAAGTGGTGTTGGCTGCGGTGCGAACCGCACTCCAAGCAAAACGAGCTAACGGGCAGCGAAAAAACACATGGTTCGCGTCTTCCGAGACGTTGCAAATCGCACAAAGGCCGGACGCCGGGCCATTGCGTTTAGCAACATTGGCCGAGGTGGGCAATCTGTTACGAAACAGTTGCCAAAAAAACACCTTAATTTTAAGCGGGAGTCGCGCATTCCATAAGCCTTTCGGCACTTGGGGGGACTGGCCCTGGCATAGTTTCCGGTACAACGACTTGACGGTAAACTTGCCAGATGGGGTGAGAGACCAAGCCACTGTATCCTGGTGCGAGGAAAGCGCGACCGGCGCGATAAGAGCAAGCAAAACCGTGAGGTGAGCTTGTTCTGTTCCCGTTAGCTCCCATTTGAAGTAGATCGCCGGGGGGGGGGGGGGAGGAGGCCAGTGTCGTGGCAACGTGCTGCTCCGGATTGACCGCCAGGCTGTAGAGGTCCTGGAAGTCTTGCCATAGAGGCCGGGATCCCACCCAATGGTCTAACCAAAAACGGACCGAACGCCCATTGCCTATGCCGAACTTGGCCCCCATAGCGAAAGCCGGCCGGACCGCTTGCAGGTCGTTCCAGAAAGGAGAGCCCCTCGCCACTCCTTCAAAAAAAATTCCCGGAGGGGAAGTATTTTGCACGCAACAGATCTACCCACAAACCCATCGCCCCCTGCGAGAGCTTCCAAATCCACTTACACATCAGCGCGATGTTGAGGATTCTAGTGTTCGTGATCCCTAGCCCTCCCTGGGCTTTGGGACGGCAAACCGCGTCCCACCTAACCATGTGGTACTTGCGCTTGGGTCCCGCTCCTTCCCAAAAGAAACCGGACCGAGGTGTATCAATCTTGGCATGCACCCCTTCGGCTAGAAGGAAAAGTCCCATGGCAAATTGCGGGAGCGAGGAGAGGCTCGCGTTCGTGAGCACCAGCCTAGCGGCAGAGGACATAAATTTTCCCCTCCACGGGCAAACCCGCCCGCCCACCTTAGTCCAAAGCGGAGCCCACCCCTTTATTGAGACGCGCTTGACGTCCAACGGGAGGCCCAAATAGGTAAACGGAAGTTTGCCTAGCTTACAGTTCAGTACATCCGCGATGCGTCTTCCTGCTCGTCCATGCACATGGGCATCACGTCACACTTGTGAAAATTGATTTTAAGGCCCGACATGAGTTCAAAGCTTATAAGCAGGGCTTTAACTGTGGCCACGCTGTGGAGGTTCGGCTGAAATAGCAATAGCGTATCGTCCGCGTATTGCAAATGTGATATCCCCCCTGGATGAGGTGTCCCAGCACCCCTTTGATGTGTCCGGCGTCCACAGCTTTCCGCAGCATTGCTGCCAGCGCATCCGCGACAAAGTTGAACAAGATCGGTGACATGGGATCACCTTGGCGTAAGCCACGCTTGTTCCTGAAGAAGTTCCCTACTTCTCCATTTACCGAGACCGCAGTTTGGCCCCCCGAGACCAATTGCATGACTCGATGCACCCACGCCGACGAGAAGCCTCGGCTAGTAAGGATTTGTCGGAGAAAATCCCAATTAACGCGGTTGTAAGCCTTCTCGAAATCTAACTTGAGAAGGATCGCAGGTTCTTGCGTGCGTTTGAGCTCGTGAAGGGTCTCTTGTAAGGCTAACGGTCCCTCCAAAATATTCCTACCACGAATGAATGCCGACTGCGCACGACTAATGGTTCGATGAGCGATCGGAGCGAGTCGAGTAGCGCAGCCTTTAGCACATATTTTGAAAGGTACGTTAATGAGCGCAATGGGTCTGTACTGGCGAATGTTGTCCGCACCAGGAACTTTCGGAATTAGCGACAACACACCGAAATTGAGCCGCGCTACGTCGACAAAACCTCGCATGAATCCGTTGCACACCTCGAAAATGGGTTCGCGCAGCAAAGGCCAGAAATGTTTGAACATTGACACCGGCCATCCGTCCGGCCCCGGGGCCGTGTCGGATTTCATACCCTGGAGTGCGTCGTCAATTTCCTTCGGTAGGAAAGCGAGCTCCAGCCCCTCGTTTTCGCTATAGAGCACCCGTTGAGAAGGAAGCCAAACATCCGCACGCAAACGTGCTCGCTGGGCCTCCTCCGTCCCCATCAGACCTATATAAAAGTCATAGATATGACGGGAAATCTCTGATTGTTGAAGAAGGAGCCCCTGCTCCGTCTGCAACCTGAGAATCGAACATTTCCTGCGCCGGCCATTCGCGTACGCGTGGAAGTACTTCGTGTTCGCATCACCCTTGAGCGTCCACTCGAGGCCTCCCCTACGCCTCCAGTATTCCTCCTCGGCCCGAAGCAGAGCTTCGACTTGCCCCTCTAGGGCATATCGCCACGCCCATTCTTGCTCGGAGAAAGGGCGCGTGTCCGCCTGAACGTCGAGGTGGGCTATCTCATCAATGAGCCTCGCCCTCAGGATCTTATCGTCGCGACCCTGGTTCGCGCCCCACCCCTTAAGGCTTGCACGGAGGCGGCCCCCAACCGCGGTCCAGAACTCCAAAGGGCCTCGTTGCTGGCCTGTGAGTTGGGCACATCTCTGCCACCTCTCCCTGAAAATGGTGTCAAAATCTGGGACCTCGAACCATGCTGTTTCAAAATAGAAACGCGGGTTGCGACGCACTCTATCCTCCCCAGAAGATAAGATTAGCGGAACATGGTCCGACCCAATCCTTGTTTCAGCAAGGAGTGAGCACAAGGGAAACAGAACTTCCCAGTCCGGAGACATGAAAGCTCGATCCAGCACGGATCGCACTGGGGCTAGTTGCTTGTTAGTCCAAGTGTATCTTGCCCCCGATCTAGTCACTTCCCTAAGTGCCATAGATGCAATCGAATTGTTGAACATGGCCACCCTTGGCCAGTTGATGTTGTCGTTGTTTTTGTCCGCCCCCGAACGGATTAGATTGAAATCTCCCCCACCATTAGCGGGATCTGAGCAGCCGAAAAGGCCATCACCTTGGCTTCCAGTTCTCCTAGGAACTCAGCCGAACGTGAATGATCTGCGGGTCCGTAGACTTGCACGATCGCGAGCTCGCGAAGCGACGCTCGCACGCAGAACTTGGCCGCAATGAAGAAGGTGCCACTCTCCCAGTGCAGCACCTCGTACGTGGCCGTGCATAGGCCAAGCAACATGCCACCCGAGTGGCCGTTGGCCGGACTATGATGCCAAGCGAAACGCTCTAAGGGATCAATTACTAAGATACGTTGATGCCGGAACTCAGATTTGATCGTTTCCTGAAGCCCTACGATATCTATCGTTTCTTTCCTAATGTACTCCCTTAGTTGGGTGCGCCGACCCGAGTGGCCGAAGCCACGAATATTCCATAGGAGTGCACGCATCTAAACGACGCAATTGTGCAGGCGCACCCCCCTCGATGTGATCGCCTTGGCCACACGTCTCGCCCTGCCACGGCGAGGCGAGGGAGGAGTAGCAACCCCTGTTGTTGTCTCCTCGTCGGACCGGGTCGTTAGCGCTGTTAAGGCCTCAACCTCCAGTGCCAAACGATCCGCGTGTTGCACAGCCGCCGCTGCTAGCGCCGCTTGCGCCAATTCCTTTGCATGAATCAACGAGATAAGCTCGCTCATCTCGCCTCCTCCCGTTGGTTCCACCCCACTCTCCCCCAAAACCTTGCTCAAATGCTCGTCCAAAAAGGAGTCAAGAATCGTAAAGCGGGGCATGGGATTACCTGAGATTTCCAGATTTTTCTGTGCTTGGAGGAGTTGGGCGCGTTGAAGCGACGACAAGTTGCCCTTGGCGCCCTTAGCACGCGCACTGGCCCGTACGGGGGCCGCCTGCCCGTCCACCACCGCCTTGGAGCGCTTGGCCTTCGGGACGGGCGCCGTCATGGGCGTCTCTAGCGCGGTCGGAGCTGAGGCAGGCACGGCCAGCGCCATCACCGCCTGACGCGGTGTCGCCGGCGCCCCCAAGCTCTCCGCTGCACGCCCAGCCTCCACGGTCACCTTGCGCACCGCCACCTTCTTGAGATGCTTCGTCGCGCCAATCCTGCTGCCGCTGCGGCCACCTTGGGAAGGAGAGCGCGAGGGGGGAGACAAGGGCTTCGGGTCCACAGACCCCGCAGGGGGGTTGCCCGTCGGCTCCGCCAGCAGCAGAGAATCCACCGCTGCCTCCATCCGCACCGGAGGAGACGTGACCGAGCCCAGGTTGGAGCCGTATTGGTTCGGGATGGAGAGCTCCATCTCCGACGACCCTCCCGCCTGAGAGTTCTCCACCGGGGGCTGCATCTCGCAAGCCTGCGCCCCGCCGATGTCGGTGATGCCCAACTTTTCCCACGCCGCCGTGTCGGTGGAGTCGTCCTCCATGCTTGCGTCAGGCTCCTTGTCGCCGTCGCGGCCCTTCCCGTCCGGGCCCTTGCCGTGAGGGGGAGGGGGTGGTGGTGGTAGGGCGGGCGCCGCGGGCTGCTCCGGGGGGATCTCCGGGTCGACGGAAATGTTGTAGCCTTCATTGTTGAACCAGATCTAGACCGACCTGCGAAGCTTGCGAGGATTGCGGCACGCAAAGCACATGCGGACCGGCCCAGGGCGGAGCAGAGATTCCTCATCGACCAGCAGAGGGCGGCCGAGCATGATGGTCGCCGCCATGAGCCTTTCTGAGCACCGATGCTTGGGGGGAATCCCACCTAACTTGACCCACACCTCCGGCATCTCCATCCCCTTCAGCGCGTCGAGGACCGCATCGCGTATGTCCACCATGAGATTGTTGAGGGACAGGAAGAGCTTACCGCTCCTGGTGGCCATCTGAAGCATTGTTGGATCTGGGAAGACCACCGAGAAGGCCCCGCCTTCAAGAGGGGAGATCTGCCAATCCCACTCGTCCTCAAAAAGATGCTGCAGCTCCGCCTCGAGGATCTGAAGGGAGAGCGCTCCGGAAGGCATGGAGAGCACCGTCGTGTTGGCCCCCAGCTGGAGCGGGGCCTCCTCCCCCACATCGACCGGAAACTGGAGGCAGAAGAATCCCTCGCCGGCAATGGCGTGCCCCATGGTCTGGAGAAGCAAAGGCTTGTCGCGGGATGGGCACTGCGCCGAGGTGTGCCCCTCCTTGCTGCACACCACGCAAAGCGGCTGGAAGGTGCACATGCTCTGGAAATGGCCTGTGCGGCCGCACTTGAAGCACTCTGGGCCGCCCGCGTCTTCGACAGGGATCGGCTCCTCCTGCGTGCCCTTGGACGATCCCGGCGCCTCAGATCTGGGCGGGAGGGGAGGCTTGGTAGCCGCCGCCCCCGCAGGCTTGGACTTCTGCTTCTTCGCGAGCGAGTCGCCGGCGCGGTCACCTCCCTGGGCTGCCAACTGCCCCTTGCGCTTGAGCTCGAGGCCTTTCTTTCTGTATTCTTCCTTTTTCTTCTTCTTCCGTTCCTCCTCCTTGAGCCACCATGCGGGCGGCGGCCCCCAACCGCCCTCGTCGTCGGTGCGCCCACGGGTGCGGTCCCGTGGCGGCTCCATGGGTGGTTTCTCCCCTCGGCGGTCGGGCTTGGAGCCCATGGACACCACTTCGGCGAAGGTACGAAGCAAGGGTGGAGTGGGGTGGAGGAAGCGAGCGGAGTGACCAAATCGCCACACCTCCGATTTGGAGGCAGGAAACCCTAGCGAGATGTGTAGGGTTCCACGGGGGAGCCAAAGCCATTTATATGGTTGCGCGGTGTGGGCCGTCGTTTGCAGGCCTTGCACTCCTGGGCCGGACACGGGCGAGGCCCCTGCGACTCGGGCGCATGCGTACCCCTCGGCTGGGCCAGCTGACGTGGTGGCCCCGCAGGAGGCCCGCCAGGCACCTCGGCAGGCAGGCCCAGCCCACCACTTGGCGCGTCGTCCCCAACCCTAGAGATCGGCGACCCCGAACCCATCGGCGTCGCCGCCTCCGCGCCGCCGCCGCCACCACCGCAGGGCATGGGCGGCGAAGGTCTGAGGGACAGCCCCGCGGCGTCCGCACAAGGACAACCACGACCCTCTCGCGTCGGAGAGGTGCGCGGCGCTCTAGCCGCAGCCAGAGAAAGCCGCCGTGAGCCTCGACCTCTGGGCGCAAAAGCACGCCGGCGCCCGGCCTTGAAGGAGCCCCCGAGCTCCTCCGCACGCGCCACAAACTCCCCAATGGAGCAGGCCACACGCACGCCTGCCGCAGGAACCGGCTCGGCGCACACCTCATCTTCCTCCTCGTCGTCGGAAACCTCCTCGGCCAGAGCCCAAAAGCGGCTCGCCTTGTATCGTTATTATTTTTTACATGTTGATCGCTGCGCTGCACGGCGAAGATGAAGACGAGATGCATTTGACAAAGAGTGTCCGGACGCGTTTGGCCGGCAACCTGACCTGACCTTGACAATCAAGGCTGGCCGGCCATTTAGTTTTATTTACTCCCAGACTGCAACGGTGGTGCCGGCCTTCCTCTGTCGCAACGTACGTGCCCGTTGGGGACCTGTAATGTAAAGTTAATATAAGCCATCATCAGAGACAAAAAGATTACACCGCCTGACTTATGGTCACACCAACTCTTTGAAACGATCAGGCTTGCCAACTGATATATATATATATATATATATATATATATATATATATATATATATATATATATATATATATATATATATAACTTCGCTTTCCTGATATATAGATTGAAAACTCCGTATCAAGGTGGAGATTTTGAGCGTTGTGACACAACAATTGGGTTCATCGCATCGCCATGAGCTTGCTCTGCTCACTTGTTGCCGTCCTGTTGATCGGTGCTGTGAGCGCCACCGGCGACGAGGAGGCTGCGTTGCTTGCTTTCAAAGCGCAGCTAAGCCATGGCCGCTCGCTGGCCTCCTGGAACAGCAGCGCCAGCTTCTGTAGCTGGGAAGGCGTGACATGCAGCCACCGCACGCCGGCGCGGGTGGTTGCGCTGAGATTGAACGGCACCGGGCTCGCTGGAGCACTCTCCCCGGCTATTGGGAACCTCACGTTCCTGCGGACGCTCGACCTGAGCTCCAACTCGCTCCACGGGGACATTCCGGCGAGCCTCGGCCGCCTTCGTCGCTTGCAGACTCTCTACTTGAGCCACAACTCCTTCTCTGGTACACTACCAGCAAACCTGAGCTCCTGCGTCAGCATCACGGAAATCAGACTGAACAACAACACACTTGGCGGGCGCATCCCGGCTGAGCTCGGCGAGAAGCTCACATACCTGGAGTTCATGTCCCTGAGAAAAAACAGGTTCACTGGGCCCATCCCAGCATCACTGGCCAATCTGTCCCATCTACAGTCACTCGAACTCTCCTATAACCAGCTCATTGGCTCGATCCCACCAGGGTTCGGAAGCTGCCACAACATTATATATTTCAATGTCGCCGAGAACCTCCTCACTGGTATGCTCCCGCCTTCTCTCTACAATTTGTCGTCAATGGTAGTATTTTCGGTAGGGGGGAATTTGTTGTACGGAAGCATTCCGCAAGATATCGGTAGCAAGTTCCCCAAGTCGCAAGGTCT
This sequence comes from Aegilops umbellulata, assembly GCA_032464435.1. Lineage (NCBI taxonomy): Eukaryota > Viridiplantae > Streptophyta > Magnoliopsida > Poales > Poaceae > Aegilops > Aegilops umbellulata. The sequence continues at coordinate 545,879,619 of CP136060.1, read as the reverse complement.
TGGCTTCGGTACTAATTACTTCACAGGAACTATCCCTTCCTCAATATCGAACATATCTTCCCTCATATTACTTAGCATCAACGCCAATAGAATTAGTGGGTACGTTCCTCCCACATTGGGGAAGCTGGGAGCTCTCCAACAACTGTACTTGGGTGACAATAAGCTTGAAGCGAATGACATCAAGGGATGGGAATTCATCTCTTCTTTGACAAACTGTAGCCAACTGCGGGTACTGGCACTCGGCATCAATTCTTTCAGAGGACAACTACCGGGTTCGATTGTGAACCTCTCAACAACTCTCCAGCAATTATACCTAACTGACTCCAGGATCTCTGGGAGTATACCTGCAGATATCGGCAATTTGGTTGGTCTCAGCGTGCTTCTAATAGCAAATACTTCCATATCAGGGGTGATTCCAGAGAGTATTGGTAAGCTAGAGAACTTAATCGATCTAGGCTTGTACAATAATAGCTTGTATGGCCTCATACCGTCATCGCTAGGAAACCTTTCGCGGCTGAATAGGCTTTATGCACACCGTGGAAACTTGGAGGGACTGATTCCGGCAAGCCTGGGGGAGTTGAAAAACCTCTTTGCACTCGATTTGTCGATGAACTACAGGCTTAATGGTTCAATGCCCAGAGAGATTTTCAAATTACCCGGCCTTTCTTGGAAATTGGACCTGTCCTATAATTCCCTTTCTGGGCCCATTCCAGATGAAGTTGGTAGCTTGGCCAACCTTAACAACCTAATTCTATTAGGAAACCAGTTGTCTGGCAAGATACCCGACACTATTCAGAATTGCATAGTGTTGGAACGACTACTATTGAACAACAATTCATTCGAGGGAAGCATACCTCAGTCATTAAGAAATATAAAGGGGCTCAGCATACTGAATCTAGCCATGAATAAGTTCTCTGGTAGTATTCCCGAGGCCCTTGGTAGCATTGGGAATTTGCAAAAGCTGTACCTAGCACACAACAACTTGTCAGGGCCAATTCCATCAGTTCTACAGAATTTGACATCATTGTATGAACTGGACATGTCATACAATAATTTGCAAGGCGAGGTGCCACATGAAGGTGTTTTCAGAAACATCACTTACTTAGCTATTGCCGGAAATGTCAATTTGTGTGGTGGTACACCTCAACTTCACTTGGCTACATGCCCCACAAGCCAATTGAGCAAGAACAAAAAAAAGATGCCAAGGCCTCTCATAATTTCTCTAGCGACAGCTGGAGCAATCTTATTATCACTTTCAATTATCGTTCTTGTTCGGATACTTTGTAAGAATCTCAACCCAAGCCAGAAGACAATAGCACAAAATTCAGTTGATGATGACCATTACAAGAGAATCACCTATAATGCATTATTGAGAGGAACTAATGAGTTTTCAGAAGTCAATTTGCTTGGAAGAGGAAGTTATGGTGCGGTTTATAAGTGTATTTTGGACACCGAAGAAAGAACATTGGCTGTCAAGGTGTTCAATCTTGGTCAATCTAAGTATTCCAAGAGTTTTGAGGCTGAATGTGAGGTCATGAGAAGGATACGACACCGTTGTCTCACCAAGATCATTACTTCTTGTTCGAGCATCAACTCACAAGGTCAAGAGTTCAAGGCATTGGTTTTTGAGTTCATGCCCAATGGTAACTTGGATGATTGGCTTCATCCAAAATCTCAAGAGCCAACTGCAAACAACACCCTCAGCCTCTCCCAGAGGCTTGATATTGTTGTCGATATTGTGGATGCAGTAGAATATCTGCACAACTACTGCCAACCATTGGTAATCCATTGTGACATTAAGCCAAGCAACATTCTTCTCTCTGAAGACATGAGCGCACGAGTTGGAGACTTTGGCATATCAAGAATCCTTCATGAAAATACAAATGAGGGGATGCAAACTTCGTATAGCTCGACTGGAATTCAAGGTTCCATAGGCTATGTTGCTCCAGGTGACTGAAACTATTCTAATTTTATATTTTATTTTCACTCGAATATGGCATGCTAAGCACGAAACCTTGCATAATTGCAGAGTACGGAGAAGGCTATGCGGTCTCAACAGCTGGTGATATTTATAGCCTTGGCATATTGCTACTTGAGATGTTTACAGGAAGGAGCCCAACAGAAGGCACGTTCAGAGATTCAGTGGATCTGCATAAGTTTGTTGAGGATGCTCTTCCAGATAGAACATTGGAGATAGCTGACCCAACAATGTGGCTGCACAGCGGAGAACATGATAACACTACAAGTATTAGAATCCAGGAGTTATTGGCTTCAGTCTTGAGACTTGGCATATCCTGCTCAAAGCAACATCCTCGAGACAGAGCACTGACGAGAGATGCAACGGCGGACATGCACGCAATCAGAGATGCGTACCTCAAGTTCATTGGGGGTATGGAGCAAAGCGAGAAGCCTCATCTAGAGAAATCACGAACGGCGTTGCATAAACAAGCTAGTACAAGACATAATCCTGCATAATAAAGATTTTTGTATCTTTCCGGTTAGTAATTATTCTCAAAAAAATGTTGCTTTACAATTGTACCAGATAAATACAGAACTAGAGCAAGTTCTTGAGAGTTTCAGTAATCAAGTTTATAAGTGTATGCTTTGAGAATGGTGTTCTGCAATAATAGCACTAGAGCAAGTTCTAGAGTTTCAGTAATCAAGAAGTGTAAGGTAAACTAGTAGACCTGAAGTTCTAGAGAGTTTCGGGAGTTCTTTCTTTGCTTATTCTTCTTCTTTATTTGTTTATATCACTAGAACAAAGTGGATCGGATCGGATCAAGAAGGCTAAAATAGACTCTGACATATCGTTTCTGTTCAGTTAACGAGCTTCCTTCCTTCATTGATTAGTACTAGTAATCATTAACAAGAAGGCTACGAACCATGATAATCCAAGAACACCTTGGCCTATCGGTAACAAGAAAGTGATGTTTGAAAACAGACATAATTTGGTAGGACTCTGGAGCCAGCATAGGTAGCTGCCTTCCTCCGACCAGGACATCAACCTAACACAGGTCAACAAAAAGGCCAACTAAATTAAACTGTATTGCAGAGATATGATATTACCATGGCAAGTGTGCTTGTTGGTAAACATATAGGGGAACTGGAACAGAAGCGGAGCCTCGGCTCGAGACATTCAAGCTGTAGCTATATGAGCCTGCAATAATACAGGACGCTTCAGTTAGCACAAATTTGTTTGCTATCAGAGCCACTTTCCTTGCACCATACCAGAAAAATATAATGTAAAATGATCCCAGTGTTGTGAAATAGCGGCTGTCAGCATATTACATTAACTTCTGAGAAATCCTTGTTGAATGAGTTTGTGGCTTCAATCAAATCAGCAGCCAGTGAAGCTGTTTGTTAGCAGCAACAAAAATCGATCATAATAAATGTTTCACATACCCCTAACAAATTAAAGGATGTATTTGAAAGCACATAAACACTAACTTGTAACAAAAGATGCAGGCCAACAGCCTAGAAGATGCCAGTGTCATTCTTTCATTCAGCCAAAACTAGCAGGAGCAGCAGACTAACTAACGCGGCTTGTAAAAGTCAGCACGACCTTGCCTTGCTAAGATGGGGATGGGCGCTCGGTGCCAGCCTTGGTCGATCTGCAGAAAAGAGTGTGTGGCCGCAAACCTAACTGGTTAATGGTTATCAATGTCGTTGCAGTCCCCACCTTCTTGTTAATGACCCCTTAGCTGTGAATGTGATGAGCGCGCAGCGGATTCAGCTGTGATGGCCGTACCTTCGTCGTCGCGGCGACCAGTCGGCTTAGTCGGAGGCGAATCAGGCGGGCCGGCCGCGTCGGAGTTGAAAAAAGATGGATGTGTCGGAGGGGCCGGAGATCGCTTCAGCGGCGGCGGCAGCATGGCGAGTGGGGAATTATTATTTTTTCCTTTCGGGGTCAGCAGTCGGCAGAGAAAACAGAGATATTGCAGTATTTTTTTTTAATTCATAGTATATTAATTACACGCAGGATATAATGATACCCATGTCCTTGATAATTTTTTCAAATCAAGTACTCCCTCTGTATTTTTTGACCTTGTCATGGCGGTGTCAAAAAATGTCTTATTTTATGATACTGAGGAGTACAAAGATAGCATTGTCCTTAAATTTCAGTGATGCTATCTAGCGTGAATACATGTCGATTCACTTTGACTTATACAAGCGACATAACCTGTGAATGGATGGTTGGAGGGACTGTGGTTCGGTCCTCGTCCGTAGTAGCGCGCAATCACTGGGTTTTGCTCTTTCACGAAGAATTGGACTTGGGAGTGGCAAACCGGCAATGCCATCGCCCATGGTTTTATCGCAATCGCAAGACTGTGATCCTCTGGTCTTCGTGTTTGGAGGAAGCAAGTCGTGGTCAGGGAACAAGCACGAAGATCAGGTTGATACGGCAACGGAAATTCCATTTCCCCTGGACGTACAGGAATGTTTTGTGACTGGTCTTCGGCACAAGACTTGACTAGGCCACCTATGAGGCAACGACAGCGCATTGCATGAGTACCATCAGCTCGTATTTACTACTCATTCCGTTTCTAAATGTATACATATGGCCTGTATGTAGTTCATAGTGGACTCTCTGACTTGTCTTATATATATTTAGAAACCGATCTTCATATATAGTCCATAATGAAATCTCTAAAGGGTCTTATATTTGGAAACAGGGGGAGTAGTTTGGGGTCATTGATAATATTTCCTTATCATGGGCCCGCCACTTCAGACTCTCTCTTCTTCCTCACTGGGACGCTGACCTTGACATCGACCAATTACCGCCCAATACCATAGATCACCGTGTTCGCGCCATTGTCGTTGTTGCTGCAAGCATCGCTATGCGAATCCACTTGTCTGGCACCGATTGGCTATAGCTGTGTGCGTCCCCCGTGGTGCAGAATCGTATTACCTCCATCCTAAATTACTTGTCTTAAATTTGTCTAGATCAGATGTATCTAACAGTAAAATTTGACTAGATACAAGAATTTGAAACGGAGGGAATATTATTAAGCCCCTCTTATTGCACCCTCTGCGTGTGATGAAAAAATCGCCTATTTTATAAACTAGTATGTGTGATGGTTTTGTGCGTTCGCCCACTAGAGAACAAACGTGTGTGATATCATGCGGATGGGTTGCATGCACGATTGTGTTTGATGTGTTGTACAATCGCACATGGTACGAAAGGGCTGACTGTGTATGACACTCAGCCGAATAAACACATTTTAATCATGCGAGATGTTGGCATGCATCTCACACAATTTATAAAGAGAAACATTTCCCTCTGGATGACCGGCAGAGCGTCGACCGATCGCCCCTCGCTCGTTCGCTTTTCTACGCAGAAGCGGACTGGGCCACGTGAGTTCCATGGGCCTTCAAGAGAGATGTACCTTTTCTTATCTTTTTCGTGTAATTTTTTTTTCTTTTTTGCTTTGCTTTCTTCTTCCTCTTGCCTTGTTGCTTCTCTCCTCTTTCGTTACGCACAGTGAGCTCGGCAGTGTTGACGGCACGACCTCCTGCTAATTCTGTGAGCACCCCCTCCCCCAAGGCTGCAAGCATCTCCTTCCCAACGCACCTCATACTGCTCCTCCACCGAAGCTACAACCGAAGAGATCTTTTGCTGGAATTAGTGTTGCTTTCTTCAATCATGCGAGATGTCGGCATGCATCTCACACATTTTATAAACTAGTAAAAGGCATGTGCCATGCACGCATATAGAATCCAAAGAATTTAAATTCATACAGAAGTATGTTTTTTTTTGCTCTCCTTCTCTTGGTGAGTACTCTTTCTTGGTCACATCAGCTGCTAAGCTGGTTGCTTCCAGTTACAGAACCACCAGTCAAGAGCGTATCGCCTTTCGCCTTCTTCTTTGGTGAAAGAGGGTTTTCACTCTGTCTGCTGGCCTTTTGTAATTTTTCCTTCGGCTGAAAAGTAACAACACAAACTTTACTAGTTAGTAATGAAATAATTTGACAGATAAATCAATTAGTTGTAGACTTGTAGTTCAAATTGCAGTTTACCTCATAGTAATTGCTGCAACACTACATCACTTACAGGAGCTACATCAGTTGTCTGTGGTATATGAACTGAACACAGTGCAGCAGCGCGACCTGCCTGCCGGGTCTTGGCTATATGAACTGAATATATATATTGACCTGCCAAGTCTTTGGCGTGTCACCATTGAGCAACAGTGCAAAGCCAAGATGCATTGGCAGCCCGGAGGAGACGGGTATACTAGTAGCCGCGTGCTGGAGCAGGGCGCATGTGTAGCGCAGACGTAGGGTACGAGAGCAAGGAGCTGTGACCTGGGAATAGTCAAGACGGTCTAGGGTGCAAGTCTGAAAGTACTCTTATTATCTGACGCATCAGACGGTGTAAACTGCGATGGGAAAATAGTGCTAATAAATTGTCAGTAATAATTAACGACTGCATGATTTCCTACGTTGGATGGAAAACGTTGTGGCGCCATTGTCGTCCGATCTAGGGTTTCCCCTGGTGCTTCGGGCGTCCCCGGTGTTGGATTCGTGGTTACGTTGGTTTGGACTGCATCTCTAGTTAGTGGGCTTAGCTGTGTCTTTTGCTTGTACCGGCCAAGCACCTTTTTTTTTTCTATTTTGGGCATCATGTTCACGCCTTGCTTTCGTGCATGTGACGTAGGGCACCCTCATTCTCTCTTCTTCTATCAATAAAAAGATACGCTAGGGTTCCAAAAAACTGCCGTTTTTTATTTCTTTTCTAATAACTACCAACTTTGAGGTCCGCTGTTTCAAAAAACTCAAATGACTGAGTGTTTAAATTTTAAACCGTTTGTTTGACACATGTGGCCCACCCGTCAGGTCCACATGGCGAAAAAGTCAACACCGTTAGGTTGACCATTTATTGGTTATGCAGGTGGGGCCCAAATATTTATAAAAAGCAATCAAGTCCCTGTAATTTCCTTACGAAAGCAACCAGGTCCTTGTAATTCAGGTCCCTGGGCCCCGATCCAGCTCAACCTCTCCCCCGCATCAGGCCGCCGTCCTCTCCCTAGAATCGCCGCCTACTCCCCTCCATTCCCTCCCCAGCCGGTGACCTGAAGAGGTTGAGCTCCAGGACATTGACTAGGAGTGCGCGGCCAACGGCTCCCAATGGCGCAGTCAGTAGCAGGGCCTCAGACGGCTCATGTCCAGCAGCACGTGGCGGCTCCCCATTGGTGCAGCCACTAGCACGTAGCGGCTCCCCACAGAGCCTCGTACTCTCAAAGCAGGGGCAGCGAGTGGCCGGTGGGTGCAATAGGTGGCGGCGACGAGCGACCACACCAGGGTGGCGAGGAGCCGAGGATAGCAGCAGGTGGTGGCGCACGAGCACCAGCATGCGTACATCTTTGTGCGCTCTTCCCTTGGCCCTATCCATCTATAGCAACCAGCGAAGGTCGCCTAACTTGGGTAGGATGCATGCTTCCCTCGACATGGTCATTCTACCGGGAGAGGGGGAAGGGGGCTGCCTGCCGGTGGCATCGCTCTAGCAACTGGTCGGCCGACCAAGGTGGTGAGCGTGCGCGTCGAGCCCGAGGTCCTCCATGGCTGGGGGCAAGAGGCGGGAGGCAGAAAGAGAGATAGAAGAAGAAGAAGAAGAAGAAGAAGAAGAAGAAGAAGAAGACAGATAACGGCGTTGACATTCTATGCTACGCCATCTCCAACGAGTGGGCCATCCTTGTCATAATCACAATCAATTTTAAAGCACTCGGTCATTTGGGGTAAGGGTGGGCATAAAAAACAATCAACCGAATACCGAACCGATACCGAAACCGAAAAAACCGAATTTTCGGTTTTTGCTGCTGCTATATTCAAATTCGGTTTCTATGTTTAATAACCGAATTAAAATCGGCCGGTTCGGTAGTTAACCGATAATCGAAGGAACAACCGAAGTGCACGCAATTATAGTACAGGCGTCCCGCACGACCGCACATCTCGCCAAATGCCAAGCCGAACTGAAGGCAATTCCAGTGCGAGGCACCCCACGTCCGCATGTCTCGCCAGTACTTTCTTTCGAGGCAGCACCTCTCGCATGCAACTACTCACGGCCGCGCGCCTGGATGCATGCAGCCACACATAGCGTGAGACTGAGAAGGCTCAGCTGGTGTGATCTGGCCCGCACACTTACTTGCATGGCCCAAATAGTATTTTCTTTGGCTGATAGTGTGCACCGGGTGGAGTGTTACTTGTTTAGTCCCACATCGGTCAGCTACGCTTCAGGGACAAGGTGACCGGCTATATAAAAGAGGTCAGGAAGCTCTTGTATGATGGCGCTCGCTGTAGCTTCTCAGCAACGCTGCAATCTGTCAGTTTAAACCGAAAACCGAACCGAATTGGTCGGTTAACCGAATTTTCGGTTAGTTGTTTTGCCTGTTATTTTCGGTTTTTGGTTTTGTTAACCGAAATTAAAAATAAACCGAATGGTATAAACCGAGCTTTCGGTTTCTACCGAATGCCCACCCCTAATTTGGGGGGTTTGAAACAGTCGACCCCAAAGTTGGCAGTTATCAGCGAAAATATAAAACCAGTAGTTTTTTTAAAAACCTAGCCCGAACTATAGTAGTTTTATCCTATTTACTCGAATTAAAGGGAGTAATAGAAGGGGATCATATGGATATATGTTTCCCTTGTCTAAGTAAGGAGGGGTTTCCATCATATGGATGTACCCTTATCTAAGTAGGGCTTGGCTATAACTAGCAAGGTAACCTTCCGACTCGATGAAGCCGCCCGAGCGTATGGGCCGGCCCAGTGCACAGGAGGCCACTGCCTCTTTCTTTTTCATGTTTTCATTTTTTTCCTTTCGTTTGTACTTATGAATATTCGAAATAAATATATTACAAAGTATTTTACATAAAATGTTAAAAAAAATGCTAAGCAAGCATTTGAAAAATGTTAAATGTCCATAGAGAAAAAGTTTGTAATGTATACTAAAAATGTGTACAAAAAAATATAGCATGTGTAAAAAAATTGATCATGTATTTAAAAAATATTCATACAAACATTTGAATTTTTTGAAAAACAAGTATTTAAAAAATGTTAGACAAGCATTTATAAATTGTTAAATGTGTATACAAAAATGCTAACCATGTATTAAAAGATTTTAAACTTGTCTTTGCAAAATTTAAATCAAGCATATGAAAAATGTTAAATGTGTACAGAAAAAATATTGACCATATATTCAAAAAATATTAATTAAGCATTTGAACAAATGTTATATGTATGCAGTTAAAGTGTTGGCCATGTATTTAAAAAATGTTAAACTTGTATTTCAAAAAAAATAATCAAAGATTTGAAAAAGGAAAGTGTAAAATGTGTACATAAAAAACGTTGACCTATTAAAAAAATGTTATGGGGTATTTATAAAATGTTAATCAAGCATTTAAAAATTCTGAATTGTATATTTGAAAAAAAATGTTGACCATGTATTCAACAAATCTTAATCTTGTACTTGAAAAATATTAAACATGTATATTGGAGTGAAGTTTATTAGATATATATACCGAAAATGTGTATAGAAAAACAATGAGAACTTGAGATGAAACAAAAGAAAATCAATGAAAAACGAGAATATATGTACTTGTGAATATTCTAAATAAATATATTACAAAATATTTTACATAAAACATAAAAAAATGCTAAGAAAGAATTTAAAAAATATTAAATGTATATAGAGAAAAAGTTTGTAATGTATGCTAAAAATGTATACAAAAAAATATAAAGTGTAAAAAAATTGATCATGTATTTAAAAAATATTAATCCAAGCATTTGAATTTTTTGAAAAACAAGTATTTAGAAAATGTTAGACAAGTATTTAGAAATTGGTAAATGTGTATAAAAAATGTTGTCCATGTATAAAAAACTTTAAAACTTGTCTTTGCAAAATTTTAATCAAGCATATGAAAAATGTTAAATGTATACAAAAAAAGTATTGACCATATGTTCAAAAATATTAATCAAGGATTTGAAAAAAGAAAGTGTAAAATGTTTACATAAAAAACGTTGACCTATTAAAAAATGTTATGGGGATGAAGCATTTAAAAATTGTTACCTGTATATTTGAAAAAAAATGTTTGTATTCAATAAATCTTAATATTGTACTTAAAAATATTAAACATGTATATTAGAATAAAGTTTATTAGATATATACCGAAAATGTGTATAGAAAAACAATGAGAACCTGAGATAAAACAAATGAAAATCAATGAAAAACGAGAAAAAAACAAACAAAATGAAGAGAAGAAAGAAGCTAGTGAAAAACGAAAAAAGAAACCAAGAAAACCTAACAAAATAGAAAAAAAAACAGTAAAATAGAGAAAATAAACGAACAAAAACAGTAAAAAAAACCAGTGAAAATCCAACGCTTTTTTCTTTAAAGAAGGTCGTGACCATTGGCTAGCAGTGCAACATTACAGCTAGGACATCGTGGGATTGATTCCTGTGTGGCCCTTTTTCTGTGTATTTATTTTAGTGTGAATGAGCCGGCTTGAAACTATAGACGCGCTTTAGGTGAGACCGAAGGATTGATTCCTAAAACTATAGACGCGCGTTAGTGTGAATGGGGGACTGAACGTTCGCTCAGCCGACAGTAAGCGCGAACAATTTCTGTGCCTCACATGGCGATCCACGCGCCAAGATCCATGCGATGCATCCGAGGGCACAGAGCGCGTTCACACAAGATCAGTATAGAACTGACGTCAGTTCTATAGTGCTCAGGACATTGGTCACTCAACTTGCTAGCTAGCAGCGCCAGTTGCTTGGCCCAAACAACCTGGGGCGTTTTTACTTGACAATATAGATTAGCAGAAAAAAAAACATCCACACTGACAAGATTTAAAACCAGTAGGATTAATTTAGGAGACGAGACGAATTCTATGGTCGGAAAATTTATATACAGCCGAACAGATAGCACTACATTTTATTTTCTAGGGAAGCCATACACCACCCAGAACAATCGAACATTCGCTTCCCTTTGGTATTATCGTAAGTAAACACTGACCTCATATTATTCGCAAAAAAAAAAAAACACTAACCTCATACAGCTTGAGAAAGGAATCATGAAGTTCCTGGCATGCCTAGATTTTTCATAGCAAGGAAGGATGCATTTCAAAGCTTCATCACATGCTATCACATTATGTGAAGATCCACTATTTCAATCAGGACAGTAACCACAAAGAAGGTAATGCAAATTGTGTGTAATGCAAACAATACAAAGAAGGTAATGCAAATTGTGTGTAATGCAAACAATACAAAGAAGGTAACTGCAGTTCCCTCCACATTTTCACATCCGGGCTTGGGACCGGAAAAGGCAGTGTTAAAACCACAACAATACAAAACACAAATTATACAGCAACATCAATCATTCAAGCAAAGCATACAGGACACACAATCAAGCAAATGCAATATCAATGCAGCTCCCTCCACATTTTCACATCCGGGCTTGGGACCGGCAAAGGCAGTGTTACACCACAACAAACAAAACATACAACATCAATCATTCAAGCAAAGCATTCAGGACACACCATCAAGCAAAGCATTCAGGACACACCATCAAGCAAAGCATACAGCACACACACCATCAAGCAAATGCAATACTAATTCAAACACACACACACAGTCGGTCACACAGAGAGTCACAGTCACAAACAGATTCAGTCACACAAACACACAGTAGCAGTCACACAGAGTCAGTCACACATACACAGTCACAGTCACACACAGTCAGTCACACATACACAGTCACAGTCACACACAGTCAGTCACACACACAAGAGATGGAAAGGGCACAAACAGAAAGCTAATACTACAAGCAAGACCCATGATATAAGTTGTTTGGCATGCAGTACCTTCCAGGAATAACTTTTGCTATTTCTGCTCATTTTTTCCCAAATACCTGATGGCATTAATCAGTGCATGTTCCTCCTCAGTAGTCCAAGCATCGTTCCATATGTTTGGATTCAGATGATTATGCCACCTAAGATGTTTTGAATGAATTCAAAAATCAGCTATAGAAACATAGTAACAACTAAGATGTTTTCAATGAATTAAAAAATCAGCTTCATATTAACAACTGCATCACCTAGCCCAAATGTGTTTCCCCCGATAGCAGCCACAACTTGATTGAAGAATAGAGCAACCGTCTGCAGAAAGAAGAAACATAATAGTTAGCACGGACTGCGAATAGAGAAAGAGACACCAAGAAATAACAAGTTACTCAAGGCAATTACCTGTTCATTAGCGATCGGAGGAAGTCCACCGAAGTAAACATGCCGAGTAACCTAAGAAAAGAGTGGTCAGACATATGCATCACAGAACAAGAAAAATCTCAAGCACAAAACAAAAAATCGAGCATACCTGCTGTGTCATGGCAGTGGCTGCATAGCAAGTGGATCGATGCAAAGGGAAGAACAAATTAGAAAGTAATAACAAAACATTGAATAATAAAGAAGTGTGATAGATCACAGGTGGGTTCATTCTGCCATCACCAAATAAACTGCAAATCAGAGTGAATCTGGTCGCGTTGTGATGACAGAATGGACTATCCATGATTTGAGTACTTGCTACACTGAATCATAAAAGGAGCACAGTAGTCACCTGTCCTAGGGTGGATAAATGAACATATTCGGGAGCATGTTCGGAAACATCCCAGCATCAGCAGCAGGAAGTTCTGGTAGCTGACGTGCAATGCATCTACAGAGAATTCTTACCAGTGTGTTTACCTTGCACATAGGGGGAAAATGCATTTCAGCAAATCATATAAAAATAAAACAATCAAAAGAATACCTTGCAAGGAGACCATTCTGATAGTCCATACTTGTTTACAAGGTCAATAATTTTGTCATCTTCCCGTAGAAAAAATATCATAAATATAACTACAAAATGTGCAAAATCTTTTTTTTCTTGAGCTAAGTCAGGAGTGCAATGACAAACCTCTTGAGTCCAAGGACCTTTGATGAGTTCAGTGTTAAAGAACCTTCTGCCATGGATGTAAACATTGCACCTCTGTCCTATCCGGAAATAATTCAGCTGCGTAGGTAGATACTGACACAATATGTGAGCTCACCACACTTGCATATATAGAACAACATCCAAAGAAGCATGGTATTACTATATAACTAGCTAAAATGTGGGATATGCATAAATATTGTGTACGAACTTGAAAGGAGTTAAATTCGAGAGGGGTTACCATACAAACACAGACCAGGCTGATGAGTGATCCACGGCTTCGGTTCAAACACAAGAAGCACACCATCAGAACCATACCAAATCAAATTAGCCATCATGAAAACCTCCATCCACCCTGGATTCTACATATACATCATTCTGAGCACAAACATCATACTTGTGGCAGTAAAATATACAACAATACATTGAAGAGTGTCCAAAGGGCAATGATACTACCAACTACAGAGGTATGTAGGTCATAAAATTACATGCCCATGACCTTATAGAAATTTCCATGCATTATCAGGTGCCAATAGGTAGTTATGGAGTGCTTGCACAATGACACACAGTCACACAGTCAATACACAGTCACAGTCAGTCAACACACACACACACAGTCAGTCAATACACAGTCAGACAGTCAACACACACACACAGACACACACATACACACACACACACAATGGACACAGTCACAGTCAGTCAACACACACACAGTCACAGTCAATACACAGTCAGACAGCCAACACACACACACACAGACACACACATACACACACACACACAATGGAGCACTTGCACACAAGAAACGGACAAAGAAACACACACACAAATTGTCAGTCACACACACACAGTCACGGTCACACACACAGTCACACAGACACAATGGAGTGCTTGCACACAAGAAACAGACATAGATAGGATGAAACTAATCGAAGACATGAGAAAAAGTAAACTATTTGTTCAAGCTTCCCATTCAGAACCTTCCAACTCTGCATTATGTTAGTTCTTCGATTCCAAACCTCTCTGCATTACCCAACTACATGCTAGGTGGCCGCTACTGTTATATAAACGAAGTCAAGTGTAAGAGCGCCAGAGAGCAAATTAGGAGGTACCTTTTCTTTATCACCAAATTTCAGAGTCTGCACGTACCAAAATTGTATTTTGTGTCACAAGATGAACCTAAAGAACTCACCAGGAAAATACTCAAATTAACAAATCAACTGAATCATGGAGAACATCATGTAGAAAAGTAGTCCGGCAAATCCAAAGCAATTCAAGTATATATGTAGACAATCAGAGCTCATGTACATGCAAACCTTTCCCTCCCATAAGGTGATAAATTTGCAAGCTGAAGATCAAAATTTGATTACCTTAGTTGGTAAAACAGAAAGCGATAGGAACCCTGAGCAGTCCTTGGCATGCCAGTTTGTATGACTGTAGAGGTGAGCTAAAATTAGAATGATGAGTTGTTCAGATTAAGATGACCCTCAGAAGCAGCCATCTTTTGTTTATACTTGAAGTCATCACGGCCAATTAGTCGTGGAATTGCCAAAATATTTTTCGTGCCATAGATATCTAACTTCTTTCAGAAAGAAATATTCCAATGATTCTTTATAGAACTATCTGTCCTGAAAAGAGCAACATACTATCAGCCATAGATATCTAACTTCTTTCTCAAAGAAATATTCCAATGATTCTTTATAGAACTACCTGTCCTGAAAAGAGTAGCATACTATCAACATGAATACTTGTGAAGTGAACAAGGAAACCATGGCTAAATAGGCATTTTGGGACTACATCAGTATTGCGAAATGTAAAAAACATATTTCAATTATTCTTTATAGAATTTTCGGTCCTGGAAACAGTAACATACTATCAGCATGAATACATAATCTTGTGAAGTGAACAAGGGAAACATGGCTAAATAAGCATTTTGGGACCACAGACATTCGCATCACAAAATGTAAAAACCATAAATATACCTGCGCTGTAAGCAAACCCAACCCATCAGTGTCCTTAGAAACGCAAGGAAGAGCAAATGTGACATTTGTCTATATCCTGCCTGAAATACTTAGAAAAGCATTATTCCAGTGATTGGACATCAGTAATATAAAAAAAGAATATGATATCCACATAAGACATAACGAAACACAGATATCACAAAAAATGTAGTGTCGAACACCAAAATGATTATTATGGTAAGAAAAATAAGGAACAAAAACAGGGAAAAGGGTGCTGTGATGAGTGAGTGAGATAAATAGGGAAAAGGCCATGGGATGCATTGGATGCCAAATCGGTCACGCAAAGGAGTGGAAGCCAAGCAAGTGAGTGTTACAAGAATCAAACTTTTCTGCTCAGCCTATCATCATCTATCAGCAGGAGAGAAGCCTGACCAGTGCACATCTCTGGATCCCTGCCTGCTCGAAACGGCCTAAATGGTTTGCATCCCTGAACACGTCCCCATATATGGGGAGACGACATTGGAACACAAGCAAAGCATGAATAAGAAACCAATTGGACAGACCATATAAGCACAGTAACACAATCAGAATCACCCCATCCAAGCAATCAAACACAGTCACACACAGACAATGGAGTGCTTGCACACATGAAACAGACAAAGAAACATACATAGATAGGGGCACATCACACACACACAGTCAGACACACAGTCAAGACACACACAATGGAGCACTTGCACACAAGAAACAAACATAGATAGGGGTACAAACAGAAAGCTAATACATGCAAGACCGAAGTAAACTCAGAAAGCTATAAAGAAGTTCTAGAAACTGAATGAGTAAACTGATTTCTGTAGAGGGGTGAGGGTAATTCAGATCTTCATTCCTGAAAACAGGAGGATAGTTAGATCATCATCACTACCCACAAGTTTGTAGGTACAGAGACGCATGCTTATTCTTGTCACAAAGTCTAGGCAAAGCAAGAAAAACATTATTTCAGTGACTGGACAGCAGTAATTGATATCATATCTCATGCATAATTGAGTCAGTGAACCTCAAAAGGGAACAAGAACAGTAGAAATGTATTGTCAAACACCACGGTAAATGATTATGATAAGAAAAGTTAACAGCGTGAATGTTCATGCACACACAAAAGAAATACCACTTACGAACAAAAGCTACTTGCGTTGAACATAGATTAAATTAAAAAATTAGCAGATTTACACTATATTAGGCCACAACCAGGTTATAAACAAGCATAGCATAAAATCTATATGCAATCCAAATCCTAATCACGCCCAGGCTTCCCAAGTGCATGGCTTACATAGCGACAAATACAGAAGTCAGCATTCTTGATATTTTAACCAATGAGTACAAAATTTGCTCCAAGCTGATGCCACAAAATTTAACAGGACAAACAAAAGGGACATGAGCAGCATTGATAGAAAACATGGGATGAAGGTGCTTTCACAGATAAATAAAGTCTGGAAGTTATGCTCATAGAAGAATTATATGCTCA
The DNA here is from genome assembly GCA_032464435.1 of Aegilops umbellulata. NCBI lineage: Eukaryota > Viridiplantae > Streptophyta > Magnoliopsida > Poales > Poaceae > Aegilops > Aegilops umbellulata. The sequence goes on along the minus strand of CP136060.1, from coordinate 545,863,183 downwards.
TAGCAGAGTAATGCTATGCAATCAGAATGAAGCCTAAGGGGCTAGCAGCAATTCATCTAGTGTACTCCTATATGAAAATGGAAATAGCAACAGAAGGAAACCTTGTCCTACAGTAGCAGCAGCAGGTGTTCAATTAGTCAAGCAGCAAGCAAGATGATTTGCACTGTTTTAAAACTTTCTGCCATGCCTGCCTGCTCGAAACGGCACCCCTGAACACACATCAGCATATATGGGAACATAAACAGAGCATGATAGGAAGTAACCAACCAATTGAATTGAAAAGAACATAACAGAAATTAACACCCATGAGAACAAAATCACCCCTGCATCTAGCCTGACGAAAGTGAAACAAGCTAGCTGGTACAATCAGAATCGACAGAGGAACCAGAGTATCTAGGTTAACACGAACAAGCTAGCCGTTTGAGATCAGAAAACAACCGACGAACAACGCAGGAGCCTAGGAACCGATGAACTAGCACGGCAAGCTGACAATCGCTCTCCGCCTCTCCATCTCCGGCCGCAACCCAATTTCAAAACCAAGACCCGACCGTTCCTGTAACGCTCGCGCTGACACGAACACGAAGAAACGCAGGATCCAAAGCGACTCTCAGACAACAGAAGCGCACGCAGAAATTTCTGAATCGCAAACCAGACGGGAGACCCTCGACGAGACGGACCAAGAACATGCGAGCGCGTCGGGTAAACGGCGAGGACGAGCAAAAACAAAAACGGACGACGGCGAGGACGGGCAGAACCAAATCAGAAGCGACTCTTCTAAACAGACGACGGCGGGGACGCGCAGAATCAACTCGGGAGCGGTTCTAAACTGATGAACTGAGAACGAGCAAACTCAAATTGGGCGCAGTCCTAAACGGACGACGGCGAGAAGGAGCAAAACCAAATCAGGCGGGGTTCTCTAGCTACCTAGGCCGGCGACGGCGAGCAAAATCAAATCCGGACGCAACTCTGAACGGACAAATCAACCGAGGACGAGCAAAATCAAATCCGGACGTGATTCTGAACGGGCAAATCGACCGAGGAGGAGGAGCAAGATGAAACCCGGCTCGAGGAGGGCAGACGCGCGGCCCGGGCGAAGGGCGGAGGAGCAGCGGGCCAGGCGGAGCGCGGCGGGGAGGTCGGAGGAGGGAGGCGCCGCCCGGGCGAAGAGAGGAGGAGGGGGAGCGGACCGGGCAGGGCGCGGCGAGGAGGCGAGAGGCGCGGCGCGGAGGAAGAGATGGGGAGGAGGAGGAGGAGCGGGCCGGCCAAAGGGCGCGGCTTTATAGCCGGGGCAGAGGCGGTGGCGGCGGGCGGAGCCTTGTCCTTGGTCGAGGCGCGCGTGGCGTGGCGGCGGAAGTAAAAGGAAAGTGGAGCGGGCAGGGGCAGGGGTAGGCATCAATGCGAGGCCGGCTGCTGTGCGGTGCTTCCGTCTCGAATTAGGGGAATTTCTTACACTTGCGACGCCCATCCACGCCGTGTCTTGAAAATGTTTTTCTTGGTGTTCTTAAAAAGAAAATGTTTTTTTTACAGGCCATGGCATACCATACCATATTAGAGCATTACTAGTAGTACCCCTAAACCCTCAAACCCTAAAAAATAACCGCTTTTTTGCGGGTTGCAACAAAAAAAAGCAAAGACTAGAACCCTAAACCCTCAAACCCTCAAAAAAAAGTAAGGGTCCAACCCTCAAACCCAATTTCGAACCGTAGAAGTGAGGGTTGGAGGGGGGCGCTCGACCCCAGCCCGCACTCCCTTCCCCCGTCGCGCGGGAGGGAAGTTTCCCGTCCCAACCACCCGCTTCCTCCCTCCCTAGCCGCCGGCCGTCGCCCGCCGCCAATCCGGCCGGCCCCCCGCCTCCCCTCGACGCCGCGGCCGTCCCGCCCCTGCGCCGAGCTCCCCGCCGCCGGATCCGCCCTTCCCCGCCGCCTCCCGCCCCGCGCCCCGGCCCCCAACCGCCCCGCCCCGAGCCCCGCCCCCCGGCCTCCCGCACCGCCGCCTCCCGCCCCGGCTTCCCGCCCCCCAGCCTCCGCCCCGCCGCCTCCCGCCCCGCCACGCCCCACCCCCCGCCCGCCCGCCTCAGCCGTCGGGCCCCGACCCCCGACCCCCAGTCGGCTCCCGCCCCCAGCCTCCGCCTGGCCCCCAGCGGCCAGAGGCAGGCCGGCCTCAGGCCTCCTCGAGCCCCGCGCCAGAGGCTAGGCGGGCCAGAGGCAGCCGCACCGCCACCCCAAGCTCCCCGCAGGTATGCTTTCTGTTCTTCCTTTTTGTTTTATTTTTTCCTTTTTGATTCATTGTTGGCACTCACAATTTATTGTTTGTTGTATTGTGTAGATGGAGGTGAACAACAACGACATGGACTCGTTGTCCGATTCGTCGGGTTGGTCGTCATCCGACGATTCGGACATCGATGAGTTGTTGCAAGACGACGACGTCGAAATGATGAGCCTCCTCATCGACGTGCAATCCTTTGAAAACCGCGTGAAGCTGATGGATCAGAGGAGAGGGTCCAAGATGGGGCGAGTCACCATCTACCGGAACCGCGCTCTCGGACACGAGCATTTGATGGAAGACTACTTCGCGGAGGTACCTACATACCCTCCTCGTCTCTTCCGCAGAAGGTACCGAATGCGGCGTAGTTTGTTTGTGAAGATTGTCACCGATTGTGAGGCCTCCTCCTATTACTTTAAACGTCGTAGATCCGCCGCCAGTATCATGGGGTTTAGTGCATATCAAAAGATATCGGCGGCAATGCGGGTACTCGCTTATACCGACGAGTATCTTCGCATTGGGCAAGATACAACCACGGAGTCAGTCCGCAGGTTTGCCAAGTTGGTCATTCGGCTGTACGGTGAGCAGTATCTTCCGGCACCAAACGAGGAAGATACAAAGAGATTAATGAAAATGAATGAAAAAAGGGGATGGCCGGGGATGCTAGGTAGTCTTGACTGCATGCATTGGAGGTGGAAAAATTGCCCAAAGGCATGGCACAGAATGTATTGCGGTAAAAGCCGTGTGCTACGTCTCGAGCTAGCGTTGGTTTTCCCCGAAGAGGAGGGGGTGATGCAGCACAGTAGCGTAAGTATTTTCCTCAGTTTTTGAGAACCAAGGTATCAATCCAGTAGGAGGTCACGCGCAAGTCCCTCGTACCTGCACAAAACGGTAGCAACTCGCAACCAACGCTTAGGGGTTGTCAATCCCTTCACGAGAGTGAGATCTGATAGAGATAATATTTTTGGTATTTTTGGTATAAAGATGCAAAGTGAAAAGTAAAAGCAAAACAAGTAAAATAAAGTAATGGAGATTGATATGATGAGAATAGACCCGGGGGCCATAGGTTTCACTAGTGGCTTCTCTCAAGAGCATAGATATTCTACGGTGGGTGAACAAATTACTGTTGAGCAATTGATAGAATTGAGCATAGTTATGAGGTTATCTAGGTATGATCATGTATATAGGCATCACGTCCGTGACAAGTAGACCGACTCCTGCCTGCATCTACTACTATTACTCCACTCGTCGACCGCTATCCAGCATGCATCTAGAGTATTAAGTTAAAAACAGAGTAACGCCTTAAGCAAGATGACATGATGTAGAGAAATAAATTCACGCAATATGATAAATACCCCATCTTGTTATCCTCGATGGCAACAATACAATACGTGCCTTGCAACTCTTTCTGTCACTGAGTAAGGACACCGCAAGATTGAACCCAAAGCTAAACACTTCTCACATTGCAAGAACTACCAATCTAGTTGGCCAAACCAAACGGATAATTCGAAGAGACTTGCAAAGATAACTCAATCATACATAAAAGAATTCAGAGAAGATTCAAATATTATTCATAGATAAGTTGGATCATAAACCCACAATTCATCGGTCTCAACAAACACACCGCAAAAAGAAGATTACATCGAATAGATCTCCACGAGAGAGGGGGAGAACATTGTATTGAGATCCAAAAAGAGAGAAGAAGCCATCTAGCTACTAGCTATGGACCCAAAGGTCCGAAGTAAACTACTCACACTTCATCGGAAGGGCTATGGTGTTGATGTAGAAGCCCTCCGTGATGGATGCCCTCTCTGGCGGAGCTCCGGAACAGGCCCCAAGATGGGATCTCGCGGATACAGGAAGTTGCGGCGGTGGAATTAGGTTTTTGGCTCCGTCTCTGGTCTAATGGGGGTACGTAGGTATATATAGGAGGAAGGAGCACGTCGGTGGAGCTCCAAGTCTCCTGGATCACGTTCGGTGAGAAGATCACGTTCCCGAAGGTTTCATTCTGTTTGGATTCTGTTTGATATTTTGTTTCCTCGAAATACTGAAATAGGCAAAAAAACAGCAATTCTGGGCTGGGCCTCCGGTTAATAGGTTAGTCCCAAAAATAATATAAAAGTGGAAAATAAAGCCCAATATAGTCCAAAATAGTAGATAAAGTAGCATGGAGCAATCAAAAATTATAGATACGTTGGAGATGTATCAGGCATCCCCAAGCTTAATTCCTGCTCGTCCTCGAGTAGCTAAATGATAAAAAGAGAATTTTTGATGCGGAGTGATACTTTTGCATAATTTCAATGTAAATCTTCTTAATCATGGTATGAATATTCAGATCCGAAAGGTTCAAGACAAAAGTTCATATTGACATAAAAATGATAATACTTCAAGCATACTAATCAAACAATTATGTCATCTCAAAATAACATGGCCAAAGGAAGTTCATCCCTACAAAATCATATAGTTAGGCTATGCTTCATTTTCGTCACACAAAGATGTTCCCAACTTCTATACCCCCGATGACAAGCCAAGCAATTGTTTCATACTCAAATAATCTCAAACTTTTTCAACCTTCACGCAATACATGAGCGCGAGCCATGGACATAGCACTATTGGTAGTATAGAATATGATGATGGGGATTGTGTGGAGAAGACAAAAAAGGAGAAAGTCTCACATCAACGAGGCTAATCAATGAGCTATGGAGATGCTCATCAATTGATGTTAATGCAAGGAGTAGGAATTGCCATGCAACGGATGCACTAGAGCTAAGAATGCTCAACAAAAGAAAACTAGTGGGTGTGCATCCAACTTGCTTGCTCATGAAGACCTAGGGCATTTTGAGGAAGCCCATTGTTGGAATATACAAGCCAAGTTCTATAATGAAAAATTCCCACTAGTATGAACAAGACAACTTATGAGACTCACTATATGAAAATCATGGTGCTACTTTAAAGCACAATATATGAGACTCACTTCATGAAGAACAAGGTGCTACTTTGAAGCACAAGTGTGGAAAAAGAGATAGTAGCATTGCCCTTTTTATTTTCTCCTTTTTTTTGGGCCTTTCTCTTTTTTTTGGCCTTTCTCTCTCTTTTTTTTTGATTGTACAATGCTCTAATAATGATGATCATCACACTTCTATTGATTACAACATAATTATTACAACTCGATACTAGAACAAGATATGACTCTATTATGAATGCCTCCAGCGGTGTACCAGGATGGTGCAATGAATCAAGAGTGACATGTATGAAAAATAATGCATGGTGGCTTTGCCACAAATACAATGTCAACTACAAGATCATGCAATGGCAATATGACAAAAGTAAAGCATGTCATGATGATGATGATGATGGTGGAAGTTGCATGGCAATATATCTCGGAATGGCTATGGAAATGCCATGATAGGTAGGTATGGTGGTTGTTTTGAGGAAGATATAGGGAGGTTTATGTGTGAAAGAGCGTATCATATCACGGGGTTTGGATGCACCGGCGAAGTTTGCACCAACTCTGAATGTGAGAAAGGGCAATGCACGGTACCGAAGAGGCTAGCAAATGGCGGAAAGGTAAAAGTGCGTATAATCCATGGACTCAACATTAGTCAAAAGAACTCATATACTTATTGCAAAAATTTAGAAGTCATCAAAAATCAAGTACTACGCGCATGCTCCTAGGGGGGTAGATTGGTAGGAAAAGACCATCGCTCGTCCCCGACCGCCACTCATAAGGATGCACAAGCCAGGTACACTTCATGCTTCAAATTTGTTACACAACTTTAACCATACGTGCATGCTACGGGACTTACTAACTTCAACACAAGTATTTCTCAAATTCACAACTACTCAACTAGCACGACTATGATATTATCACCTCCATATCTCAAAACAATTATCAAGCATCAAACTTATCTTAGTATTCAACCCACTAAAAAGAAAGTTTCACATATCTTGAATACCAAGTATATTAACATTAAGCAAATTACCATGCTATATTAATGACTCTCAAAATAATCTAAGTGAAGCATGAGAGATCAAGTTTCTTTAAAACAAACCACCATCGTGCTCTAAAAGATCTAAATGAAGCACTAGAGCAAAAATTATCACGCTCAAAAAGATATAAGTGAAGCACATAGAGTAAACTATCAAGCTCAAAAGATATAAGTGAAGCACATAGAGTATTCTAACAAATTTCAATTCATGCATGGCTCTCTCAAAAGGTGTGTACAGCAAGGATGATTGTGGTAGACTAACAAGCAAAGACACAAATAATACAAGACGCTCCAAGCAAAACACATATCATGTGGTGAATAAAAATATAGCTCCAAGTAAATTACCGATGGAAGTGGACGAAAGAGGGGATGCCTTCCGGGGCATCCCCAAGCTTTGACTTTTTGTTGTCCTTGGATTATCATGGGGGTGCCATGGGCATCCCCAAGCTTAGACTCTTGCCACTCCTTGTTCCATAATCCATCAAAAGAATTCACCCAAAACTTGAAAACTTCACAACACAAAACTCAATAGAAATCTCGTGAGTTCCGTTAGAGAAAGAAAACAAAAGACTACTTTAAGGTACTGTAGTGAACTTGTTCTTTATTTGTATTGGTGTTAAACCTACTTTATTCCAACTTCTTTATGGTTTATAAACTATTTTACTAGCCATAGATTATTCAAAATAAGCAAACAACACACGCAAAACAGAATCTGTCAAAAACAGAACAGTCTGTAGTAATCTGTTACTAACGCAAACTTATGGAACCCGAAAAATTCTACCAAAATTAGACGACCTGAGCAATTTGTTTATTGATCAGTAGCAATTGGAATCACTATTTTATCACGTTCTGGTGATTTTTAACAATTCGGGCACTGAGCGCAAAGATTCTGGAAATTACAGCAAGATCAAATAACTATCTTCCAAGAAGATCTAATAGGTTTAACTTGGCACAAACACTAATTAAAAGATAAAACCACATCTAAACAGAATCTAGGTGGATTATTTATTCCTAACAGAACCAAAAACAAAAAACAAAAAATAAAATTGGGTTGCCTCCCAACAAGCGCTATCGTTTAACGCCCCTAGCTAGGCATAAAAGCAAGGATAGATCTAGGTATTGCCATCTTTGGTAGGCAATCCATAAGTGGCTCTCATGATAGATTCATATGGTAATTTTATTTTCTTTCTAGGAAAGTGTTCCATGCCCTTCTTTAAGGGAAATTGGAATTTAATATTCCCTTCCTCCATATCAATAATTGCACCAATCGTTCTAAGGAAAGGTCTACCAAGAATAATAGGACATGAAGGATTGCAATCTATATCAAGAACGATAAAATCTACGGGCACATAATTCCTATTTGCAACAATAAGAACATCATTAATTCTTCCCGTAGGCTTTTTAATAGTGGAATCCGCAAGATGCAAGTTTAGAGAGCAATCATCAAAGTCACGGAAATCTAGCAAATCACACAAAGCTTTGGGGATAGTAGAGACACTAGCACCCAAATCACACAAAACATGAAACTCATAATTTTTAATTTTAATCTTAATTGTAGGTTCCCACTCATCATGGAGTTTTCTAGGGATAGAAACATCCAACTCAAGCTTTTCTTCATAAGATTGCATTAAGGCGTCAACAATGTGTTCGGTAAAGGCCTTATTTCGACTATAAGCATGAGGAGAATTTAACACGGATTGCAACAAGGAAATACAATCAATTAAAGAGAAATTTTCATAGTTAAATTCCTTGAGATCCAAAATAGTGGGTTTAGCAATATCTAGATTTTTATTTCTTTCAATCCCTTTTTTTATCAATTTCATCATCAGGATCTAAAGACTCAGAATTCTTAGAACGCCTTCTAGGTAAGGGAAGATCATAATCAGATTCATCAAGATTCATATTGCAAAACAAAGATTTAATATGGGACGCATCAATAACTTTTAGATCTTCATCTTGATTCTCATAGTTATTCGGTTTAGCGGCCATCTTATTGACTAAGGTGGCTTGCATATCCGAAATTTCAGCGGTCATTTTTTCAAGATGAGCAATTTGGGCTCTTACACCATCAAATTCTTTGGACATATCATCGAGCTCTTTATTCATATAACTCATAAAACTCTTTTGTTCCTTAAGCTCGTTTCTAAAGAAATTATTATGCTCAAATTGCAAGACCATAAACTTCCTGACATTGTTTTCGATATCTTCTAGCCTTTTAAGGTGAAGATCACCAAAATTAGGTAAGGCCATCGTGACGAACAAGCAAGCAAACTAACACATGAGCAAACAAAAGGCAAAGGGAAAGAGAGGGCGAATAAAATGGCAAGGGTGAAGTGGGAGAGAGGAAAACGAGAGGCAAATGGCAAATAATGTAATGCGAGAGATAGAGATTGTGATGGGTACTTGGTATGTTGACTTTTGCGTAGGCCTCCCCGGCAACGGCGCCAGAAATCCTTCTTGCTACGTCTCGAGCTAGCGTTGGTTTTCCCCGAAGAGGAGGGGGTGATGCAGCACAGTAGCGTAAGTATTTCCCTCAGTTTTTGAGAACCAAGGAATCAATCCAGTAGGAGGTCACGCGCAAGTCCCTCGTACCTGCACAAAACGGTAGCAACTCGCAACCAACGCTTAGGGGTTGTCAATCCCTTCACGAGAGTTAGATTTGATAGAGATAATATTTTTGGTATTTTTGGTATAAAGATGCAAAGTGAAAAGTAAAAGCAAAACAAGTAAAATAAAGTAATGGAGATTGATATGATGAGAATAGACCCGGGGGCCATAGGTTTCACTAGTGGCTTCTCTCAAGAGCATAGATATTCTACGGTGGGTGAACAAATTACTGTTGAGCAATTGATAGAATTGAGCATAGTTATGAGGTTATCTAGGTATGATCATGTATATAGGCATCACGTCCGTGACAAGTAGACCGACTCCTGCCTGCATCTACTACTATTACTCCACTCGTCGACCGCTATCCAGCATGCATCTAGAGTATTAAGTTAAAAACAGAGTAACGCCTTAAGCAAGATGACATGATGTAGAGGAATAAATTCATGCAATATGATAAATACCCCATCTTGTTATCCTCGATGGCAACAATACAATACGTGCCTTGCAACTCTTTCTGTCATTGAGTAAGGACACCGCAAGATTGAACCCAAAGCTAAACACTTCTCCCATTGCAAGAACTACCAATCTAGTTGGCCAAACCAAACGGATAATTCGAAGAGACTTGCAAAGATAACTCAATCATACATAAAAGAATTCAGAGAAGATTCAAATATTATTCATAGATAAGTTGGATCATAAACCCACAATTCATCGGTCTCAACAAACACACCGCAAAAAGAAGATTACATCGAATAGATCTCCACGAGAGAGGGGGAGAACATTGTATTGAGATCCAAAAAGAGAGAAGAAGCCATCTAGCTACTAGCTATGGACCCAAAGGTCCGAAGTAAACTACTCACACTTCATCGGAAGGGCTATGGTGTTGATGTAGAAGCCCTTCGTGATGGATGCCCTCTCTGGCGGAGCTCCGGAACAGGCCCCAAGATGGGATCTCGCGGATACAGGAAGTTGCAGCGGTGGAATTAGGTTTTTGGCTCCGTCTCTGGTCTAATGGGGGTACGTAGGTATATATAGGAGGAAGGAGCACGTCGGTGGAGCTCTGAGGGGCCCACGAGGCAGGGGGGCGCCCTCCACCCTCGTGACCTCCCCGGGATCTTCTTGGAGTAGGATCCAAGTCTCCTGGATCACGTTCGGTGAGAAGATCACGTTCCCGAAGGTTTCATTCCGTTTGGACTCTGTTTAATATTCTGTTTCCTCGAAATACTGAAATAGGCAAAAAAACAGCAATTCTGGGCTGGGCCTCCGGTTAATAGGTTAGTCCCAAAAATAATATAAAAGTGGAAAATAAAGCCCAATATAGTCCAAAACAGTAGATAAAGTAGCATGGAGCAATAAAAAATTATAGATACGTTGGAGACGTATCACCGTGATGCTACCATTGTGCTTGAGGTCGTAGCATCTCAGGACACGTGGATTTCGCATGCATTCTTTGGGTTGCCGGGGACACTCAATGATATCAATATCCTCAATAGATCTCCTTTGTTCAAAAGATTAATTTCTGGGGATGCTCCAGCTTGCAACTACAAAATCATGGACAATGAGTACTCAATGGGATACTATCTCACCGATGGCATCTATCCCGAATGGGCAACTCTTGTGAAGTCCATCAAGGAGAAAAATGGGGTGCCCTTAACAAGAAAAGAGGCTCATTTCACCAAGGCACAAGAGGCAGCCCGCAAGGATATTGAGAGAGCTTTCGGTGTTTTGCAAGCAAGGTTTGCCATAGTTTGTGGTCCAGCTCGGTTTTGGGACAAAAAAACCTTGATGAACATCATGAAATGTTGTGTGATTCTACACAACATGATCCTAGAGGATGAAAGAGGTTTAAACCTTTCTTGTTTCTATGACAATGTTGGTACCCGTGTGCAACCGGAAAGAAACCCTTCTCGCATACACGCTTTTCTTCAAGCACATCGTGAGATTGAGGATGCAACCACTCATGGTCGGCTCCGGGATGATCTAATAGAGCACCACTAGCAGTTGGATGGGCGGTGCATTGGCCCATGATGTATCTTTGTTTTACTTTTCTATGTCCTATTTGATTCGAACAATTAGTGTAATTTGCTCAAACATTGTTGTAATAATTTGAATGATTATTGTTTTATTCGGTGTTGTAATAATAACTAGAATGATTATTGTTTTATGTCAAATGTGATGGAATTTGTGATATGTCATATGATGAAATGTGTGATATATGAAATGACAGTTTTAAAGGTTGGGGTTGAGGCAAAGACTAGAACCCTCAAACCCAACCCTTAAAGTTTAAGGGTTGGGTTTGAGGGTTCTAGTCTTTGCCCCTTTTTTCAACCCTTAAAAGTGTCAAAAAGTGGCACTTCTCAACCCTTAAAACTGCTACAAGGGTTTGAGGGTTTAGGGGTTCTACTAGTAATGCTCTTAGGCCGTCTCAAACGCTGACCATGAAATGGATATGTATCTATCTAGAGACCAGACATGGACATTGATAGGGAGCCGGTCGTCCAACCATGCTCGCGTGCATTTCAAACCGTATTTAAACAAACCGACGGAATACATGCAAATTGAACGGTTTTTATCCAAATCGGGTGATTTTGTTTTTACGTTTCTGGCATGTTTCATTAAATAAAAGCGATTGGACCTAAACTTAGTCTAAAAATCGAAGGTGTCGCACGTCCTTTGAGTCCTTATTCTTCCATTCCGTGCCCATGTCGGGTGGTCGTGTCCATGTCCGACGGCCAGCTAAGCCACGCGGAGTGAAAGCGCGACCGTCGATGGGCAAGAGTAGAACAAGGGACACGGGTTGGTTCATTGGGCTCGAGGCCTCGCCGCCTCCCACGCCCTACTACTCCTCATCGGAGTCTGCAGCCTGTCCGTCACCGGTTCACGTGAGATCGATGATGGACATGGATGGACATGCCTCGTCATGGAATCGGCACCCTCGAAACTTCATTGGCGGCGCGGAGCGTGCGCAGCTGCCGACATTCTCGTTCGCGATCACCTCCGCATCCGACTGTGTCTCGATCACGTTGTAGGCGGCACGAGCACGCGCGGCCTTGTACAACACCCTTTGCTCGGTGATGAAGTTGGGGTTCTCGACGGCCTTGGCCGCCTCGGCCTCCTTGCTCACGAGTTGTTCGTAGATTTGGCCTTCCGTTAGCTGATGCTGCTTGAGGACGGAGAAGTTGTACCCCATTCCTCCTATGCTTGACGGAACCCTGACATCAACTAGGGCGCGGCTGCTGCTCTACCATGGCAACCTTGAAATGCGCCTGCACATGCTCCATGGTCAAGCAACATGGAACATGGCAAGCAGGGGCGCCGACTCGTCGTCAGAGGCTGTATCCATCTCATGTCATCATCGGAGACCTCCGAGGAGCAGGCCGGCAGGCCGACCTCTCTCCGCCTCACACGTCAACCCTGCCAGCCGGTCGCAAGGGGTGGCCAGCTCATGCTTATGCTCTATCGAGAGGCTCTCCAACAATGCAGTAGAACTCGCGGTCATGGCAGACGTGGGCCACGGAGGAGGATGTGAAGTAGACGTGGCGTGGTGTGGTTTGTGCCGAGTGTCACCTGGTGTAAATAGCTGACGCTGGCCAGGCCAAGCGGCAAGGTGTGTCAATGCAAGCGCCGGAGTTGGTTTCTCAACCGGTGTGCCTATATAATGACAGTAGGCGAATGGGCGGTAACTTGCTTCAAGTGGTAGATATCCATCATGTCCCGACCAGTAATGTCTCTATGACATTAAACAGGTGCGGACATTGGATGCGGCACAAGCGGTGCTCTCGACCGCCGTGTCGTTTCAATGTTGGCACAAATTAGAGGTCGCTTTTGCTCTGGGCCAACACGAGTGCAGCGCTCGTGCTCTGGAATGGCTTGAGCAATGGCAACCGCTTCATGCGGGAGAGATTTTCGAGACGATCTAGGGTCTCTTTCCCGTACGTAGCAGCAATCCCACAAAGCCCCTGGCTTTGCCTCTAGTTTGCGAGAAAACAGATGTCCAAACTGGTCCGCGGACCAATGGGATAACGCGTTGGATGGCAAAGTGGGTCCAGATGGCTCAGTCTGGATGGAAGTGGATAGTTTGAAGGTCAGCTTTAGGGATGCCTTTACTGCTGTAAAAGGATGCTGGAGTACCCACCTTCTAGGGGCCTCACGGGCGACGAGGCCCGCTTTGCATCCGTTTACAGGTGGTGTTCCGCAAGGAGCTATTGGGAGCTCTCCTCATCATCTGATCTGCCCGGACGGCATGCACCCGAGTGACCCGCGTTGGCTATCCATGACAGATGGACCACGGGCAGAGGGACGGGGCCACTGTCTTGCAGTGCCCTTTCAGATTCCCACTCGCATGAGAGAGCGGATGTTGTACCCATGCGTTGGCATCCTCGCCTCGCGGGGGTCGAAGGGGAGCAAAGGCGTGTGAGCCGGCGCAGGTGGGTGCGACACACGCCCCGTCTGCCATGACCGAACTAGCCCGGCTTGCGTTGCGCCCATGCGTGGCTTACCGGGAGCCTCCGCGTCCGTCTATTCCACGGGGGCTTCCTAGGGGCTCTTTGCGCCATATGATACTATAATATATACTTCCTTGACTACTTTATGACAGATCGATCTTAAGGAGATCATTGCCTACTCCTCATTAGCATATGAATTTGTTGACTATTGGTATCTTTAGTCGGGCAGCGACCGTTTGGTCACCTATTTTGAGTTATGGACATAAAAGCAAAGCCAAAACATGTGTGCCAGGCGTGCAACCCATCAACCTACTAGCAATAAGGGAGAAAACTTACACTAGTCGAAAAAGGGCTATCCGTGAAGCACATTAGTGCCGGTTTGTATTTGAGCCGGTACTATTACCCCCCCTGGATCGCCTTTTCAGTTTAAAAAAAAATAAACGAAAATGATGAAAATGTCAAAAAAATAAAAGAAAATAAGTTTCCCATGTGATATGTGGTCTAGTTGTTGGGAAAATTTGCAAATGTGAATTTTGACTTTATTTGCAAAATCTCTCTGAAATTTGTAAAAATGGGCATAACTTTTGCATACTAACTCGGATGAAAAAAAAATTTATATGAAAAATCATCTACTCGAAAAGTTATGGGGCTTTTAAGATCTAGAGTGGAAAAAATTGAAAAATATTCAAACTGTGGGCATACTGTGGTCAAACTAGTTATTCTAGAATATTAGTGTTACTAAATAATTATTTCAATTTTTCGAATTTTGGTCAAATCTGGTCAAACTATGGTCAAACTGTGGTCAAACTATGGTCAAACTTATTCAAGAAATATTAGCGTTACTAAACAATTACTGTTTTTTTTAGAATAATAGTTTCAAACTCAAACGGCAAAATGTGTGACTTTATGCTCAAGCTAAACTCTAGAGGGTTAATAGGATTGACATCTTACTATTGTAAGGAAAACAACAAGTGTAGACTCGGAAACGAAGGAGAATAGAACCTGAAAGTTAAGCGTGCTTGGGCTGGAGTAGTGAGAGGGATGGGTGACCGGTCGGGAAGTTAGATGATTTGGAATGAGTGATCCACACTTGAGCAGTTAAGAGAGGTGATTAGAGACTAAATCATCAAATAATTCAGAAAAATTAAAAATAAAAAAACAATTTTTTTTTCAAAATTTTCAAAAAAAAAATTAAAAAAAAAACCTTTAGTACCGGTTGGTAACACCAACCGGTACTAAAGGTCCCCCGTACCAGGGCGCGAGCTCACGCCACGTGGTGGCACTTTAGCGCCGGTTCGTGCCAAACCGGTACTAAAGGGGGGGGCCTTTAGTGCCGAAATTTTAGTGCCGGTTCCATAATCGGCACTAAAGGCCCTTACAAACCGGTACTAATGGTCTGTTTTCTACTAGTGTTAGCATGTCACAACAAAAGCATCGATGTCTTTTTAGCCAGCACTGCCTGATTAAAGAGTTCTAAATGTCAGAAACCCATACCACCACAAGGTTTGGTACGAATCATGCATGCCGAGGAGATCTAATGGGTTCAATGGATATCTTTGCTTGCACCCCATCAAAACTCTCTCATGATTTTCATGAGTTTTTCATAAAGGCCCGTGAAGTCTAAAGACATCATCAAATAGGTCGGTGGGGGATTGCATAACTGCCTTGGTGAGGATTTCCCTGCCACTGTTAGAAAATTTTCCGTATTGCACCATTCCTTTCAGAAGTTGTGCTTGGATGATGTGAAAATTCCCGCATGCCATTTGCTCATTGGTGTAGGGAGCCCCAAATATTCTGCTCAAACTATACTTGTGTACCTTGACCTCCTTTTGTAGATTGCTAGGGCAAGCTTTCCCATGCATGAGACCACTTGTGTCAACATTTCCCAACTGGCATGTCCATTGGACATGTTGATCACTTGCTGCACCGCCGACCTTGCTCGGCCTCTGCCTTAAAAGAGAGCGTGAGGACTTTTTTTCAATTTTCAGGACATATATGTATGTGCATATTTGCAGCTACTAAGGGGCGATAAACAATAGGATAATCACGTTGTTAAGGCAAAACATAATGACTTCAATTCATTTAGGACCTGAATATTCAAGGAACGTCAACTTTTAGGCATGATAAATTGAACATTTTTAATGGCAAATTATGTTCGTCGAGAATGACAAGTTTAGTTGGCGAGCATGGCAAATCGGCTTCATTTTGTTTTTGCCAGGAAATTGTTGTGCTTGCAAACTAAAATTGCCATCATCGCGCCAAATATAAATTGCCATGAAAACGTCAGATTTTCCATGCCTAGAAATATGAAGTCAGTTTTTTTAGCACTTTTGTTCATTTAACCCTCATCAGATTAAGAAGAAAATTTCAGGCCTATCAAATGTTAGTTTTTTTTTGCGAACGAAAACAAACATTGGTTTTAAATACATTCCTACACGAATATGATTTTATTTTTCAAATTCAGCACGTTTGTAATGTACATCGATGTTCTTTCTTTGCGAAGGGGTACATCGATGTTCTAACGTATTGTATTTTTTTAGAATTATTGAAAACTATCAATTATAATGCTCATGAAGTTACCGTTATTATCCTCGAAAAAAATCTTTAAATATTAATTAGTATTCCTACTTTATCTTTAAAACTATTTTTTGGCTCTTTAAAACTAATTGTTACATCGTTTTTAGAAAAAAAAAGCTAATTGTTACTGGACAATGGATCGAATTGTCACCTTTTGATCTGTTCATGATGGACACACCACGACGGCCTTACGGCCCATTAGAAAACGAAACCGACCCCATAGAAGAGTTCAAAGCCCAACCCACAATCCGCGCACCGCCAAAGCCCGAACCATCCCTCCCCCTCCGGCGCCGACCCACCGCCGCTCGCCATGGAGCCCGCGGCGATGGACCGCATCGCCGCCCGGCTCTCCGCCGTGGACGGCCTCTACTTCCCCACGGCCTTCCTCCGCACCTCGCCGCCGCCGGAGACGCGCAAGTCGGCCCTCCTCGACCTCCTCTCCCGCGACGCCCCGCTCTTCCTCGAGCGGTACGGCGCCGCGCTGCGCCCGGACGAGCTGGCCCCCTTCGACGCGCTCCGGGACGACTACGAGGTGGGGTGGCACCTCCGCCGCCTGCGCGCCGCCGCCGCCGGGGAGGCCCCGGCCCCCGCGCGCGTGCGCAACCGGCGCCGCGCCTACCTCCACCGCCTGGTAAGCCAGGGGGACTACTTCTCCGAGGAGGCGATGCGGGAGCGGGAGCCGTACCTGCACCACGAGTACCTCGGCCGTTTCCAGGACCCCTTCGGCCGGGCCATGGTGCGGCCCGGGGAGAAGTTCTCCGAGACGCTGATGCGGCGGGCCGAGGAGGCCGTCATCGTGGAGAAGATCCGCGGGGAGCAGATCAGGAGGGGTGTTGACCCCAGCGAGTGGGTCGGTGGCCCCGTTGAGCGTCCGATGATGGGGCAGGAGGAAGAGGAAGAGGAAGAGGAAGAGGAGGAAGAGGAAGAAGAGGAGGAGGAAGAGGATGAAGAGAACATCGGCATGGAGGAGAACACCGAGAATCTTAGTTCGACTGAGGTTTGCTTGCTGCCAATTAGCCTTACTCTCTGCATGTTCTCACTTGATTGTGCATAATATCCTTGTTAAATTGCTTGCACTTACATAGAACTGTAAAAGTTTGTGTTGTGATGATACATTGAGGCGATGTAGTTGCGCTTACATTGATTTTGCTTATATAACTCACCCTAACTTGTAGACTATTAATCTTGCTTTCTAGTCTTCTTTGTCTATGGGAAATAGTAATCTAGTCTGCTTTGTCTATGGAAAATAGTAATCTACACTGTCTGAAGTCTTCAGAGGTTGTAGAAAATTTGTTGTTTTACAGGTATGACTGTATAACATCAAATCCAGTAAATAGTTAGGTAGAAAAAAAATCATCTTTTTCTGCAGAGCTGCTTTAGAGTTTCCTTAAGTGTAGTTTGCAGTTGCAGATACCCCACAACAGCCTCTTGGTTGGTTATGTTTATGCTAGGATACGGTTTCTGTTTAGGTGGATGAGGGAGTCTAAATTACTCATGTTTTTGGTGTGTGAAATGCGTTCTTTGTATGGCACTGTGTAACTGCTAGTTTGCTAGTTACGTAGTTCTAACTTCAGATCTATCAGACCCGCTCCAAGAAACTAGGATTAATATGGTACCATGTAATTGTTATTAAATAGTTCTAATTCAGATATATCGGACCCACTCTATGAAACTAGGATTAATATGGCACCATGTAACTGCTATGTAGGAGTATTACATAGTTCTAACTTCAGATGTAGTACTTTGGGGTGGGCCCTCATTCGCCAGATCTTTGAGTGCACTGCTCGTCGTATGTGACTTTCCAATTTGGAGAATAGAATTGAAGCCCTTTTTTGCCCAGTCTATCTGGACCGTTTTGTGCAATAAGACTGGATTCTCAGATTTTCTCTTTAGTATAGGTATCAGCCTTCCCTCAAGTCCTAGTCTTCACCCTTTGTAAGATAAGTGGGTCAATTGGGCCAAGGTTGGGACGGTGGTCGTCCATCTCCGCTTTGCCAGCCTCAGAACGCCCAAGGAAACTAGGATTAACTTTTTATATGCTGAAACATTTGTAACCGGGGGTTGGTGTAGCCTCCACGGCTGTAGCTGTGGTCAGATTTAGAAACTCTGTCATTGCTAACTCTACAGTATTTTATTATCGGCTAGGGCCCTGTGATGAATCTGAAAACAATATATGCACCTTGCATTTTTAACGTACATTTAAGCGGTGAGGAAGAAACAAGTTGAAATTAAAACCAAGATCACTGGGTAAGTTCTCGACTAGAACAGATGCATAACAATAATGGTCCAACCGTGTCGGTGTCAACTTGATATAGAGCTGTTGTCCGCAGAAATGACAAACTAGTTCAGCAGGCCAATATGCTAGACTCATCAATCTAACGCGCATCTTTCAGCTACCGTCGCTTTTGGCTTGCACTTGTGGCATTTGCCTTTTTCTTATTTGACTGGAGAGGAAAACCAGGATATCTTTCCTCTGAGTTTAGATAGATCTATTTTCTATCTCCCTTTTCCTTACTAAGATACTCTGGTGGAGCAGTAGTAAACTCTGCCGGAGCAGATTATTAGATGTTCATTTTCTCCTTGCTAACCCCTGGCCGCAGGTGGTTGCACACGAAGAGGCTGGTGGGTGCCCGAACGAGCCTGCAGGCCCCCCCGCAGGGACGTTCAAGCCGATATTATCCCCCGAGGAGATGGAGGATCAGCTGGAGCAGTTCACGTCGGTGATGCAGGAGAAGTTCCTGTCGGGCCAAGACTCGGAGCACATGGACTACCCCCAGATCGACAACGACGAGATGCTGGACGACCACTGGTCCAGGGAGGCCAACTACGACGCAGAGGACAAGTACTTCAACGAAGATTAGGACGGTCGAACGTAGTCTGCTGCTATTTAAGTTGCAATACTCGGTAAGTGGCGACCCTATAGTGTTGTTTGTTAGCAGCATGTAAATATATGATGCAAGTAATGCAACCGTGTATGTGTTGGACAGACACAGTTTACACATCGTATCAGGCAGTAGGCTAATCGTCTGGTTCTATGTTGCTGCCGGTTACAGAGGTGGTGTTTTTTTGACCTTTATCCCTTTGTTTCTCAGTGGAGTTTGATAACTTCTCGGTCTCGCTTTCGCTCTTCGTGCTGTTAGTTTCTCATTGTCAAAATGAAGGTCAAGTGGCGTGTGACCTTTTTGTTTCCTTGTTTATTCTTCAGCGGACGCAGAGCATTCAACGCCTTCATCTTACTTGGGCATGGTGTATTATGACCTCACTTTCCGTGTGCCGGACCAAGATAAGGTATGACTTTCACGCGTAAAGCATGTTTGTTGTATCATGACCTTTGTGATGGTGTTCTGGACCAAGATACTGTATATGGCTACAAAATGAAATGGATTGTTTATGTTGTGTTGGGTTTCCTTCTGGCAGAAGAAAACAACTTCACCAAAATTGTATTCTTTCAGCAGTCCTATCCACAAGACGGTGTTGGGCAGACACCAGTTGACTCTTCATCCTGGTAATAGAAAAACGTAAGGGCAACTCCAACAACGTGGGTGCTGACACGTTTAGACGTGTCCGTGGACAGCAGGCGGAGCGCCGGCCATTCAGCCGAAGTCAGCAAAATTAAAGCGGACACTGATTTTCATTGATTTCTTGGAATAATTTTTACACTGCAAAAGGGCCTAGAAACATAGCGTAGAATAATGTGTATGATACTCTTGAAGTTACTTTTCACTATGCCTCCCGTCCTTTTTTTTTTTTGGCTTGATACCTGGCAGTACTTTTTTCGACTTGCTTTCACTCTTGGTGCTGTTACTTTCTCCTTTTCAACGTGTATAGGCCAAGTGGCATGCGTCAATTTTTGCCTCTTCTCTTGCAGTCTTACTTTACTTTCTTTCTTTCTTCAGCGTTGGCAAGCATCCCACGCCGTTGACCTACCGCTTAGGCTTTAGTTAGTCCCCATCTTATGCTTGGGCATGTTGTGTTATGACCTCACTATCCGTGTGCCAAGATATGACTTTCATTGTATAATAAAGCTTGCTTAAGCATGCTGCATTGCTACATTATGACCTTTGTGATGGCTGTTCCAGACCAGGACATGACTTGTGGATCCCTACAATGAATGAATTAGAGCGTGTCGCGCTGCGTTGGTTTTCCTTCTGGCAGAAGCCAACAGCTTCACTGCAATTGTATCTTTTTGTTAAGCATCTTCTGTCTATTGTCATCAGTCCCATCCACATACAAAACAGTGTTGTGCAGCTACCAGTTGAGAGTTGACTCTCCGTCTTGGTAGGGGAGAAAAACGCCCCCAACGTCTATTCGATCACGCGGAAAGCAAAACCCGCTGAGGAGAAACCGAGAGGAAAGAAAGAGCATTGCTACACCTACGGGGCTACGGGCAGCATTTTCTAATGTAGAGAACGGGTGAGCTGACTTGGCATGATTTGGTTGGAAGAAGAAAAGCCCTGGCCCTACCCCGTGAAACTTAGGGTCTTTTTTAGGGTTTTAGGGTTTAGGGTTTAGGGTTTAGGCGCTTCCATCGCCACTCACCGCCTCGCCGGATGCGACGGAGGTCCGGTCAAAACAATCCGCCCCCAGAGGCTCCAGTGACCGTCGCACTCTGGAAGAAGCTGGTGGCGGCATAATCAATCAGTGGTTCCGGCAAAAAAATTCTCTGGTTCCAACAATAATATGGATCCAGCAAAAAAATCAAAAGATGGGATGGTGGCAAATACTCCCTCTGTAAACAAATATAAGAGTGTTTAGATCACTACTTTAGCAATCTAAACGCTCTTATATTTTTTTATGGAGGGAGTATCAAAGACGGTGGCAGCAAAATACAGGGATGGTGATAGCAAGAAAAATTGGAACTGGTTCCAGCAAAAAATCAAAGACGAGCGGTAGCAAAATTCAAAAAGGCGGCGGTAGCAAAAATTAGAGCTGGTTCCAGAAAAAAAAAAACACCCCAAAATACGGATCCTAGCAAAAAAGTCACTAATTCCAGCAAAACAAAAGAACAGTTGTAGCCAAAAGTGCCGCCGATTGCAGCTCCCGCCAAGGCCGGTTCCAACATCTAGTCCACCCGTCGTAGCATGACGTAGCCGCTGTTCCAGCACAACGCCCTGGGCTTGCAGCACCCACACCTCTTGATTCCAGCTTCAGATGGCTACGGTTGCAGCACCGCCCCTTGTCGGTTCCAACGCGCCCCGTTTGGCCTTGAGCTTGCACTACGGCGTGGTAGCAACAACAAGGGGTCTTCATCGCCAGCATCAGCACCCTTGCAGCACGGGTGGTTGGCAGAGGAGCAGGAGCTCGATGAACCCCCGAGGGCAGAAAAAGAGAGGGGGGTACTGCGTGCGCGGCGCTGGGCTGACGAGCTCCCATGGCCAGCCGGCACAGCCGCCGGTGGGGGAGGGCACGCACCTACAGATGGAAGAATAGGGGAAGAGCAGAGCTCGCAGACCAGAAGAGATGGGTTCATGGGCGAGGAGAAAATGAGTGGATCAGGATCTGGTCGTCCCCGAGGAGATAAGGTAATGGAGAGGCGGTTGTTCGATGCGTGGACCCACGTGCAGACTGCGTGGCGTGAGTGAACGGTGCGATCGGCTGAAAACGCAGCCGGTCGACCGAATACACCGGTTTTCTTTCGCACACTGAAGTACAACTGGACATTCTTCACGCAGTTGCATTGAAAATGGCCCAAATCCATATTTATCCTCATTGGCAAAGCTGATTCCAAATAGGCGTTTGTTTGGGCTTATGTTTGTTTTTCTATGAGAATTTGCTGCCTAAAGCTGAAACAAACAGAACCTACATAGATCTAGCATTTTCGGATAGAAAAATAGAAGACCGAGTAGCAGCAGTGGTAGCACCACAAAGACAGGTCCAACGCCGTGCGCTGAATATCCGAATGTTCGAACCGCGACCATGGATGTTTAGTGCACGACGTTGGACGATCCTGGCTTGGTCCCGATCGTGTTCTTCTGAAAGACGGTAATGTTACTTGGATATCGTTCGCCGTGTTAAGATTTACAAAGTCACCGTAGGCGCCTTGTCGTCGATGGGAACATCTCCTCCCACTGAAAACGCGCCGCCGGATATGCTAAAGTAAATTCAGAAATAATGCGGGCGGGTCGAGGAGATCATTATCTCTCTAACCATCCAAGCATGTGTTGGTTTGCATGATGTTTTTTATGTGACGAAAAGCCTCAAAACTGTCATCTTTTCAGAAAATCCGATGTGTGCGTTCGCGGGATACGCGGTCGCACTCTTTCCTTTTGGAACAAACAAAAAAGGATGACGCGGTCACATCCAGCGCCTGGCTTTTTCGTGGACGGTCACGTACGACGGGATTTTGCTCATCATTTATTTATGGAGATCACGCTTTTGCGCACGCCAGGGCTGCGCCGCGCCGACCAGACCACCAGAGCTTGCCAGCACCGATAACCCAATCCGCGAGCGGCACGTCACCCCCAGACCGCCAGTGGCCCCGCCCCTAAGCAACCAGCCGCGACGACGGACGAATCCTCCTCCCGCAGATTCGAATCCCTCGCCCCCGCTCCCCTTTCCTTCCCTGCTTTCCTTCCTCCACCAAAACCAAACGCCCCCGTCTCCTATTTAACCCGCCGGTCGCCTCCGGACATCCTCCGTTCCGTCCTCTCGCCCTCGCTCGTTCTCGCACGCTTTTCCCCTTTCCCTTCCCGTCGCCGCCGAATTCGCCGGAGCCAGCCGATCCAGCCCGCCACATCCAACCCCACCACCGGCCTATTCCTCTGCCCCACGTGCGTGCGCGCGCGCGCCCATCCCCCTCCCCCACCGGCGGCCCGCCGACCCCATGGCGCGCCAACGCGGCGCCGCCCTGCTCCTGCTGGCGCTCCTCCTCGCCGTCGCCGTCTCCGTAGCGGGAGAGGCAGTCGCGTCGGCCGAGGAGGCCCCGCAGGCCCACCTGCCGCCGCGCCCGCTAGTCATCCAGCTGCCCACCGCGGAGGAGAAGCGGGCCGAGGGGGCGGGCGAGGCCGTGGAGCTGCGGTGCGCGAGCTGGAGGCTGGCGGGGGAGGCCAACAACCTGGCGCCGTGGGCGGCAGTGCCGGAGGACTGCGTGCCGCACGTGCGCGCCTACCTCACCGGCCCCGCCTACCGCTCCGACCTCGACCTCGTCGCGCGCGAGGCCTCCGCCTACGCCCGCTCCGCCGCCGCCAACGCCGCCTCCACGAACGACGCCGCCTGGGTCTTCGACATCGACGAGACGCTGCTCTCCAACCTCCCCTACTACGCGCAGCACGGATACGGGTGAGCCATTTCGAGACCGCTGGGCCGGAAGCTCGATTCCTCGACTGAGAATGCTAGTAGTTAATTTGCTGTTCGATTGCAGGCTGGAGCTGTTCGACCACCGCGAGTTCGACCGGTGGGTGGAGACGGGGGAGGCGCCGGCGATCCCCTCCAGCCTCCGCCTCTACAGGGAGGTGCGCGACCTGGGGTTCAAGACCTTCCTGCTCACCGGCCGCAGCGAGGCCCACCAGGGCGTCACCGTCGACAACCTCAGGAGACAGGGCTTCCACGACTGGGACAAGCTCATTCTCAGGTAGTACCCACCTACAGCTTCACCGTCCCTCTTCTGCTGTTGCCATTGCACATCACTTTCACACTGCCTTGGTGGGGGTGATTTTTTTCAGGCATTTCATTTCATTGAGCTATGTCGGTTGCCCTGTTCCAAATATTTTAAGTTGTCTCTGTGTGCTCTTTACAATCACTGGCTGAGAGATCCACTAGAATGCCCAAATTGCCAAATGCAGCAGTCTTTGTCACGAAAATACATAAAAATTCAGTGCTGCAGGAATGCCCTTGCATATAGGCAGTAGAAAGTTCATTATGTTGGACTGAATACTCTGTTCTAGGTATGCGTTTCAGATATGAATTTGGTTAGTACTGAAAGCAAGGGAGAAATAATCTTTGTTTTAGTTAGTGCTGAGTTTCACAGCCACTAATCTCGTTTTATCCTTCCAATTGTGTCAATTAAGCGATCCGGCGTCCAATTTGTTTCCAGAGCACCCTAGTGTTTTGCCATCTAGTGTTCCTCATTTCTGCATGATGGGATTCTGAAACGTGCCTTCTTTGATGATGTTCAGGGCAGCAGCTGACCGGGAGAAAACGGCGACGGACTACAAATCGGAGAAGAGGAAGGAGATGGAGGCGGAGGGGTACAAGATCCTGGGCAACTCGGGCGACCAGTGGAGCGACCTGCTGGGCTACTCCATGAGCGCCCGTTCCTTCAAGCTCCCCAACCCAATGTACTACATCCCCTGACACAACAGAGCAAACATGATCGGTGGGCATAGTGTGAGAAATGCAGTGTTTATTTGTCTGTTGCGTTCGTCACGCCGTCCCGATTGACTGAACCCTGTACTGACTGACTGAGTGTGCAAAAACAAGACTGAGATGGAAGAACTTGTACTGTGCAAAGTTGTGATGGATGAGATGAGACCTGTTGTTGCTTTGAAATGAAATGAAATGTTGACTTGATGGACACGTTGTACCGAAAAGGCGAGGAATCGACAGAATCGCTCCGTGAAATATCCTATCATGTTAAGCAGGAAGATCATCTCTTGAAATAATATCCTCTGCGCATAATCTACAAAAATCTAGCCTCCCTACCTCTGCTGAACAAAAAAAAGCGGTTTACATCTTTAGATCTTCTTACATTGTTGCAAGGAAGGAACCAGCTAAGAAGAAAAAAACTGCAGTGCTGCTCTGCGTACCTCTTTTTCGAAGATTTATATTGTGTAGGATCTCTGGGGCTTGAAGGAAGACTGCAGTGCATCATCAGATTCTCAGGACACCTTTTTTTTGTGTGTGGGCATCTACAGAAAGTAACAGCGTCCAAGACAAAATTCAGAATGAATTCCCCCGAAACGGAGATTGATGTTTTGGAGAGCAAGCCTAGATTAGAACGACAGCGTGACAAGATCGGAACTCGCTGGAGCTACCGCGACGCACAAAGTTACCAAAATCAGATGTTTATACTGATACTCTGTTTAGTCCTCGACTTTAAACTGAACCTCAAATTAAACAGGATCAATAGCCACACAGCATGCTGCCATTGCACATTAAAAAAAACAGATGCCCAATCATTCTCTTACTCGTAATAAAACTGCAGCCCGTGTCGCCCTTCCAATTTTATTTGGACAAACTAGCTTTAGTAAGAATAAAACCGCAGCGCACGTCTCTTTGCAACTTTTGACGACCTTCTGGTTCAGAACATCAGATGGCTTACAAACTGCATCGTGTAGTGTTTTTCAGCGTTGTAGGACCTGCAGCACCTGCTTCATCGACGGCCTTGAAGATGGGTTTGTGCCCGTGCAAATTAGCCCTAGCTTGAACACCAGTTGTACCTCACGCGAGTAGGCTGGATCTCGAACGTCTGCATCTATCAGATTTGTCAAATGGACGCTCTCATCTTGATGAAATTGCCTCCATGCCCACTGCGCCAAATTCTCGTACCCGCCCCCACCATTTGCACGCCTCCCTGTTACCAGCTCCAAGAGAACCACCCCAAAGCTGTACACATCAACTTTCTCATTCATCTTTCTCGAGCTTCCGAACTCTACAAAACAAAAAGTGGAAGTAGTTGTTCACACAGTTATAATACAGAGTTCAAAATAACTGAAGTTGTTACCTGGAGCTATGTATCCAAAGGACCCAACCACCGCCGAGACTGACTCTGGCTCACCGGCTTTAAGCAGAGAGCGAGCTAGGCCAAAGTCTGCAATTTTTGCTTTGAACTGAGGATCCAGTAGGATGTTGCTGGACTTCACATCACGGTGTGCTATAGCAGGAGAGCAACCGTGGTGCATGTAACACAGCCCTCTTGCTGCATCGATTGCTATTGACATCCTTGTTGGCCAGTTCAACAACTGTCTAGCTGTGCTAGCCGGATCATCTTTCTGATGCAGCCATTCATACAGGCTACCGTTTTCCATGTATTCGTATATGAGGAGCTTCGATTCAGAGCTTGATATGAAGCCAAGCAACTTTACGATATTGGCGTGTCGGATGGATCCAAGAATCTCAATCTCAGCTTGAAACTGCTTTTCCAGCACATCATGTTCCAGTTCACCACTACTACACCATATTTGCTTGACAGCTATAACCCCGCCGTTTCTGTTACCAAGGCAGATCTTATATACCTTTCCTGAGCCACCGCTGCCGACAAGGTTTGCATCAATGAGGTTGCAAAGGATGTCTTGAATGTCATAATCAATAGCTTGGAAGGCCGTCAGCTTCCACTGTGGAGATGGGGCATCGTCCTTTTCCTTTGAGAAAAATGCCTTGATCTTAGTTAAACCAATCAGCTCTGTGCATATGAGAATGGCTGAACCAAAGACCAGGAGAATAATTACAAGCATCTTCAAGTGCAATCTGGTGCATGGGGGAAGGTTTCCAAAGTGGTTGGAGGAACATAAGCCAGGATTGGAAAGAAAGCTCTGTTCAAATCTGCTAATCTCGAAAGGGGATGGAAGCTTGCCCATCAGTTCGTTACTAGAGAAATCGAGGAAGATGGAGGTTAATTGTAACTGTGTAACGTTTTCTGGTAGTGGGCCGGATAGAAGATTTTCGTTCAATAACAGCTGGAACAGATTCTTGAGCTTAAAGAAATCATCTTGTATGCGACCGGATAGAGAGTTATTGTGTAGATCGAGGAGCTCCAGATTCTTCATTCTCCAAATCACAGTAGGTATTGTCCCATTAAGTGTGTTAGAAGACAAATCTAAGGTTGTAAGTGGGGATAGATTCTTGAGCTCACGGGGATCATCTGGTATGTGACCAGATAGATAGTTGTTGTGTAGATCGAGCAATTTCATATTCTGCATTCTCCAAATCCCACTAGGTATTGTCCCATTGAGTGTGTTAGAAGACAAATCTAAGGTTCTAAGTTGGGACAAATTCTTGAGCTTACAGAAATCATCTGGTATGCGACCGGACAGAGAGTTACTGTGTAGATCAAGGAACTCTAGATTCTGCATGCTCCAAATCCCAGTCGGTATTGTCCCATTCAGTGTGTTAGAAGACAAATCTAAGGTTCTAAGTCGGGTCAGCTTGGCTATAGTGTCTGGAATTTCACCAACTATATTCATAGAACTCATTGACAATTCTTCTAGGTTTGTCAAATTTCCAAGCTGTGGATCGATTCTGTGTGAATCAAAGGGATTGAAAGATAGTTTCAGAACTTCTAGAGATGAAAGCTGGATGATTGAACTTGGAATACTACTGGATAAACTATTCGATTCAAGGTTAAGGTGGGCAATCGTTTTTGACAGTAAATGAATATTTAATGGGAGACTACCAACAAAAGAATTGTATGAGAGGTCCAGAAACTCAAGGCTTGAGCAACTGAAAAGCACCGTAGGGAAAGAACCTGGAATCTTGTTGGACGAAAGGTTAATGTATGTAAGGTTCTTGAACGAGCAAATTTCTGACGGAATTGGCTTGGCAAGATTGTAGAAGCTGAGTGAAATACCTTCAACAAAGCCCTCCTGAGTACAACTGATCCCTTCCCAATTACAGTGGCCTCTGTCCACGATGGATCTCCTCCACTTGATGTCCCAGTGTCTCGCAAGGCTTAGAAGTGCTGCCTTTTCAGCCTTCCTGCTCATAGCTTCACAGTTGTACCCAAGGAGTAAGCAAATGAGGAGGACTAGAGATAGATTGTGGAGGATGGTACTGTGAACAAGGTGCGAATTTGCCATGACATTCATCTTGGGCTTCCGGAGGGTGGTACAATGAACAAGGAGGGGAATAGCCATCATCTCAGGCTTATGGGGGATGCTATGATGAAAAATGGGGGAATTATATGTGGTAGAGCTGAAAAGAAGACCCACGGTCAAGGTCTACTGATAGATAAGCCAATTTGCCATTCAATGCCTTCTGTGACCAGTGGTCATTCTATGTAGAATAGTTGCTTTTGGCTACTTCTTGGATTTCTTGAGGTCTTTAAGGGTCCAACAATCATTGTCATATTTAAAGTGAAAAACCTGACAACACTTACACTTACACTTACTAAGCCTTTTGTCCCAAACAAGTTGGGGTAAGCTAGATATGAAACCCTTTCACGAGGACTTCCCAGGAGGTCACCCATCCTAGTACTACTCTCGCCCAAATGGGTTTCATACCCAAAGGACTGGCTAGTTTTTATGTTGGCTCGCCAAGCCTATCACAACCTTTAGATATGAAACCCTTTCACGAGGGCTTCCCAGGAGGTCACCCATCCTAGTTCTACTCTCGCTCAAATGGGTTTCATACCCGACTGGCTAGTTTTTACGTTGGCTCGCCAAGCCTATCACAACCCTCCTCCTTAACCCAGGCTTGGGACCGGCTATGCCTAGAAGACATAGGCGGAGTTAGTGCAAAATCTGACAAAGTTGTTAATCTTCCATCTCTTCAAACATATGGTTATCATCTCAAATTTATCTTGCCTTAATTTGATTTAACTAGGTATAATTGTGAAGGTCTTCAAGATCAACAGATAGGTGACCAACGTGGCGTGCAAAAACGCACAGGGAGATAATCAGTTGAGGTTACCTTTCATTTCTGCTAGTCTTATTTGGAACAGAACTACTATTCAGACAAAAGTCCCTGAACGACAAGGGACGACAGCCAAATCCAGCCGTCTACTTCACTTCAGTGTTGAGCATGGATGAGCTGATCTGCATTGTCGTTCACATATCGTCCACAGCCCATCGTGTGTATAGCAGCGCTGTATTTGGAATATTTAGCTATGTGAGACAACTTGTGGACAAACGCGGTGTTCATTTATTTGGTGCATATTCACGCTGG
Source organism: Aegilops umbellulata (assembly GCA_032464435.1). Taxonomy (NCBI): domain Eukaryota; kingdom Viridiplantae; phylum Streptophyta; class Magnoliopsida; order Poales; family Poaceae; genus Aegilops; species Aegilops umbellulata. Next base: position 545,834,484 of record CP136060.1, on the reverse strand, counting down.
CCTGATTGACCGTGTACTGACTGTGCGAAACAAAATTGAAAATGATATTGAGATGGAAGAATTTATACTGTACAAAGGATTCACTAATTTATACTTTACATAGAATTTATACTGTACCAAGTGTCATCATCAGATTCCTCGGGTGGGGTTCAGAGACTGCATCATCAGATTTTGAATACATCATGTAGGCATGTACAGCAAGTATCTTGTTCCAGAGGCAACAGTCTTTGACGGGCAACATCGCCACCCGCATCCATAATTTGGGCACGGATGGAGACTCCAGCGTGCAAGCTTACCTGCAACCAAAAGTGTTGCCAAAATCATGTCCATATGCTTACAAGTTAGTGGTCAGATATTTATCTTCATACTCTCTACTGCCCTTGACTGTAAACTGAATCTCAAAGTAAAAAGGATCAACAAACACAATTGCACGGGCATGAGCCAGTAAAGAGCAATGAATCCTACAAGCATGGCATCATTTGTACTCGCTAGAACATAAATGATCCCTGAAATCGCATCCACCAGCAATACTGATATCCAGGAAGTTCTTCAGGGGCGCCATCAACACACTAGTACGGTCAAGCAAAAATTGGCGTGGGCTCAGGCACGCTTGAAGCACATTGCTCATCACCTCCTGAGTTTTCAGAAGGTACAATCATATGCCCAGTCATCGGTGGTCAGGTGACCATTTCCTAAGTTTGTCTTGGACATATACCATTCTCGAGAAGATCGGTCCGGCAGCACCTCTCAGAGGGTAGCCTAGCGCAACCAGTCTTCCATGTGCATGTCCCAGATTGTATACCAGGCATACTTCTCTGCTGAATCCCATCGATCGGTGTTACAGGGATTTGGAACCTGAAGAACTTCCCGACAGACACCCGTGGAGAACGGGAATATGGAAAATGGAGCAATCTGCCGCAGCCACGGCAACAGCCACTACAGTGCGTCTCAAAAGGGGAAGCAATGTCCGGCTACAGCCGCGGCAACATGAAGTGGAACGGGGGAAGACGGGGCATGCGCTAGCGACTACTTGGAAAGTGTGAGTTAGTTTATGTGTGACGTTACTGGCAGGTGGGCCAGTGAGGATGCTGTGAGGGAGGCGGGTTATAAGCCTCTGTATGCAACTGGTTCAGCAAGTAAAGAAAGAACTAACTAGGTCCCAAGTACCCTGAAATTTCCTTTCTGATCCTCTCACCTGGTCATCTTCTGTTCTTGCTCCGTTCTACTTTCAGATATCAGTCTGGCAAAGTAGGAAGGACATACCAATTTGTTTTTCCTGAGCACCATGTTGCTCATCTCTGCATAATGGAATTCTGCAACGTGCCTTTGCGATGTCCAGGCCTCCAGGGCAGCAGGTGACTGCAAGAAAACAGCGACAGTTTCCAGGCAACTTAGCAAACATCCTGAATCTGTCGGCTGGACAATTAAGAGCAGAAGAGTCCCTCCCATTCTATTCGCTTGAGCAACCTATGCAAATAACACATCACTTAGAATGCGTCCGAACAAGAAATAGAAATGCTAGAACGCATCATAAACACTTCTTCCACGTGCTTACCATGATAGAATTGGGAAGAAAAAACAAGTTTATCCATGGTTCAGACGGAAGGCTTTGCATGCACCACCTGGTTTATTATGTTAAAAGGGAAAACTAGTACATGGGGTCCTGCTTACAAATTCTGGAAGCACTGCTATTACAGATAAGAGAAAACACATAGAAAGTTCCGTAAAGCGTGATATCACCAAACCCAGCTCAACGAGATAGCAAACTGTAATCAGGTGCTTGAGAGAGCTGAACTACATAACGTCCAGGATACAACCGAAATTCATGAAGCACATATAAATTGACAGCAAAGATCAGTATTCTCATTGATGCGTTGTGCCGCCTGCTCCACCTTCACCTTGTCCCAGCTCATCAAGATTACTCAGTCCTGCATGAAGAATAAAATGGTTGACAGAAGCATCAACTGACTTTCAGCGACCGCTAGGGTGACGAACAAGTTTATTTACAGCAGCCATTTGATTTACAAATATCCCATAAAGAGTGCACAGTAGCTCCAAACCTAAAGATCGTTCTCCTAGATAATCTTCAAAACTTCAAATTTCCTATACCAACCAAAGTGACAGGGTAGCTCATGATTTTTAACGTTTAAGCTAGTTTATCTTCTACATTAGATTATTCTTTCCGAGAAGCAACTATTAATACTTCCCAAAAAGAAAGTCCCAAGCTGTTGTATCTTCACAGGTTATAGCAAAAATTACTACTTCGATAATGTCAGGGTTTTTCCAAGGCTTCCATTGAGCTAGAAGTACACTGATTTCCACAGAGCAAGGTCCTGGCGGTGATGAGTGATGACTGGTGGCTCATAGCAAACTACCTGGGAGACAATAACCTTATCTCGAGGTTTCAGGCTCAAGACACGGCCACCCTGAACCAGAACCACTCGAGGGGATGCTCACTCATGCAAGTTTAGCATTCAGTCATGATGTTGCAGTGCATTCATTTGCAATAAGTTAGATAATTAAAAATCTGCAGTTCTAAATTAAGGCCAACAGAGCCTTTTGTTCTGATGTTTCTGTTAGAAGTAGGGTTAGTGATGCTGCAAAACCTGTGTTGTGTAACTACGTATGCGTGGGCTGCAATTGATAGAGAAACAAACTAAGTAGTACTAACTTCGGATGGTTATTACTGCCCATTTGGGTTGCACACGTTTGCATTATTAGTTTGAGACTTTTGATTCTGAGTCACAAACTCACAATGCAGTTATTATGTTACCTTGTTCAGTTACACAATCCAGCATTTTGTACCAATAAAAGATTAGCTGTTCAGATTCTTGCCAATTTCCAACTATTACATATCTCGTGCATGCCACAATGATCTGTACCATACCCATACAAATATGAATTTACATAATAAGTTTCAAACAGCGTCAATACGCAAGTGAGTGAGCAATACAATATGATCTGCTATGTTATTGTTCTGAATAATAATATCGAATATAACACGGTACTTCGTCAAGCAGGCAAAGAAATAGTAATTGATATATAAAGGAAATTAAATGGCTAGTCCAACACTTGCCAAAACAAAAGCCATCAGAAATAACTATATTTTTGCTGCAATTGCCATGTAAATGCATGTTATTACCTGCAGCAGCAAAGAAACTTTTGAATGGATATGGATAGATAGTGGACAGCCAACAATCAGGGTTGCTTTTAAAGATCTCCTCAAACTGCAATGATTCAAGATGGACCATGAAGATGCCCCTAGATGTTGACAGAAATGCCACATTATCATCCCCAGCAATAAACATTACTCTTTTGATCCACTCCCCTGATTTCAGAGGGAGAAGCTTGCGCAACTCGAAAGTTCGTCCGGGCATCCACCCAGCAACACCGTCAAAATCAGTCGTCCTCTCCCATAGTTGTGCTTTGTAGGATTCCGACATGACGATGAAACCAAGCGCGCCACCCAGAGTACTCAAATAGAGTCCCTGATGGTTGGCGTAGGCATGTGGTGGCACCTCGATCACGGCTAGGCTCTGTCTGTCGAAATTAAGCTCAAGGATGCCCATCTGAGGGCCAAAAAGAAACCAGTAGAGTGAATTCCCAAGCAGCATGCTTCGACTGCCAAGAGATGGAGACATATCAAATGGAACCAAGGTTGAGATGGGATCACCACCCCAGGCTGCCATCTCCGACGAGTAGACACACGCTCGTGCGACGCCCTTGCGGACGCACGCCAAGACCACCTTGAAGGGGCTCGAATGGCAGGCACCATGCACGTGGCCCTCGTCGCCGGCAACACAGAGCACATCCGCTTGCACATGGCACTCGCTCCGGCCGTAACCACTCAGCTGCGGTGGACTGCGTATGCAGCGGCGGTCGCCTGTGACGGGATCCCATACCAGGACCTGGCGGCAGCACCTGCCGGTACGGGCGCTGCTGGTGAACAGGACGCGGCCGTGGCGGCAGCTGCAGATGGACCAGATGCCGCCTTCAATGTCGTCGAGCCGCGGGGAGAAGAACTCGGGCGGGATGTGGTCCGACGGATCGAGAGTCGACCTGAAGGGGGTTTCAATGAAGCTGGAGTTGAAGAACACGCCGACGATGGGGGGTTCCCGGTGGTGGGCGCAGAAGCGGCGGAAGAATTGGGGGTCGGAGACGATGCGTCGCCAGCGCTTGCAGACAGAGGAGACGCGGGGGAGGGAGGAAGGTCGCGGGGGGAGCCGCAGGAGTATCTCCATCAGGAGGTCGTCGTCCTCCATCGGCGAATAGCTGGGCGGAATCAACGCCCTGCGCGATGAAGGCGAGGATTTAGAACTTGCCGGCATCGACGCCGCCGGTCCAGTTGCCTGCATCCCCGACTTTCTCCGGCCGCGGCGGCGAGGCTTGGCGGCGCGCATCTCGGTGGCGAGAGAGAGACGAGCAGCACGGGGTCAGCGGAGGTGTGTTGAGTGGGCCGCGTTTTATGTCTGCGCTACCCTTATCTTGGGCCGGCACTCTGGGCCAAAATAATTTTTACGGTGAAAGTCTAAAAAACCTGTAACCGTGAAAGTTAGTCTAAAAAAAACTGTAACCGTGTAAGTTGGTGGATCGTATTTGACGCTTCAGCTTTATCGCCGCAAAACACAAAGCTTTACAAAAGAAGCTAAACGAAGACATCTAAATTTGCCAATGCCAGGAAAATAATTTGCCATAACTCTGTAAATTAAATTTACCAAGATATCTAAATTTCAATGTACATGACATAGTTGCTCTAAATTTATTTAACATAATATATAAATCACACACATCCGGGGTTTCTCTTCATCTCCCCTATCGCGGCTAGGACATAATTCTTCCCTCCAGACTTCGCCGATGAGCCTGTGGATTTGCCTCCCCTCTTCCCGCCGCTCTAGCGGTCGGTGGTGTGGAGGGGAATCCCGCCGCCTCCGCTCTGTTTAGTAGTTTAGGTTAGAGTTTTTTAGTCTTCGCAGGTGTGGCGCTCGGGCGGATGGCATCACTTTTTATTCGAGTTTGTCTTCCGTGCTCTGATCCTCCTCGAGTTCGCCCACCTGTACATAGTCGATGGAGCTCCGGCGTAGATGCCTTCCGTCTCCTTGAGTGGTGTGGTTAGCGTTTCGCGCCAGATGTCGAGATTTGGTGTCAGGTGCTTCAGATCTATTCAACTGTTCAATGACGACGACTTCAAGGCAATGGCCCTTAGGGCCATGTGCATGAAGACTTCCCGACTATCATCGACAAGTCAAGCCAGCTCCGGTAAGGGAGTATCATAGCTAGTATCATGCATGACAACTAGTCAATTTTAATGAGGTATCATAGTCTGCTAGTTCTTCGCCGCCCTCCGATCTGAGGTCGGCGGCGAGGGTGCCATGTATCTTGAGGCGTCTGACCAGCTGTCGGTTTCCTGGTCGATCCGGTTGTCCAGTCGCTTGAAGATGATCTGCTGGTACGCGGCTTTGGCTTTCTGCAAATGGCCCGATACAGGCGGCGAGGATGCCGCGGCTATTGATGAGTATGACGATGCGATCTTTTGGATCAAGTCAGGCACATGCAGAGGTCGCCATGGTCGTTGGTGGTGAAGACCACAATGCCGATGTAGATCATGCGGACAGGGTGGGCTGGTGGGTTGATGTCGACCCGACCTGCCCGTGGGTGGTAGAAGTGAGGGAGATGTCCATTTTGCTGAGCTAAATGTGCAATCCTCTGTAGATAGTTTGCACAATGTTAAAGAGGAATGGTGACAGTGGATCCCCCTCACTCCTTTCAAACTACCATAGTTTTTCCAACATCAACAGTCACCTTCACATTGAGTGTTCCACCTTTGACAATATTTTCAAACCATCCTATCAAGTTTCACTGATACCTTTCTTTGTCAAGCCGTGAAACAAAAACTTTCACTTAACCTTATCCTAGGCTTTTTCAAAATCCAGCTTGACCACCACCCCTTGTTATATTTTTCCATATTGATTCTTGCAAAATTTCATGCAAGGACATGACCCATCCATGATATTTCTCCCTTCGATAGGCATTTTGACAGGCAGAGGTGAGCTTGTGCACATATGGACTTAATTACTTTTTCATTCATGGCCATAGAGAAAATTTTCAAAAGCACAAGCAGCAAACAGATGGACCTATACTTTTGTATTGGATCTGCATAAGCCCCTTTTGGTATCGAACTATGAATGTGATAATACCGAAGTTAATTCTTCTTAAGGGGCCGTTCTGCAGTCCACCCGCTCCGCGCTATTTAAGAATCTGTAGAGCACCGTTTCGCTCGCTCCGTATTTTTTAATTGGAACTCCGTCGACTCCAGGAGTGGCCTCGGGGAGCGGATTGACTCGGAACAGGCCCTAAGTCTGCCATAATGAAACTCATAAAAACATAATGTAGATAGAGAAGATGGCACTCTGGATAAATTTCGTTCACCCCACCGGAGGCAACATCAGTCAATTGGACACATTTTTGTAGGGAAATGTCATTAAACTATGTACTTTGTTACAGAAAAAGATTGAGATTAGGACTACTCACGACTCTTGAATATGCATATGCATAATATTTATGCGTGTGTGTGTGCATCACTAGCGTGGCAGGCCACGTGTTGACGCAAAAGTGATTTCGGCCCAGAATGAACCCATCGGTCGCGGGTGAACATTTTGCAAGTTATTTTCTTTTAGTAAAATGTACCCACAGACCAAGGTCTTGTTCCTGGGTTGCAATTGCCTCATACTAACCGACAGGCAAATGTTTCTATCCCTAATTCCCTGTATGTGGTGAAGGAGTTTCTGAAACGCAAGGCAAAGCCCCCCGTCCCCCCCTCCCCCCCCCCGCGGCCCCCGCGTCGTCCGCTTCGGGCAACTCGGGCGGCGACTAGGTTTTCCCCGTCGCGCCGCCGCTCCCTCACCCTCCCTCCCTCGCCGCCACCTGAGAAAGCCGCCGGATCCGCTCGCGCGGGCGCCCGTGATGGTGGCGGCGAGGCCTCGGTCGCTCCTTTCCTCGAGGAGGACCTCGGATCTGGGGCGGCAGCCCTTCTTGGCGAGGCGGCGGCGCCTTCTCGGCCGGCGTCGTCCGCGGGGTGCTCTGGCCGGCGGCCTCGACCACGCGGGTGGTGAGACGACGGCGGGTGGCGGCAGCGGCGCGGAGGTCTTCCCCTCCTCGTCAGATCTGAGGGTGGCTCCTTTCCCCTGTCTCCCTCGTCCCCGCCGCTTCTCGCCTGCCTCCCTCCGAGCACCGGTACGATGTGGGTGGGTGTTTGGTGTTCTGGTTTTGGGCCGCGGGAAACCGTTGGCCGGCTTGGCCGGCCTGGCAGCATCGACGTCCCCGATGCCGTCTCCTCCTTGGAGGTGCTGCAGAGGTCCTTCCCCTTTCCACCCCTGCTCCTCCTCCCGGGTGAAAGCCCAAAATCCGGCTTGGATTGGGCGGCGACGGCGCGCTGTGCGTCGTGTCTTCCTTGGGGGCGCCGCCTGGGGAGGGTTGCGTTTAGGTGAGGGGTTCAAAGGTCGGAGCTTGGGGGGCTTGGGTGGTCCGGTGACGGCGGTGTCACGAGGTTCGGCATGGCTGTAGGCGTCCCCGTCGGCTGCCTGGCAATTCTCCTCGTTGGCCTGTCGGTTTACTTGATGCCTCTGCTGCCTTCCTTCAGTAGCTGCACCTGGTGGTTTTCCTGCAGCTCTCCGGCTTATAGGTTGTGGCGATGCGGCAGTCGCGGAGAGCTCGAATGTTCAAGTGGTGATGTGCTGCGGCTGCTCCAGGTCCCGAAGCTGGCACGTCCCCTGCTCTAGGGTGAGCGTCTCTCAAGTCCGCCGGGTACGGCGCCTTGCGAGCCATGGCGAGAGGGAAGGGTCCCTCTGCGGCGAGAGAGACGGCGGATGTGTGTGGTCTTTCTACTTGGGCGTTGGTCGGGCTCACTTGCCACACTCTGTTGCAAGCAGGTCCTCGCCGTGCTCGTGTGTGCCTCATCCCTAGATGGCTGTTTGGCTGTAGTCTTTGGCTAGGACAAGCTTCGAGCTTTGTTTTCATGTATTCTTTTCGAGCTTGTGCGACCCGTTGAGTTGTAAGCCTCCTAGAGTGTCCCCTTGTATCGTTTGGTCGTGGGGTTTGTGTGTATTTGTATTTCCTGGCGGGTTGATGGCTTTGTTAATTCAAAGCCGGGCTCTTCGCCAGCCTTCGTTCTAAAAAAAAATCCCCTATATGTAGCTATTTCTGCCAGGAAATTCTGATATTGAAGGGTAGTGATTTTGTGGTCGAGAAGAGGCCGCAAGTAGTGATTTTGTTTTTCAGAATGGTTTCTAGCAGTGATGGTACTGAGTTTATTCGCCCATTCCTGCAGATGTCAAGGCCATGGGCCGCACGTGGAGCCCTCCTTGTGGCCTGTGCTCGACCACATAGGGCATGTGCGTCCCAAACACCTTGTCCCACGTCACAAAGAATGGCTGCGAGAAGTTGTATCTGCTAGAGCGCGGCTGATGGTGCTCGTCGTGGTACGCCGTGTTGTTCCAGAAGCAGAACACGTTCCCCGGCAGCCACAGCCCGCAGTGGTCGTCGACGCCCTTGACGGTGCAGAGCGTGAAGAAGAAGACGGAGACGCGGGGCGACATGCCGGAGGCGAGGAAGGCGAGCGCGCCGCCGACGGTGTCCAGGAGGCCCTCCACGGGGTGGTTGTACTGCGCGCCGAAGGCGTAGGGCACGACGAGGCGGTGGTGCCACGAGTGGACGCGCCGGTACAGGAACTTGTTGCGGTGCATGTCCCGGTGCCACGCGTACTGCCACCCGTACCAGTGCTTCGCCGGCGGCCGTCCCGGTGCTTTCGCCAAAAAAAAAAAAAGCTGCGGTAGGTACGTGTCGGTGATTGTGTAAGTTCATATGTAGTATATGAATGTTTGCAGGTGCATGCATGCAGAGTTCCTATACCGTGAAAATGGTGGCGGCGACGGCGGCCTGCAGGAGCTGCTGGAGGACGACGCCCTTGACGACGTCGCGCTTGGGCACGAGGTTCTTGCTGCGCTCCTCCTCCCTTGGGTGTAACCTGTACTGGTCCATGGACCGTCCAAGCGCCATGTACATGCCGGAGTAGACCCAGTAGGCAGCTATGGGGACGACAATGGCCAGCGCTTCATCAGAGAATACCAGCTTCATGATTTAGCTCTAATAGTACAGTGGGTTTATATCGGCCATTGAGAATGCTAGCTGGTCATAGTCCCTGCAGATTGCCTCGGTCATAGGACAATGTGTTGTCAAGGCTGTAATCATGGGACTCTTGAATTTTCTTTGAAATCTCTTACTTATACATCCCAGATTTTAGTCAGTAGATCTTAGCCATAGAAATTTTGTTGCTTTACCCAGACGTTCCACATACGTAATTTAGTCAAGCCTCGTTCAAGCAAGGCGTTCCATGCACACAGGAATTTAGCCAAAAAGTCGTTCAAGAAAGGCGTTCCATGCACATTGGAATTTAGTCGAGAGTCATTCAAGCCAGACGCTTCCATGCACATACGGAATTTAGTCAGCATATCGGCCGTTCCGTGCGTGGATTTTAAGCCTACATGCGTGTCCGAGGCAAATTTCCCAAAACTCCAAACCTCATTCAATCGGTGCGCTTCGTCCCACGGAACTCATCAATTTGCTTAAAATTTACTCATTATGTGTTTTAAATTAACACTATGTTTGTGCTATGGCATTGCCTCGCTTTTGCATCCCTATTGGTCAGCCTATTGGGCCTCAAGCTACACAAATTGCTAATGTTGTTCGAACTTTATCAGGATGCGAGAAACATCGAAGCATCAAGAAAGGAGGTTATGTAGCATAAATTCAATGGTGTTATACTGTCAATCATCTTCGCGTCCGTCTTTTGTATTATCTAGTGGAAACTAGAACCATGCCCGCGCAACACATGATGCCAACCACTGCCTATGGACACAACTATCGACACCGCTCCTATGATGCTAAGAGTATAGGCCATCCACACGCAGGACCACCGATTCCATGATGAGGACTCCAACCTCTGCTCTGATGCCGAAACCCACCACCGTGTGCCCCCCTAGAGATAGTAAGTAGTTTAGGGTCGCGCCGCCAGGAGCAAAATAACCGAAGTGTGCACATACACCTAAAAATGGGCCGCAACAAAGTAGATCGAGTCTACCACATGAATGCTGCAAATCGCCTCCTTCAAGGGGATCGGAAACATGTGTCTCCGCCATCGCCGCCAAAAAATCGGAACCAGGAAGATCCACCACTCAGTGAACCAGAGATATGGAAGCATGCACCGCGAACCATAGCCGACTCCATGGCTGGCCGTTATGCCATAACCGTAGCCGGAGCGGCACAACCATCGTCAAGAAGACTCGGGGTCGCCGTCTTGGCGTTCAACCTCCACCAATGCATGCTCCGTTCATGGCCATCTCAACGCGCCATCTGCAAGGGCCCTGCGTCCGTCACCTGCTAGGCAGTCATTGCTTGTCAGTTTCCTTCAACAGCGGCAAAATGAGCAGGATGGGGGTTGGGGGAGACGAGGACGACGGCGGCTAAGGCTTCACCTGCCTACCCCTGTGGGAGCGACTTGGACGTCTCTTCTCAAGTAAACATGTCTTAGTTTGCAAACCCTAACCGTATTCAGCAAGAAACGGTAATATACTCCCTCCGTTTCTTTTTAGTCCGCATATAAGGTTTGGTCAAAGTCAAGCTTTGTAGAGTTTGACTAACATTATATTAAAAAATATAAACATTCACAATATGAAATCAATATTATCAGATGCACCATGAAACGTATTTTCATACTATATAGTTTTAGTATTGCAGTTGTTCATATTTTTTTATATAAATTTGGTCAAACTTTGTGTAGTTTGACTTTAACCAAATCTTATATGCGAAGTAAAAAGAAACGGAGGGAGTACTAATATATTCCAAGAAGTGATCTCATCTCATATTTTAGGCCACATTCGCTACTAGCTAGTAAAGAGCATCTAACAAGACTGACATGAAATCTACATCATTCCTCGTTCATTCAGATAAAAAATGGAGAACTTTTCAGAACAAAACATAAAAAGTGGAGAAGCCAGCAAAGTCAGTGAAATAATCTAGTTGAAGATTCAACACGCGTTGGTTAGCTCGACATTAGCAGTGACATAACAAGATAAGTCCAGGGCACTCATGTCCCTGTCATATACTTGGTCAAAGCACATACCGTTTACTTGCTTTCTGACTGTTCTCCAGTCCAATTAGCCCGTCGTTATTGACCGGTCTTACGAGTTACTCAAGTAATCTTTGTGCAGAGGGGTATTTAAATGGTCCTGGTAGCTCACCGTGAAACAGGGATGCATCAATATATGCTTGGTGGTATATAACCAAGAAAGAACTCATGGCAAAATGTATAGCTTCCGCAGAACCAAGGAACACTTCTCCATCCACTTCGATGCCTTACCAGCTTCTGAAATTGCTTTGCGTGGTCCTCATTGCCAGTACGTATCACCCCTTTCTCCACACATATATACGACTGACATGTATACATGTATCATCCCTCAAGTTTCATCATATCTTCCTTGTTACAAAATTAATTAATATATTGTCCATTGCTATTTTTTGTTTCGGTATTCCGTGGCAATGAGATAAAAGTGTGTGATTGTGCCCAGAGAAGTTCAACATTAATTAACACATAGCTAATTTCACAACAACAAAAAGGTAAGTACCTAGGGCACATATCCAGGCCAATATAGCCATCCAGCTCATTAAAGGGCATGTGTGCAATGGTACCAAATGGTCTTCTGTATATTTTAGACCCTACACGTCATATGTAGAGAAGACTAGAGATGGTCTATAATTTTCTTTTGGAAACTCTATATACAGTTTTCAGTAATATAAGCCATCTAGAGAGTGAATTTTTTTGCACATGAGGGCACTCACGACGTCCAGCTGATTTGAAAAAGAATCAAAACATACGTGTAAGATTGGAAAATTACAACTCTTTTGCACACTGAGCCTGTAAATTTTCTGCAAAAAGTATATCTACTTTGTGTGCAGCATAAAACAGAGGGTACAAGTATGCACAATTTGTTTATTCTGTACAACACACAACAGAAAATTAACAAAGTATATGTATTCTTTGTTCTACACATTAAGATAGGCATACCATTTGTGCTCACAATTCGAATGTTCACTGCGCATGTGCAGAATTTAATTTAAAAAAATACTCGGTGGCTGGCAAAAATATTAAGCAGCAAGGTTAATGAGGATCATATGTACAAATGTGTTTTGCCTTGCAAACTAGACGATAACAATATATGTACAGCTATTAGAAAAATAAAATCAAATTAAGGGTCTTACCTACGAGTTGGATTTTTTTGGGCAGTTTAACGATTTTTAAAAGATTCACACATGTACCATATTTCTGTAATAGGTTGAACCAAGTAAGAAAAGTGGCATATTTTCGCAAGCAGTGCAAAATACAGATTAGATGTACATTGGATATATCTACAGGGTACAAATTAAAATATCTTTCACAGGTAAGCTTTTGATAATTAACCGCTAACACATACTCCCTCCGTCTCATAATATAAGACGTTTTTTGACACAGGAGTAGTTTTTTCTTAATAAAACCAAGAAACACTTTTTTTTTATTCAGAGAAAAGTGAGGACAAGCGTTCAGATGTCCAAAATCCAAGCTGCTAATGGACCTGTCTATGCACAACAGAAAATATTAGTCAAACAATTTTTGTATCTTCTCATTATATCCTATAAACATCATAAGAAACATTATATATTAGGAAAGAACATGCTACTACTGTTGTACATGCCCTAAGGGGGATAATATATATGGGACTAAGTAGTACGTGACCTAGATTGGCAAGGAATGACACCAACAGTACATACCAGCTGAGCTGATGATTTATTTCATTCCGTTATTTGCTTAACATGTACTCCATTTTTTTACAGCTGAGATGGTTTCCGGGCAGAGTGATAAGGAGTTGCTCATTGAGCTGAAGAACTTCCTGCAGGCATACAACCAAGTAAACCATGGTCCTTACGATGGATGGCTGGAGTCGGAGGCCTCTCCATGCAACTGGCAAGGAGTTGGATGTGATGCTAATGGGCGCGTGGATTCCCTTGACCTATCCAGCTCCAACATCTCTGGACCGGTCTTCCACAACTTCTCAAGCATTACTGGCCTCACACATCTAGACCTCTCAGCTAATAGCATCACTGGCGAACTTCCGTCCGACCTTAATAGGTGTCGGGGCCTCCAGCACCTAAACCTCTCTTTGAACCTCATTGGTGGCACCCTTGACGTGTCTAACCTGGTTAACTTGCAAACATTGGATGTTTCACAAAATAGGTTTGAGGGCAGCATCAACATGAACTTCCCAGTAATTTGTGGCAAGCTTGGCATCTTTAACATCTCCAACAACAATCTTACAGGAAACATAACTGGATTGTTTGAAAACTGCCCAAAGCTCAAGTATGTTGACTTTAGCTTTAACCGCTTCAGTGGTATACTTTGGGGAGGTATTGGGAGGCTAATACAGTACAACGCATGCGAGAATGACCTCACAGGGAGCATTTCTCAGAGCTTGTTTCCAGTGGAATGTAAGCTGCAAACCTTGGACCTCTCAAGCAACCATCTGTATGGCAATATTCCAAGCTCCATTGCCAACTGCTCAGATTTGGCATATCTATCACTATGGGACAATCATTTTGGCGGGTCAATACCACCAGAAATTGGATTGATCAGCAGGCTTGAAGTACTACTTCTCGGGAGCAACCGCTTCCACCGCAAGATACCATTTGATCTGGTGAACTGTACTAAACTGAAGTTTTTAGACGTCAGTGATAACAATTTTGGAGGGGATGTCCAAGAAATCTTTGGGAAATTAACAAGTTTGAGGAATCTCAGGCTTCGCGAGAATAGCTACAGGGGAGGCATTATCTCCTCTGCCATACTTCAACTGCCACACCTTACATTGCTTGACCTCAGTTTAAACCAGTTCTCAGGGAACCTACCCACTGAGGTGGCAGGCATGAATAGCATCAGGTTCCTAATACTTGCCCTTAATAACTTCTCTGGGGTTATCCCACCGGTGTATTGCCAACTTGTTACCCTCCAAGCATTGGACATGTCATACAACAGGCTTTCTGGTAAGATTCCGGTGGAGATTGGAAACCTTACATCACTCCTTATGTTGATGTTAGCTGGTAACCAAATTTCTGGTGAGATACCAAGAGAAATTGGAAACTGTACAAGCTTATTGTGGCTCAACCTTGTTGACAACCGGCTATCTGGCCATATCCCACGTGAAATAGTGGGTATGGGAAGAAATCCAGAGCGTACCTTTATGAAGAATCAAAAGGATCCTGGGCTAATGGATGTAGGCACATCCAAGTGCCTAAACGTGGAACGATGGGTGCCGACAGCTTACCCAGGTTTTACCATCATCAATTCACTGATGACATCTCGAAAGAAATGCCACAGCTTATGGAACAGACTCTTGAATGGGCATACAATTCTTCGACCAACTTCATCAGCAATGTCGTATATGGAACCGAAAGGTGCGATGGCACCCGGGTGTCCCGGCACCCGATTATCTTGTCCGTCCAGCTGCGTTACGATTCGCACGAGCCACTGTGCAGCTGCAGTCGTTTGCAGGCTTAGCGTGATTAGTCTGGCCTTTTTAAGGCGAGCAACAGCGACGGGAGGGAGTAGCATGCGGCTTGGCAGGAGTAGGCCTGGCAGGAGGTCTACAATATTCAGGCCATGGTTGAATAGGTGACAGCGGCGCTACAGCAGCACTGATAGGTGACAAGTACTAGTACTGTGGCGTGTAGGTATGCCTGTGGTCTGATGGATTTAGCTGTGCATGCGGCATACTGTGGCGTGTAGGTTGCATGTAGGAGTATTATTTAGCTTCGTCAGAAGAACTCGTGGCCCCATCTTCTAGCTAGGTCACTGTTTAGCGACTGGGCGAGTCAAAGCGCTGCTCGACGTCGCATTATTTCCAAGCCAGAAGTTACCGTTTTACCTGTATGCAATTGAACTGTGGATTTTTTATCCGGTGTCCATCTATCGCTGTGGTTATTTGTTCCCTGCATGCATGCAAAATACGGAGGGCAAAGGCTCGGTATGGCAGGGTGCGGCCAATGCATGCACATGGATGTATGGTTATACGATGCATGGTACCTTGCTGCTCGCTCCATCAGACCGACTGGTCGTCTTCATCTTTTTTTCAGTAGATGGAATCCTGCCAAGGGGGGCTGGGCTAGACTAGACCCGGGTAAGTTTGTGAAATTAAGCAGGCATTTTTAAATTCACAAAAGGCCCCGATGGCAGGGCGTTGCATGCAGAGCTAGGATTGGCAGGATGTCACGCGGGTCTTGGGCTAAGTGTAGCGATGTGACAACACGGTACTAGTGGTCTTGGGCTAACCTGGGTGTTGATTGCAGAACCAGGCCGCCGGCTATAGATGCGAGGAAATCGATTCCATGAGCCGCGACCTGATATCCTTCCGCTTCAATTGCGGTGCCGCGCGCGTTGCCTTCCTCCCGGACATACAGATCCGCATCCTGGACGTGGGAGTCCATGGATTGCAATTGAATCCGCCGGGGGAAGATGGAAGGTGAAGCGAAAGGACAGAGGGAGTTGAGAAGAGAATGGGGATCAATACTGTGC
Organism: Aegilops umbellulata; assembly: GCA_032464435.1. Lineage (NCBI taxonomy): Eukaryota > Viridiplantae > Streptophyta > Magnoliopsida > Poales > Poaceae > Aegilops > Aegilops umbellulata. The sequence continues at coordinate 545,818,838 of CP136060.1, read as the reverse complement.
GGCGCAGAATGGGGAACAAGCTACGATCCACCACAACTGATCTGGAAGTTGGTGTTCTGTAGAACAAATCAGAAGACTGCAGATTCATATTATTTGTAGATTAGACAGATAATTGCTTGGGACTAACCTGGAGCTTGATTCAAGGTCCAGGTCGGCGGCTATAGAAGCGAGAATGTTGCGATCTGTTGTTCCTTCTTCATCAGAATCACTCCCATGGTGGAGCTCAGCAAGATGGTGGGTGGGGGCGTGGTGGGTGGAGGAGAACTAGGAAGAGACACGACCTGACGTTCGACTGAAACACGGGAGCGCCACATATACCTTTTTCTCTGTTATAACATCAACCCGACAGGTCATCTCCAAAGTCTATGTCTCTGGTCCTGCTAGGTGGAGTCAGCCTACGTTAAAACAGTGCTAGACTAGGCCAGGAAAGATTCAATATATGTCGACCATCCAGAGTTTTACGAGACTCCAGCCCTGCTAATCAGACTGTCGTTACAGTACGTGGCACATATCTCAATGCATTGGATTCACGGCAACGGCAGAGATAAGGGGGTGCCTAGGCACCCGGGATCTAAAAAGCCATTCTCTGGATGGAATTAGGGTGTGTTGGGTATGTCCAGTTGTCAAAGAATCTACTGGATGGAGAGATACCACCGACAATTGGTGCAATGAGAAACATGAACTTGCTTCTTCTGGACAACAATCGACTCTCAGGTAGCCTTCTACCGGAGATTAGTCAACTCCAACTTCTGGTTTTTAATGTCTCAAACAATTCCGTCTCTGGTGTGATTCCATCAGACATTGGTTCTATGGAATCCCTTCAAAGCCTTGATTTGTCCTGGAACAACTTATCAGGTTCACTTCCAACAAGCCTAAACCGACTCACAAAACTGAGCAGATTCAATGTTTCATATAATCCCCTACTCTCAGGGGATTTTCCAACAACTGGGCAACTATCCACCTTGGACGAGAGCTCCTTCATTGGTGATCCACTCATATCTGTACAACTTCCGATTGCACCCCCAAACTCCCATTCAACTCACAGCCAATATTCACCTGGTGCAGTAAATAATTCTATGAGAGAAGAGGTGATTGTGTCAACAGTAGCGTTCATTGTATTTTTTGTGGTCACTTTTGCTATGAGAGAGCATCACACCATTATGCATTTATAGAATATTGGAAGACAAAATCATATATTTGTATTATTCAGATATCAATAAAATCAGTGGGAAGTACTCCATTGCAATAATTCACTCTGGCTTCGTATGTGATACACACTTTGCTTTATGATAGTATGTTATTAAGTACTGGAAAACAAAGAATAACTGTACACTTTAGTTCCACAATAACGAAAAGAAACTTTTTCAAAGCATTTATCCTCAGTAAGCCTAGCATTTAGTGGGCATGATCTATTTACCTTCGCAACTAGAAAAACAATAACGGTTCTATTTGATTAGGCACCTCTCAAATCTGTGAAGCAAGACATTCCTTTAGCCATAAGATCGCTCTTGGTCAGGGCAGGCGCCACAGGCCTGGGACTGATCCTCCCGAGGACATGGGACGTCCACTAATTCCTTACACTATGCCCCTGTAATTCTGAATTAAAGGCCAACAGAGCCTTTTGTTATGATGTTTTTTTGTTCCACTAATTGCCGCTAGGGGTAGGGTTAGCGGATGCTGCAAAACCTGTTGTGTGTAACTACGTATGCATGAACTGCAATGACCTAAATAATACTAACTTCAGATGGGCGACAAGTCGACGAGTCGCTCGGGGGGGCCAACTCTAGACTAGTCTAGACTCATGGTCGATGAGTCGACATGGCGTCGAGTCGACATGAGTTAAGCAGCAGCCAGGGGAGGAGCACAAGTGCTCAACAGCAGCGGCAGCAGCAATAAGGGGAGGAGCACACCAGCAGCCACATCAACCAGGGGAGGAGGGGAGGAGCACAACAGCAGGAGCAGCAACCAGGGGAGGGGAGAACAACAGTAGCAGGGGAGGAGGGGAGGAGCAAACCATAGGAGGGGAGGAGCAGAACAGCAGCAGTGGCAGCCAGGGGTGGCGGCTAGAGAGGGTTGGATCGGGGGGAGGGGGTGGGGGATGATCAATCTAGGTTTCTAGGGGAGATGGGCCGGCCCATACTGTAAACAAAACATATAACAGTTGGGCTCAATTTAAGTGAGTCGCTCGACCCAAAAAGAGCGACTAGTCGTGACTAGTCGCTCGAGTCGCTCGACTCATGCCAGGAGTCGAGTCGAGAGTCTGAGTCGAATCTGGAGCAGCGACTCATTGACTAGTCGTCAACTAGTCGCGACTAGTCGAACGACTCGAAAACAGAGGGCGCTGTCGGTGTATAGGGGAGGAGGTGGTGGCGGGCTGGCCGTGGCTGGTGGTGTAGCCGACGGGCATCGGTGGCAGGTGGGTGGAGGAGCCCATGCCTGCCGTTATCCCAAACAGTGACATGTCCCCACAGTTGCCGTTGTTGCGCGATTGATAGTAGGAGCCAAGTTGCGTGCCTCGTCCACATCCGCCTGAGTGAGATTGATCTGCTTGGCCAGATTTTTAGCTTCTTGTAGGCGAGCTAGGCCACGAATTGCTCGTCGGCGGTGGTCTGGTTCGCGTCGAGGCGTCGGATGACCTACTCGAGCAAGCAAGGACGTGGCGGATCTGAGCGGAAGGTTTGGATGGCGGTGCCATCGTCTCGCTCCAAATCAAATGGAACTTCGTGCAAGTTTTTGAGCGAATTCACCGAGATGAATCACACCTAGCACAGTCGATGTTACCAATTGGATAGAGAGGATATGAGCACGGCGGCGGTGTACTAGGGTGGTGGGAAAAAAATTGGAGGCTCTGGCTACAAAGGGGATTGAAAGAGAGGGTACGTGAGAGGAGCACAGAGCAGGTGAGAAGAGAGATTGAGACGGTGGGGTTTCAATTTACTTTCTCTTCAAGCATAACCCCAATGAGGCTTACAGGTGCTTTAGTACTACACGCCTGTCGGGCCCTCGCACATTGACACGGCCCAAGCCCCAAATGGTGCTACTGCACTTCAGTACACTTTCAGTCACACGACTTCAGGTTCAGATACCTGAACATGATCAGCAGGCGTTGACATCGGCACCCTTCAAACTGCACCACATCAACCCTTTGTGCGTCCCCGGCAACGACTTCTCGCCTGTGCTCGTGGATGTGTTGGTGGAGCGTGTCGAGCACGCCCTGTCGCTCATGCATGTCAGGAACAACAACACAACGAAGCGCTCGCTACCGTCTCCATCCGGCGTGCCATCCCACTGCTAGGCTCGGACTCTGACAAGACGACAACGATGACAGCACCCCCCCATGCTGTTGGTTGTGGCTCTCCCCTTGAAGGAGCCTAGTGGTCCCCCCCACCATGTTGTTGGTTGTGGCTCTCCCCTTGATGGAGCCTAGTGGTTCGACCCCCCACCCCCTCTCCGTGGTTACGCAGGAGTAGCCAGCCAAGCAATGTGGATGGTTCCTCGTGGCACAACCCTGGCCCCTTTGCCCGGCAACTTGGCGCGCTACAACTGTTGCCCTGGGCCCCCGATGAAGGCAAGATGGTGTTGTCCAACGTCCAAGAGGAGTGCATCCACTCCAAGCCCAAGAGGTGAAGATAATCATGTGGGCTGGCTTCTACTACATCCATGCCACTTGCGATGCGGGCGAGCGCGCGATTTTCAAATTCCCATGCAGGCTCTTCAAGCCGGTGGCTGCCGCGTCTGATAGTGGTCAACCTGGTCACTGCCTCGGTCGGTTTGATCCACTCCATGGCCCATGCCCATGAAATGGTGTGGGCCACATTGGGCATGGACGTGTTTGTCCACCTCCCTCCACCTGCTGATCTCATGCGCACGACGTTGCCCACTGAGCTGGAGTTGGAGGTGGTCATGGCTATGGGCACGCCACCCCTCGCGACCCACTTCGCGGCCATGCTGGATGGGGAGGCTGCCACTCTGGCTCACCACGCTGCCCCTGCCCACGTCGACATCAACCTCCTCTGCATGGAATTCTTCGCAGAAATCGATGCTCCACCACCTCTTGCTGCTCTGGCTATCGCTGTTGACCATGTTTACGGTGTTGCTGCTGGCATGCAGCTCTTGAATGCCACTGTCACTACTAGAAAAAAGCTCATTAGTGGCGCACCACTTTTGGGTATTAGTGGCGCACCTCTGGTGCGCCACTATTACCACGCCACTAGTAATGTGTATTAGTGGCGCACCAGAGGTGCGCCATTACTAATCCAGATATCAGTGGCGCACCACCTGGTGCGCCATTGATATCCCCCCGGGTGCGCCACTGATAATGTATAGGGGTGGCCTGCTGGTGCGCCACTACTAAGTATAAGGGTGCGCCACTGATATTTTTTCAGAATTTTTTTTTCAAATTTTTTTTTCAAATTTTATTCCAGAATTGCTACAGGTGCGCCACTGATATTGCTACAGGTGCGCCACTAGTAACAATTTTTTTTTTCAAATTTTTTTCCAGAATTTTTTTTTCAATTTTTTTTTCAATTTTGGCGGGAATTTTTTTTTCCTTAATCTCGGGTCACTATGGCTTAATCTCGGGTCAAATCGCACTCCGTGGTCAAACTTCCCGGAAGGTCACCCATCCTACACTACTCCAACCCAAGCACGCTTAACTTTTGAGTTCTATCCAACCCCAGCACCAGCTCACTTAGCAGGCACTTGTTGATATATCTATCATATCAATCCTATTAAACCTTGTTGATGTCTAGGAGTTTGTTCATGTTCATGAGTGTGATGAGATTTTGAAAAAATATTTCAAACTTCCCGGTCATTTTACATATCATATTTTGATTTTTTTTAAAAAAAACTATTTAAAAAAAACCATTTTTTTTTCAAAAAAACTATTTTTTTTCAAAAAAAACATTTTTTCAAAAAAAAACCATTTTTTTTCCCAAAATTTTTTTTTTCAAAAAAAAGTATTTATTCCAAAAAAAATAGTTTTTCAAAAAAAAAAATTTCAAAAAAAGAACTATATTAGTGGCGCACCACACCCACGGTGCGCCACTACTATTTTTGAATTTTTTTGAATTTTTTTGCCTCTAGATCTTAAAAGCCCCGTATCTTTTATTCGGTTAGGTTTTTGGGGATTCTAAGAATCTTCAACGGGGTTCCCCCGGTTGAATTCGGATGTAACTTTTCGAGTAGATTCTTTTTCATATAAAAAACTTTTTCATCGGAGTTCGTATGCAAAAGTTATGCCCATTTTACAAATTCTCGAGAGATTTTGCAAAAAAAGTCGAAATTCATGTTTGTAAATTTTGCTAACAACTAGACCACAAATCACATTGGAATCTTATTTTTTTTTATTTTTTTGACATTTCTATCATTTTCCTTTATTTTTTTTAAACTGAAAAGGCGGTCCAGGGGGTGCATTTGCTGAAAATGCGTTAAATCTGAAAAATGATAGAAATGTTAGTAGTGGCGCACCGTGGCAGAGGTGCGCCATTACTAGTTAAAACTAGTAATGGCGCACCTCTGCAACGGTGCGCCACTACTACCTTTGAAAAAAAATTTAAAAAATAAAATGTTAGTAGTGGCGCACCGTGTGGAGGTGCGCCATTACTAGTTCAAACTAACTAGTAATGGCGCACCTCCACACGGTGCGCCACTACTAACTTTGAAATTTTTTTTTTAAAAAAAATGTTAGTAGTGGCGCACCGTGTGGAGGTGCGCCATTACTAGTTAAACTAGTAATGGCGCACCTCCACACGGTGCGCCACTAGTATGTCTGGGGAGGGGGGTGTGCACAGAACAAACTTACTAGTGGCGCACCACACACCAGGTGCGCCACTAGTAAAAAAATAGTAATGGCGCACCTGTTTATGGTGCGCCACTGCTATATAGCAGTGGCGCACCACATCCACGGTGCGCCACTAATAGTGATATTACGGATAGCCCTTTTTCTAGTAGTGTGTTGGGGAACGTTGCAGAAAATTAAAATTTTTTCTACGGTTTCACCAAGATCCATCTAGGAGTTCATCAAGCAACGAGTATTCAGATTAGATAGCATCTACATACCACTTTGTAGATCGCAACGGAAGCGTTCGAGTGAACGTGGATGAGGTAGTCGTACTTGCCGTGATCCAATTCACCGATGACCTAGTGCCGAACGGACGGCACCTCCGCGTTCAACACACGTACGGAAAGCGTGACGTCTCCTTCTTCTTGATCCAGCAAGGCAAAGGAGAGGTTGGGGATGAAGGCTCCAGCAACAGCACGACGGCGTGGTGATGGTGGAACTGCAGTACTCCGGCAGGGCTTCGCCGTGCTCAATGGAGGAGGAGGAGGTGTTGGAGAGGGAGAGGGAGGCGCCAGGGCAATGGGGTGATCAGCCCCCTCTCTCCCCCCCTTTATATAACCCCCTAGGGGGGGCGCCTGCCCTAGGAGATGAGATCTCCTAGGGGGGGCGGCGGCCAGGGCAAGGGGGCTTGCCCCCCAAGCAAGGGGGCGCCCCCTTTAGGGTTTTCCCTCCCCCCCAAACCCTAGGCGCATGGGCCCATGGGGGGGAGGCGCACCAGCCCCTTATGGGCTGGTTCCCTCCCTCATACAGCCCATGGGGCCCTCCGGGATAGGTGGCCCCACCCGGTGGACCCCCCGGGACCTTCCGGTGGTCCCGGTACAATACCGATAACCCCGAAACTTGTCCCGATGTCCGTATGATGACTTTCCATATATAAATCTTTACCTCCGGACCATTCCGAAACTCCTCGTGACGTCCGGGATCTCATCCGGGACTCCGAACAACATTCGGGTTACTGCACATACATATCCCTATAACCCTAGCGTCACCGAACCTTAAGTGTGTAGACCCTACGGGTTCGGGAGACATGTAGACATGACCGAGACGGCTCTCGGGCAATAACCAACAGCGGGATCTGGATACCCATGTTGGCTCCCACATGCTCCACGATGATCTCATCGGATGAACCACGATGTCAAGGATTCAATTAATCCCGTATACGATTCCCTTTGTCAATCGGTATTTTACTTGCCCGAGATTCGATCGTCGGTATACCAATACCTCGTTCAATCTCGTTGCCGGCAAGTCACTTTTCTCGTTACCGTAATGCATGATCCCGTGATCAAACACTTTGATCACATTGAGCTCATTGTGATGATGCATTACCGAGAGGGCCCGGTGATACCTCTCCGTCAAGCGGAGTGACAAATCCCAGTCTCGATCCATGTCAACCCAACAGACACTTTCAGAGATACCCGTAGCATACCTTTATAGTCACCCAGTTACGTTGTGACGTTTGGCACACCCAAAGCACCCCTACGGTATCCGGGAGTTACATGATCTCATGATCTAAGGAAAGGATACTTGACATTGGAAAACTCTAACAAACGAACTATGCGATCTTATGCTATGTTAGGATTGGGTCTTGTCCATCACATCATTCTCCTAATGATGTGATCCTGTTATCGATGACATCCAATGTCCATAGTCAGGAAACCATGACTATCTGTCGATCAACAAGCTAGTCAACTAGAGGCTTACTAGGGACATGTTGTTGTCTGTTATTCACACATGTATTACGATTTCCGGTTAACACAATTATAGCACGAATAAAGACAATTATCATGAATAAGGAAATATAATAATAAAGCTTTTATTATTGCCTCTAGGGCATATTTCCAACAGTCTCCCACTTGCACTAGAGTCAATAATCTAGTTACATTGTGATGAATTGAACACCCATAGAGTTCTGGTGCTGATCATGTTTTGCCTTAGGGAGAGGTTTAGTCAACGGATCTGCGACATTCAGATCCGTGTGTACTTTACAAATTTCTATGTCTCCATCTTGAACATTTTCACGAATGGAGTTGAAGCGACGCTTGATGTGCCTGGTCTTCTTGTGAAACCTGGGCTCCTTTGCAAGTGCAATAGCTCCAGTGTTGTCACAGAAGAGCTTGATTGGCCCCGACGCATTGGGTATGACTCCGAGGTCGGTGATGAACTCCTTCACCCAAATTGCTTCATGTGCTGCCTCCGAGGCTGCCATATACTCCGCTTCACATGTAGATCCCGCCACGACGCTTTGCTTGCAACTGCACCAGCTTACTGCCCCACCATTCAAAATATACACGTATCCGGTTTGTGACTTAGAGTCATCCAGATCTGTGTCGAAGCTAGCGTCGACGTAACCTTTTACGACGAGCTCTTCGTCACCTCCATAAACGAGAAACATTTCCTTAGTCCTTTTCAGGTACTTCAGGATATTCTTGACCGCTGTCCAGTGTTCCTTTCCGGGATTACTTTGGTACCTTCCTACCAAACTCACGGCAAGGTTTACATCAGGTCTGGTACACAGCATGGCATACATAATAGAACCTATGGCTGAGGCATAGGGGATGACGCTCATCTCTTCTATATCTTCTACCGTGGTCGGACATTGAGCTGAGCTCAATTTCACACCTTGTAACACAGGTAAGAACCCTTTCTTAGATTGATCCATATTGAATTTCTTCAATATCTTATCAAGGTATGTGCTTTGTGAAAGACCTATGAGGCATCTCGATCTATCTCTATAGATCTTGATGCCTAATATATAAGCAGCTTCTCCAAGGTCCTTCATTGAAAAACTTTTATTCAAATAGGCCTTAATGCTGTCCAAGAGTTCTATATCATTTCCCATCAAAAGTATGTCGTCTACATATAGTATGGGAAATGCTACAGAGCTCCCACTCACTTTCTTGTAAACACAGGCTTCTCCATAAGTCTGTGTAAACCCAAACGCTTTGATCATCTCATCAAAGCGAATGTTCCAACTCTGAGATGCTTGCACCAGCCCATAAATTGAGCGTTGGAGCTTGCATACCTTGTCAGCATTCTTAGGATCGACAAAACCTTCCGGCTGCATCATATACAATTCTTCCTTAAGGAAACCATTAAGGAATGCCGTTTTGACGTCCATTTGCCATATCTCATAATCATAGTATGCGGCAATTGCTAACATGATTCGGACGGACTTCAGCTTCGCTACCGGTGAGAAAGTCTCATCGTAGTCAACCCCTTGAACTTGTCGATAACCCTTAGCGACAAGCCGAGCTTTATAGATGGTCACATTACCATCCGCGTCTGTCTTCTTCTTAAAGATCCATTTATTTTCTATGGCTCGCCGTTCAACGGGCAAGTCAGTCAAAGTCCATACTTCGTTTTCATACATGGATCCTATCTCGGATTTCATGGCTTCCAGCCATTTGTCGGAATCCGGGCCCGCCATTGCTTCCTCATAGTTCGAAGGTTCACCGTTGTCTAACAACATGATTTCCAAGACAGGGTTGCCGTACCATTCTGGTGCGGAACGTGTCCTTGTGGACCTTCGAATTTCAGTAGGAGCTTGATCAGAAGTATCTTGATCATAATCATTAATTTCTTCTCTAGTCGGTGCAGGCACCTCAGGAACGACTTCTTGAGTTTCGCCATTTTCCGGTTCAAGAGGTAACACTTCATCAAGTTCTACTTTCCTCCCACTTACTTCTTTCGAGAGAAACTCTTTCTCTAGAAAGGATCCATTCTTGGCAACAAAGATCTTGCCTTCGGATCTGAGGTAGAAGGCATACCCAATAGTTTCCTTCGGGTATCCTATGAAGACGCATTTTTCCGACTTGGGTTCGAGCTTCTCAGGTTGAAGTTTCTTCACATAAGCATCGCATCCCCAAACTTTTAGAAACGACAGCTTAGGTTTCTTCCCAAACCACAATTCATACGGTGTCGTCTCAACGGATTTCGACGGAGCCCTATTTAAAGTGAATGCGGCAGTCTCTAAAGCATAGCCCCAAAAAGATAGCGGTAAGTCGGTAAGAGACATCATAGATCGCACCATATCTAATAGAGTGCGATTACGACGTTCGGACACACCATTACGCTGAGGTGTTCCAGGCGGCGTGAGTTGTGAAACTATTCCACATTTTCTTAAGTGTGTGCCAAATTCGTGACTCAAGTATTCTCCTCCACGATCTGATCGTAGAAACTTGATCTTTCTGTCACGTTGATTCTCAACCTCACTCTGAAATTCCTTGAACTTTTCAAAGGTTTCAGACTTGTGTTTCATTAAGTATATATACCCATATCTACTCAAGTCATCAGTGAGGGTGAGAACATAACGATAGCCACCGCGAGCCTCAACACTCATTGGACCACACACATCGGTATGTATGATTTCCAATAAGTTGGTTGCTCGCTCCATTGTTCCTGAGAACGGAGTCTTGGTCATTTTACCCATGAGGCATGGTTCGCACGTGTCAAATGATTCATAATCAAGAGACTCTAAAAGTCCATCTGCATGGAGCTTCTTCATGCGTTTGACACCTATGTGACCAAGGCGGCAGTGCCACAAATATGTGGGACTATTGTTATCAACTTTAACTCTTTTGGTATTCACACTATGAATATGTGTATCATCACGTACGAGATTCATCAAGAATAAACCATTAACCATCGGAGCATGACCATAAAACATATCTCTCATATAAATAGAACAACCATTATTCTCGGATTTAAATGAGTAGCCATCTCGAATTAAGCGAGATCCGGATACAATGTTCATGCTCAAACTTGGTACTAAATAACAATTATTGAGGTTTAAAACTAATCCCGTAGGCAAATGTAGAGGCAGCGTGCCGACGGCGATCACATCGACCTTGGAACCATTCCCGACGCGCATCGTCACCTCGTCCTTCGCCAGTCTCCGTTTATTCCGTAGCTCCTGCTTTGAGTTACAAATGTGAGCAACTGCACCGGTATCAAATACCCAAGAGCTACTACGAGTACTGGTAAGGTACACATCAATTACATGTATATCATATATACCTTTGGTTTTGCCGGCCTTCTTGTCCGCTAAGTATTTGGAGCAGTTCCGCTTCCAGTGACCACTTCCCTTGCAATAAAAACACTCAGTCTCGGGCTTGGGTCCATTCTTTGGCTTCTTCCCGGCAACTTGCTTACCGGGCGCGGCAACTTCCTTGCCGTCCTTCTTGAAGTTCTTTTTACCCTTGCTCCTTTTGAACTTAGTGGTTTTATTCACCATCAGCACTTGATGCTCTTTCTTGATTTCTACCTCTGCTGATTTCAGCATAGCATACACCTCAGGAATGGTCTTTACCATCCCCTGCATATTGTAGTTCATCACAAAGCTCTTGTAGCTAGGTGGAAGCGACTGGAGGATTCTGTCAATGACCACTTCTTCCGGAAGATTAACTTCCAGTTGAGTCAAGCGGTTGTGCAATCCAGACATTCTGAGTATGTGTTCACTGACAGAGCTATTTTCCTCCATCTTACAGCCAAAGAATTTGTTGGAGATCTCATATCTCTCAACCCGGGCATGAGCTTGGAAAACCATTTTCAGCTCTTCGAACATCTCATATGCTCCATGTCTCTCAAAACGCTTTTGGAGCCCCGGCTCTAAGCTGTAAAGCATGCCGCACTGAACGAGGGAGTAATCATCGCATCGCGACTGCCAAGCGTTCATAACGTCTTGTTGTGCAGGGAGAACAGGTGAGTCACCCAGCGGTGCTCTTAGGACATAATCTTTCTTGGCAGCTATGAGGATGATCCTCAGGTTCCGGACCCAGTCCGTATAGTTGCTACCATCGTCTTTTAGCTTGGTTTTCTCTAGGAACGCGTTGAAGTTGAGGACTACGTTGGCCATTTGATCTACAAGACATATTGTAAATATTTAGACTAAGTTCATGATAATGAAGTTCATTCAATCAAATTATTTAATGAACTCCCACTTAGATAGACATCCCTCTTCCAGTCATCTAAGTATTACATGATCCGAGTCAACTAGGCCGTGTCCGATCATCACGTGAGACGGACTAGTCAACATCGGTGAACATCTTCATGTTGATCGTATCTTCTATACGACTCATGCTCGACCTTTCGGTCTTCCGTGTTCCGAGGCCATGTCTGTACATGCTAGGCTCGTCAAGTCAACCTAAGTGTTTGCGTGTGTAAATCTGTCTTACACCCGTTGTATGTGAACGTTAGAATCTATCACACCCGATCATCACGTGGTGCTTCGAAACAACGAACTGTCGCAACGGCGCACAGTTAGGGTGAACACTTTCTTGAAATTATTATGAGGGATCATCTTATTTACTACCGTCGATCTAAGTAAACAAGATGCAAAACATGATAAACATCACATGCAATCAAATAATAAACGTGACATGATATGGCCAATATCACATAGCTCCTTCGATCTCCATCTTGGGGCTCCATGATCATCTTGTCACCGGCTTGACACCATGATCTTCATCATCATGATCTTCATCATCGTGTCTCCATGAAGTTGCTCGCCAACTATTACTTCTACTACTATGGCTAACGCGTTTAGCAATAAAGTAAAGTAATTTACATGGCGATTCTCAATGACACGCAGGTCATACAAAAATAAAGACAACTCCTATGGCTCCTGCCGGTTGTCATACTCATCGACATGCAAGTCGTGATTCCTATTACAATAGCATGAACATCTCATACATCACATATAGATCATTCATCATACATCACAACTTTGGCCATATCATATCACAAAGCACTTGCTGCAAAAACAAGTTAGACGTCCTTTAATTGTTGTTGCAAGTTTTACGTGGCTGAATTAGGGTTCTAGCAAGAACGTTTTCTTACCTACGTTAAAACCACCACAACGTGATTTGTCAACTTCTATTTACCCTTCATAAGGACCCTTTTCATCGAATCCGCTCCAACTAAAGTAGGAGAGACAGACACCCGCCAGCCACCTTATGCAACTAGTGCATGTTCGTCGGTGGAACCGGTCTCACGTAAGCGTACGTGTAAGGTTGGTCCGGGCCGCTTCATCCCACAATACCGTTGAAGCAAGATAAGACTAGTAGCGGCAAGAAGAGTTGACAACATCTACGCCCACAACAAATTGTGTTCTACTCGCGCAAGAAGAACTACGCATAGACCTAGCTCATGATGCCACTGTTGGGGAACGTTGCAGAAAATTAAAATTTTTTCTACGGTTTCACCAAGATCCATCTAGGAGTTCATCAAGCAACGAGTATTCAGATTAGATAGCATCTACATACCACTTTGTAGATCGCAACGGAAGCGTTCGAGTGAACGTGGATGAGGTAGTCGTACTTGCCGTGATCCAATTCACCGATGACCTAGTGCCGAACGGACGGCACCTCCGCGTTCAACACACGTACGGAAAGCGTGACGTCTCCTTCTTCTTGATCCAGCAAGGCAAAGGAGAGGTTGGGGATGAAGGCTCCAGCAACAGCACGACGGCGTGGTGATGGTGGAACTGCAGTACTCCGGCAGGGCTTCGCCGTGCTCAATGGAGGAGGAGGAGGTGTTGGAGAGGGAGAGGGAGGCGCCAGGGCAATGGGGTGATCAGCCCCCTCTCTCCCCCCCTTTATATAACCCCCTAGGGGGGGCGCCTGCCCTAGGAGATGAGATCTCCTAGGGGGGGCGGCGGCCAGGGCAAGGGGGCTTGCCCCCCAAGCAAGGGGGCGCCCCCTTTAGGGTTTTCCCTCCCCCCCAAACCCTAGGCGCATGGGCCCATGGGGGGGAGGCGCACCAGCCCCTTATGGGCTGGTTCCCTCCCTCATACAGCCCATGGGGCCCTCCGGGATAGGTGGCCCCACCCGGTGGACCCCCCGGGACCTTCCGGTGGTCCCGGTACAATACCGATAACCCCGAAACTTGTCCCGATGTCCGTATGATGACTTTCCATATATAAATCTTTACCTCCGGACCATTCCGAAACTCCTCGTGACGTCCGGGATCTCATCCGGGACTCCGAACAACATTCGGGTTACTGCACATACATATCCCTATAACCCTAGCGTCACCGAACCTTAAGTGTGTAGACCCTACGGGTTCGGGAGACATGTAGACATGACCGAGACGGCTCTCGGGCAATAACCAACAGCGGGATCTGGATACCCATGTTGGCTCCCACATGCTCCACGATGATCTCATCGGATGAACCACGATGTCAAGGATTCAATTAATCCCGTATACGATTCCCTTTGTCAATCGGTATTTTACTTGCCCGAGATTCGATCGTCGGTATACCAATACCTCGTTCAATCTCGTTGCCGGCAAGTCACTTTTCTCGTTACCGTAATGCATGATCCCGTGATCAAACACTTTGATCACATTGAGCTCATTGTGATGATGCATTACCGAGAGGGCCCGGTGATACCTCTCCGTCAAGCGGAGTGACAAATCCCAGTCTCGATCCATGTCAACCCAACAGACACTTTCAGAGATACCCGTAGCATACCTTTATAGTCACCCAGTTACGTTGTGACGTTTGGCACACCCAAAGCACCCCTACGGTATCCGGGAGTTACATGATCTCATGGTCTAAGGAAAGGATACTTGACATTGGAAAACTCTAGCAAACGAACTATGCGATCTTATGCTATGTTAGGATTGGGTCTTGTCCATCACATCATTCTCCTAATGATGTGATCCTGTTATCGATGACATCCAATGTCCATAGTCAGGAAACCATGACTATCTGTCGATCAACAAGCTAGTCAACTAGAGGCTTACTAGGGACATGTTGTTGTCTGTTATTCACACATGTATTACGATTTCCGGTTAACACAATTATAGCACGAATAAAGACAATTATCATGAATAAGGAAATATAATAATAAAGCTTTTATTATTGCCTCTAGGGCATATTTCCAACAGCCACTCCCATCGCGCTACTGATGGAGATGTCGATACCTCCTCCTGCCGCTATGTTTGACCCAAGCTTGCTCCCTGGAGGTGGCCCTGGATCCGGTGCCTGACTTATCAAGCATGTTCTTGCTCTCCCCGCTCTGAGGCGTGGAGGATGGCAAGTTCTGCTCCAAGCTTGTGCTTCCCTCGGTGGTTATCTTCGCTTCGTACCTCCACAACGGTGAGGTCAGCATTCCGGTGGTCCCTATCCTCAGGTCCTAGGTGAACGAACTGCCTTGCATGCCCGAGCTGACGGCGTGTGGCGCCCCTGCTACATGTGCGCCCGCGCCCTTCGCCAATGCACCCCTGGCTCCATTGCCACCTCTACTCATATCCCACCCCGGGATGGCAGGGAACGTCACAATGACCACCTCGCTCAGGCTAAGCCGGCGGCGAACTCCACCATGTTGGACCGCACGTTTGCCCTCAAACATCGCAAGCTTGGAGCCACCAACGCCCTAGCTCCATCTACATTGCCACCTCCATCGCCAACACCTCTGTTGCAGCTTGTAGATACTAGCCATAGCATGGAGGATGGCAAGTTCTGCCCCAAGCTTGTGCTCCCCTCCGGTGTTCACCCCGCGATTGAGCATGTGGTCTGATGCCCTCCATGGATTTACTCCATTCCTGCGTAGGGCTCCTTTTGTTGTTGCTCACTGGGATCAACCTCCATGATCCTATGATTAGGTTGCATCCCTTTTGAGCTCTTGTTGACCATCTAGGATATAGCATCACGGGTATCCCCCCATCTCATTATGACTAATGCTACTGTCAAGAATTTCTCTTTGTCTCTTGGAATGTTAGGGGCTTAGGTGATTCGAACAAATGCATATCTGTTCTCTTTGTCCTCTCCAAAAAAATCCCACCGTTGTTTGTCTTCAGGAATCTAAATTAGTAGATGCCCCTATTTTCAAAGCTCGGGCTTTCCTCCCCCCTCTAGGCTGGCCCGCAATTTCTACTTTCGACCCAACTTGGGGGCCTCGGGCAGCCTGCTTAACACCTGGGACAACCGGGCCTTGGTGTTGTTCTCGTCCTCCTCTAGGCCCGGTATCCTCTCCACTTTCGAGTGTCAGGCCATGGGCTTTCGCTTTACTATCTCTAACTGAGGGAGTCCTGGATTAGGGGGTGTTTGGATAGCCGGACTATACCTTCAGCCGGACTCCAGGACTATGAAGATACAAGATTGAAGACTTCGTCCCGTGTCCGGAAGGATCTTTTCTTGGCGTGGAAGGCAAGCTAGGCGTGCCGATATTCGAGATCTCCTACCATTGTAACCGACTCTGCGTAACCCTAACCCTATCCGGTGTCTATATAAACCGGAGGGTTGTAGTGCGTAGGACAACCATCATCATACACAATCATACCATAGGCTAGCTTCTAGGGTTTAGCCTCCTTGATCTCATGGTAGATCCACTCTTGTACTACCCATATCATCAATATTAATCTAGCAGGAGTAGGGTTTTACCTCCACCGAGAGGGCCCGAACCTGGGTAAAATAAAGTGTCCCTTGTCTCCTGTTACCATCCGACCTTGACGCACAGTTCGGGACCCCCTACCCGAGATCCGCCAGTTTTGACACCGACACTAACACATATAGCTCATGCGCTGGTCCTAAGAGGGGCGCTCTCATCGCCTGGATCTCCTCCTTCAATTTCTTTGACGCCTGGATCCTACTCGATGATTTTAACTATGTTTGCTACCCTCAAGAGCGCTCCAACAAAAACTCTGACGTGAGAGATGTTGATCTGCTCAACAACTGCATCAAGGGCCCCGGCCTAATCAAGCTGCCCCTCCTCGACCGGCGGTTCACTTGGTCTAACTAGCAGCGTGATCCGCTGCTCGTCAAACTAGACTGGTTGCTGGCTAACCAAGTCTGGTCCGACGACATCCCCAACTCCACCGTCACATCGGTTCCTTCATGGGTCTCGGATCACGTGTCGCTTGTTCTCACTGCCACCATGACGATCCCTCGCTCCAAGATCTTCAGGTTCAAGAAGCACTAATGACGGCGGACGACTTCGACGTTGCGATCGCCTTGCCTTTTGCCAAGAAGGTCACATTGGGGTTCAAGCGACTCGGGCTGATCTTAAGTCTTGGGAAAAAATCTTGGTTCACCCCGACATGCTTGTCAAAAACTTTAACGATGCCATCAGCCTCTTCAACGAGTTGGAAGAGGGCCGCCCCTGACATCGCTGAGTTCCTGATGCAGCACTCTCTCACCTCGCACGTTGTCCAAGCTACCATCTACTGGAAGCAAAGGGGCTAGGTGCGCTTATGTCTCTGTGGCAATGAGAACACGCACTACTTCCACGCCTATGCATCTGCGCAAATGCGAAGAAACCTCATCGCCCCACTGGAGCTGGACGGGATTCCTCATCACGCTCATCCTACGAAGGCGGCATTTTGCACGCCTTCTACCTTGATCTCCTCGGCTGTAACGCCCCGAGACCGATGTGCCAGTTGTCCGCCAGTTATTCGTCGTCGTTGTCATGTCATGTGCTTGTGTGTCGCTCTTTGCCATGTCATCATCTGCATTTCATATCATGTCATCATGTGCATCGCATTCGCATACGTGTTCGTCTTATGCATCCGAGCATTTTCCCCGTTGTCCGTTTTGCAATCCGGCGCTCCTATGTTTCCCGGCGTTCCCTTTTACCTTTTCCTGTGAGCGGGTATTAAACTTTCTCGGAGTGGACCGAGGTTTGCCAAGCGGCCTTGGTATAGCTCCAGTAGACCGCCTATCAAGTTTCGGGTCAATCGGAGTCCGTTTGATACTCCAACGGTTAACCGGGTAACCGCAAAGGCCTCTTTTGGTGCAGCCCAACACCCCTTTCAAAGTGGCCCAAAACCCATCTAAGTCCCCTCCATCCTCTCGGTCGTTCGATCACGATCGCGTGGCCGAAAACCGCACTCCATTTGGAGCTTCCTAGCCCCCTCTACCTATAAATATGTGTCCCTCCCGGATTTTTCGCGCAGTCCAACCCTAACAATCTTCCCCGCGCGCCGCCGGACATGTCCGCCCGGCGGCCGGACATGTCCACCGCCCCAGCCACATCACCCCGGCCAATGAGGGGCCGACACGTCATCGCAGCCGCCGCCCCGTCCACTCACCGCACGCCACGTGGCCCGCGGCCACCTCCCATCGCGCCGGCCCGCTCGGCCCGCCGCGGGCCCCGCGGCCCGTTCGCCGCCGCCTCGCCGGCGCGCACCCCCGCGCCGCGCCGCCCGACCCCGCCGCCCGGCTGCGCCGCCACCGCCGCGCCTCGCCGGCCTTGCCCCGCCGCCGCTCGTCGCTCGCCACCGCGCGCCGCCGCCCGGCCTCCTCCGCGCCGCCCGCGCCTGCTCCGCCGCCCGCGCGCTGCCGCACTGCCGCGCGCCCCGCCGCCGCCGCCTTGCGCCTCGCCGACGCCGAGCCCAGCCGCCGCCAGCGCCCTCGCAGCGCCTCCTCGTCGCCTCGCCCGCCGGACGCCGTCCCCGGGCCGGATCCGGCGAGATCCGGCCGGAGGAGGTCTCCCCGGCCCCGGATCCGCCCCTCCCCGCTGCTCCGGCCGCCTTCCCCGTCAACTCCGGCGAACATCTCCGGCCGCCGCATCGATTTCCGTGCGGAGGTTGACTTTTTCTCCCCTCCTGATTTTCACCAAGTCCCCGACATTCTATCATTATCATGCCATGTTCATCATGCCATAACTCTCTGCATGTAGCTCCGTTCTGGGCGTATAATATGTCAAATTGTTCTTCTCGAAGAGTACATCATTTCATTCCATTGAATCATCTTCATTTGAGCTTATCCTGATGCCCTAAATGCTGTTAGAAGAGGGCTAGTTGATGTTAATTGCTGGATCTTATCTGAACATGCACTTTTGTCATTTTTGCCATGATTGATGTGTACCTCCTATGAAGTTGAATCCTACATAAGTTTTGTAATATGCCATGTTACCTATACAGAGAATTTTGCCATGTATTTTTGTGATCTATGTAGTGACTAGCACAATCATGCAAACTAGGTCACTTAATGTTGCTGATTTCAGAGACTTAGTAATTTCACCAAGTCCCTGACTGCTGTTATTTTCATGCCATGTGTTCATGTTGTTTCCGGGAGATCTATGCATAATTTGAGCATGATCAGTAAGGGTGTTTTTAACTTGTGGTTTTGCTCTATCCATCCATGCCTTTGTTAGTATTTATGGAGTGCCATAGCTTGTGTCAATCGAGCTCTACTTTTGCTATAAAATGTTGCTGGCAGATTGTTTACATGTTATTCGATTTTGCCAAGCTTGGTGTAGTTGATCCTTGCATTCTATGATGTTGTTCTTGCCATGTCTAGTTACTATACCATGTCTTCTTGATGTATGTATGCTTAATATATCATGCAATGCTCTGTAGTGAGTGCATCGAGCTCACGAACATGCCTAGTCGTTATCTGTTTTGACATGTCCAGTTTTCTGCTAAGTCTGAAACCTGTAACGAAACTTGCTTAATTGACATGGGTGTAATCATATTTTCTGATCCTTTTTGGCTTATGGTCAGTAAAGGACTTTTGTCAAGTGCTACGAGTAGATTTATGCCATGCCTTACTTTGCTAATTTCTGAACCTGTAGCATGTTGTTTCATTGCTCCGAACATGTCATCCTGATGTTAGTTTCTGCTATGTTGATAATTTCACTAAGTCTGGGAACATGATATCTTTTGCACTTTTGCCATGAGTGTTTGGACCTGTTATGATGTGAATTAGCCGTAGCTCAGTGTTCATCTTTTATCGTGCATCTTGAGTAGTTTACTGTCATATGCTTTGTTGCCATGTTTGGGTGCAGTAGCTTAATTATTTGTTGCTTGCTAAGTAGCATCATGCTGTTAATGGCAGATTCGTGTCATTCTTGCATTGCTCGTCATTTGCAAACCGCGCATCCGATTCCGGTGTTCTTTATGTCGATTTCAACCGAAATCACCTTATCTATCCAGTGGCATACTTGATTTTCCAAGATTATGCCTTGTTAATCTTTGTCCTTCCAGAGCATGCATATGCATTGCATACCATCTCGCATATCATGCCATGTTTATGTGTTGGTTGTTTACTTTGTTGTTTTGCTTCTTTCCGGTGTTGCTTCTTCGGGTTAGTTCCGATAACATTGCGATTGTGAGGATCCGTTCGTCTCCGTTCGTTTGTCTTCTTCATGGACTCGTTCTTCTTCCTTGCGGGATCTCAGGCAAGATGACCATACCCTCGAAATCACTTCTATCTTTGCTTGCTAGATTGCTCGCTCTTTTGCTATGCCTATGCTGCGATACCTACCACTTGCTATATCATGCCTCCTATATTGCCATGTCAGCCCTAACCATCCATGTCCTAGCAAACCGTTGATTGGCTATGTTACCGCTTTGCTCAGCCCCTCTTATAGCGTTGTTAGTTGCAGGTGAAGATGAAGTTTGTACCTTATTGGAACATGGAGATATTGTTCCTTGTTGGAACATGGTTACTTGTTGGGATATCACAATATATCTTATTTAAATAATGCATCTATATACTTGGTAAAGGGTGGAAGGCTCGGCCTTATGCCTGGTGTTTTGTTCCACTCTTGCCGCCCTAGTTTCCGTCATATCGGTGTTATGTTCCCGGATTTTGCGTCCCTAACGCGGTCGGGTGATTTATGGGACCCCCTTGACAGTTCGCTTTGAATAAGACTTTTCCAGCAAGGCCCAACATTGGTTTTACCATTTGCCTACCACCTATACTTTTCCCTTGGGAGTAGCTAACCCGAGGGTCATCCTTATTCAGCCCCCCCCTCCGGGGCCAATGCTTATCTAAGTGTTGGTCCGAACTAGAGCCCTTTGCAGCGCCCCCTCAAGGAAACTTGAGGTCTGGTTTTAGTTGTACGGACTGCTCATCCGGTGTTGCCCTGAGAACGAGATATGTGCAGCTCCTATCAGGATGTCGGCGCATCGGGCGGCTTTGCTGGACTTGTTTTATTACTGTCGAAATGTCTTGTAGCCGGGATTCCGAGACTGATCGGGTCTTCCCGGGGAGAAGGAATATCCTTCGTTGATCGCGAGAGCTTATCATGGGCTAAGTTGGGACACCCCTGCAGGGTTTGATCTTTCGAAAGCCGTGCCCGTGGTTATGTGGCAGATGGGAATTTGTTAATGTCCGGTTGTAGAAAACCCGAAGTCGATCTTAACTAAAATACACCAACCGCGTGTGTAACCGTGATGGTCTCTTCTCGGCGGGTCCGGAAAGTGAACACGGTTGTTGGAGTTATGCTTGACGTAAGTAGTTTCAGGATCACTTCTTGATCATAGTTGTTCGACCGTGCTTTTGCCTTCTCTTCTCGCTCTCATTTGCGTATGTTAGCCATCATACATGCTAGTCGCTTGCTGCAGCTCCACCTCACTACCCTGTCCTACCTTTAAGCTTAAATAGTCTTGATCTCGCGGGTGTGAGATTGCTGAGTCCCCGTGACTCACCAGATACTTCCAAAACCAGTTTGCAGGTGCCGATGAGACCGAGCAGGTGTCGCGTCCAAGCTCAAGGAGGAGCTTGATGAAGATCTTGTCCTTCTTGTTGTTTTGCTCTAGTCGATCAGTAGTGGAGCCCAGTTGGGGTCGATCTTGGTCCTTTGTCGCTTTTGGCGTTTCTTCTTTTATTTTGGCTCCGTAGTCGGGCCCTGGTTGTAACTGTATGATGTAATGTTTTATTCATGTATTTGTGTGAAGTGGCGATTGTAAGCCAACTATGTATCTTTTTTCCTTATGTATTACATGGGTTGTATGAAGATTACCTCACTTGCGACATTGCTTTCAATGCGGTTATGCCTCTAAGTCGTGCTTCGACACGTGGGAGATATAGCCGCATCGAGGGCGTTACATCGGCACTGAGCATGCCACCGTCGCCCTTCAGCTCGGCCCCCTTATGAATGGGGCACGACTCGACACCACCCAAGCTGCTTCTCTTGTGGCGCTCTTCAACATTGTTGAGCTCAAAGCAGCGGTCGTCTTCATGCGCATGGACAGTGCTTCGGGTTCGACCCTTCGTTTGACTACCACGTGTGGCCTCTCCTGGAGTGCACCATATTGGAGCTCGTTGTGGATTTTTCGACCACTAGGCGGATTTTCCTAGGTTCAACTGTGCCTACATTGCACTCCTCTCCAAGACGGAAGTGCCCACGCTGGCTAGAAATTTATGGCCCATCTCTCTACATAACTGCTCCCACACGATGCTCTCCAAGGCGATGACGCTGCGCCTACAGCTATTTGTGACATTCCTGGTCCACCCCGAACAGAAAGGCTTCCTCAAGGGGAGATGCATCTCTCAAAACTCAAATTTTGCTGCCGAGTTGGTCCAGTGCTGCCACAAGCGCAAAGCCCTAGTTGTGGTGCTCAAGCTCGATTTTGTAACCGTCTCCTGGGCCGCGCTTGTCAATGTCCTGGAGGCCAAGGGTTTCCCCATGCGCTAGCAGCACTGGGTTGCTGATCTCAACATCTCCAGCCGTCTGTTGTGGTGCTCAACGACAATCCAGGGAAGTGGATCTCTTGCAAACGCAGTCTCCGCCAGGTGGATCCGCTCTCCTTACCTTTGCATCCTTATTGTTGCTGAGCACATCCCCGCGTCGTGGTCAGTGATGGACGCCGTCTGCCACACTCCCAACGTTTACGAGTCGAAGAGTCGACGAGTCGTTCCAAGGTTGAGACTCATAGACTAGTCTAGATTAGTCTAGACTAGTGCGAGACTAGTCGACATGGTACTGTAGCACTGAACTTACAGTCCAGCATAGTAGCACTAGCATAAAAATAAGTTCAGAACTCCATAATCCATATGCAATTGCAAACATAGCTAGTGTGACAACTTCACAAGACCAACATAAGGTTCAACATGTACTCCAACATCAAGGTCTGAATTACAAAGTGGAGTCACAGAGGCAGAGCAGCACCAGCAACCAGCAGCAAGCAGAGCAACACTAGCAGTCTAGCTGCGAGCAGATCAGCACCAACAGCAAGCCGAGCAGCACCAGCAGTCCAGCAGCGAGGCAGAGCAACACCAGCAGTCCAGCAGCGAGGCAGAGCAACACCATCAGCAAGCCAAGAAGAAAGAGGAGGAGAAAGGAGGCACTGAGGCTCACCTTCCCGAAGATGAGAAGAGCACGAGGGGCTGGCGGCACGAGGAGGGGCGCGAGATGAAGGAGTAGGAGGAGCGCGCCTCCAGCAGCCGGCGACAGTGGAGCTTCAGATCTGCTACGTGGGGCCGGCGACGGTGGAGCTTCAGATCCGTGGCGGCACGCGTCCAGCGGCCAGCGGCGCGAGGAGGGCTAGACGGGCGCGTGCAGCAGCCGGCGGCGCGTCCAGGTGAGGAGCGGAAAGAAATTAGGTCTCCCGTGGGTTGAGCCAGCTTATTTATACTAGTGCAGTTTTTTGAGTCGCTCGACTCGAACACGTCGACTAGTCCAGACTAGTCGTCGACTAGTCGATCCACAGCTCGACTCGTATTTGTAGTCTACACGAGAAAACGAGTCGACAGCCACTTTGCGACTCGTAGACTAGTCGAGCGACTAGTCTAGACTAGTCGTTCGACTCGTAATCGTTGCACACTCCTCCCCCTTCTCTCCCCCTTGTCTTTGTAAACTTTTCACCGCGTGCTCGGCTCACGGTTTTTTTTGTGAAAAGTTCAAGTGGGCAGTCTCTGACCCCCCCCCCCCCCCCACCCTTGAAAAAAACTTGATATTCTGCGCCAATGTCTCTTAAGGCTTAGAAGTGCTGCCTTTTCAACCTTCCATCTCATAGCTTCGCAGTTGTATCCAAGGAGCAAGCAAATGAGGATTAGAGATAGCTTGCGGAGGATGGCACTGTGGACAAGGTGCGGATTTGCCATGACACTCATCTTGGGCTAGCGTAGAACGTTACAATGAACGAGGTGGGGAATAGCCATGTCACTCATCTCGGGCTTATGGGGGATGATATGATGAACAATGTGGGAATTATATGTGGTGGAGCTGAAAGAAGACCCACGGTCGCCTACTAATAGACAAGTCAACTTATGCTTCCTATAATTTCCAAAAAAAAGGGTTTCCTGTCAATTTGCCATTTGATACTCTTTTTTTACCAGTAGCCATTCTATGCAGAACAGTTACTTTTGGCTACTTCTTGGATTTCTTGATGTCTTGAAGGGTCTAATAATCTTTGTCATATTTGGAGTGCAAAACTTACTGACGAATTGTTCATAATTTTTGGAAAGAAAGCTTTTTGTGCTATGGGCATACATGTCACTCTTTCCCATGTTCTAAATGCAAACTGCATATCAGTTTATAATAGCTACAAAAGAGTCTTATTTATGATTAATGACAGAATAATCCATCTCTTCAAACATATGGTTAGCATCTCAGTTTTCTCTTGCCCTTAATTTGACAACTACATATTAATTGTGCAGGTCTTCAAGATCAATAGATAGGTCGACAATGTGGCGCACAAATAGGTACAGTGAGATACCAACAGTTAGTATGTACCTCGTGCATCTATGTATGCGCAGCAGTCTTCATCACATCTCAACAGCTTGTCCTGTTCAGGCATCGTTGCAGAAGATATATATACCTCGTGCATCTATGTATGCGTAGCAGTCTTCATCACATCTCAACAACTTGTCCTGTTCAGGCATCGTTGCAAACTGTTAGTGTAGATTAGCACTACTGGACACGTTCTCTAGATTTTGCTACTCCTAGAATTTCATTATGCAGAAATGAGCAACCTATACAAATAAAGCAATATCAGAATTTGTCCAAATAATGTATCAAGAAATAGAAGACTAGAAATATAAGAAACACTTCATCCACCCACGGCTTACTGTGATAGAATTGGAAAGAAAATTCAAGTTCATCCATGGCATATTCAGATGGAAGGCTTTACATCACCCGATTTATATTATGTTAAAAAACAAAAATAGTACATGTGGTCTCGCTTACAAATTCTAGAAGCATAAATGATGTGCTATTACAGATAACAGAAAACAAATAGAAAGTTTCCGTAAACTGTGACATCACCAAAACCAAGCGCAACGACATAGCAAACTTTAGTCAGGTGCTTGAGAGAGAAAAACTACATAACGTCCAGGATACAACCGGAATCCATAAAGCACATATAAATTAACGGCAATGATCAGTACTCTCATTGATGCGTTGTGCCGCCTGCTCCACCTTTTCACCTTGTCCCCGCCTATCAAGACCACTCACTCCTGCATGAAGAATGAAATGGTCTACATGACATTCATTGATCGCCAGTGTGACGAAAAAGTTTGTTTACAGTAGCCATTATATTTAATTTATGATATTCCATAAAGACTGCACTGTAGCTCCAAACCTAAAGATCGTTGTCCTAGGCAATCTTCAAAAAGTTTCAGTGTCCTATACCAACCAAGGTGACAGGTAGCTCATGATTTCAATGTTTAATGGCTGGCTCGTCTTCTACATCAAATTATCCTTTTTGAGAAGCAGCTACTAATACTTCCCAAAAAGAAAGTCCCAAACTGTTGCATCTTGCACACTTCATAGCAAAACTTACTACTTAAGTAAGGTCATGGTTTTTCTGGGAGACAATGACCTTATCCCGAGGTTTCAGACTCAAGTCACTGACACCCTGAACCAGAACCCCTCGAGGGGAT
The DNA here is from genome assembly GCA_032464435.1 of Aegilops umbellulata. Classification (NCBI taxonomy): domain Eukaryota; kingdom Viridiplantae; phylum Streptophyta; class Magnoliopsida; order Poales; family Poaceae; genus Aegilops; species Aegilops umbellulata. The sequence goes on along the minus strand of CP136060.1, from coordinate 545,793,441 downwards.
AGTCACTCCTGTAGTTTAGCATTCCGTCATGATTTTGCAGTACATTTGTTTACAATAAGTTAGATAGTTAAAAATCAGCAGTTCTGAATTAAGGCCAACAGAGCCTTTTAATTTGATGTTTTTGTTCCACCTATTACTGCTAGGAGTAGGGTTGGCGGATGCTGCAAAACCTGTAATTACGCATGCATGGGCTGCAACTGATAGAGCAACGACATAAATAATACTAACTTCAGATGGTTATCGCTGCCAATTTGGATTGCACAAGTTTCCACTTGGAGTTTCTTTTGAGTCACAATGCAGTTATTATGTTAACTTGTTCAGTTACACAACCCAGCATTTTGTACCAATAAATAAGATTAGTTGTTCAAGTTTTTGCCAATTTCCAACTACTCTGTCTCATGCATGCCAAAATGATCTGTACTATACCCACACAAATCGGAGTTCATATAATACAAGTTTCAACAGCGGCAATAGGCAAGCAAGTGAGCAATAATACAATCTGATATGTTATTGTTCTGAATAATAATATCGAATACAACAGCAATACTTCATAAAGCAGCCAAAGAAACATTTCAGATGATAGAATTTAGATTGCTAGTCCAACACTTGCCAAACATAACCATCAGAAATAACTATATTTTGGTTACAATTGATATGTAAGTGCATATTATTACCTCCAGCAGCAGCAAAGAAACGATATCGATAGATAGTGGGCAGCTGACCATCAGGGTTATTTTTAAAGATTTCCTCAAACTGCAATAACTCGAGATGGACCATGAAGATGCCCCAAGATGTTGACAGAAATACCACATTATCATCCCCAGCAATAATCATTACTCTTCGGATCCATTCCCCTGATTTCAGTGGGAGAAGCTTGCATAACTCAATAGTTTATCCCGACATCCACCCAGCAACACCATCAAAATAAGTCGTCGTTGAGCACTGTAGAATTCCAACACGACGATGAAACCAAGTGTGACACCCAGAGTACTCAAATAGAGTCCCTGATGGTTGGTGATGTAGGCATCTGGTGGCACCTCGATCACGGCTTGCTCTGTCTATCGAAATTAAGGTCAAGGATGACCACCTGAGGACCAAAAATAAACCAGTAGTGAATTTTCAACTTGGATGACTGCCAAGAGAAGGCATCGTATTAAATGGAAAGGGAGGTGCGTGTCCAGTTCACCGAGAGGGCCTGGGCCATGACTCTTTGGGCCAGAACCGCGACTGTACACTCGCCCTGCATTTAAGTCAGGTTCGTTTTGTCTCAAAAAAAAGGTCAAGTTGTTTTTCTTTGAGACAAGGCATAAAGGTCAAGTAACAGCATGTATTGTGCACTGAGGTCCAACCATGGCGGCGACGCCCAAAGGCCGGCGAGGTATTGTTGAGGTCATTACCTCACCCTTGGCCCAGTTTCTGGGAGAAAGCCCACATTCCATTTCGGATTGTGCGGCGGGCGGCGCCATGTGCATCAAGTACTCCTTGCAGGCGGTGTCTGGGGAAGATTGGGCTCTCAGATGAGTATTGTGGCAGTGAAGAATAATGGTTGTAGGGATCCTGCGGTGGTGACGGCGAGGTTGGCTGGTTCACTGAGCTCCCACAGTTATTCTAAGGTGTCCTCCAATTGTGGCATATGTGATTATGTCCTGGAGGTGTGGCACCCTCGACCCTATGAGGAAGGAGGTACCCCCCACCCCACCCCCCGCTCCCTTCTCGGTGGCTTCGACTTGCGGAGGGTATGGATGTCGGTGTGTCCCCGTCTATTTTAGTATCCTTGCAATTCTACTTGTATTTGATTTGCCCTTGCTGCATTCCCCTCTACACTCGGGTGTCTGTGGGATGCGGTGGTGTATTTAATGTGGCATGCCCATGACGAGTTTTCTTTGTCGGCTGCGAGACCAATAATTCTACTAGCTCACAGGTGACAACTCTACTTGTCGGTGGTGCGACACTTTACGGACCAAGGCGACAAGGTAAGGTCCCTCTCTAGCGCTACATAATGATGATGTTGTGTTTCTTGATCAAGATCTTTCTTAAAGGCAATATGACCTCTCTTTATTTGCGATGGATAGCAATATGACCTCTTTTCTGAACACCAGTCACAACATAGATGCACACCCACATACACACACACTCACTGCGCCGCCGACATGCACTCGCACAGTTTCTAACGACGAGAACGTCGCTTTTCATTGAAAGAATAATTCGCATTAGTGTGACACGAAAGGGATAGACCTGTGAGTTGTGGACACCACCTCCATTCTAAAAGAAAAGTCCAATTCGTTACATTAATTATTCTTTTGAGCGAAGTGAAGAACGGCGGATGTCAAAGACACGTACGGCTCATCGATACACCTCTCCGCCGGTGCGCCGACTCGTAATATATCTCCACTGTCCGTACACAAAGCGGCCGCGTCTTCCTCTTCCTTCGTCAAACAGAACTCTTTTTTTTTAGTTCGTCAAACAGAACCCTAGCTAGACCCCCGAAAAATAAACAGAACCCTAGACGCGGGTGCTCGATCGATCTCCTGCACAACCTCTCGTGCCCCCTGGTCCGCGATCAAAGCGCCGGCCGCGCGAGGGAGCCATGGACCAGACGGAAGCCCTGCCGTACGACGCGCTCGCGGGCATCCTCGGCGGCCTCCCGCCGCGCGACCTCGCCGTGTGCCGCTGCGTCCGCAAGGCGTGGCGCGCCATCGTGGACGCCAGCGGCCTGCTGCTCCCCCACGTCGTCCCGCTCACGCTGCCCGGCCTCTTCCTCAACTACAGCAACCGCACGAGCCCGCGCTTCTTCGCCCGTCCCGCCTCGACGCGGCAGCCGGCGGTCGACGGCGATCTCGGCTTCCTGCCTCACTACGGCAGCGGATCCAGACGGATCGTCGACCACTGCAACGGCCTCCTGCTGCATCGTGACCGGAGGAGACTCTCCGTTGTCAACCCCGCCACGAGCCGTTGGGAAGACCTTTCCTGGGAGGACGATGACGGCTGCCACCACGCGTGCCTCGTGTTCGACCCTGCCGTGTGTCTGCACTACGAGGTGTTCTCGGTCCGGCTCGAGCCCGGGAGGGTGATAGAGAACCCAGCCAAACCCGATTTGATTGAATGCCCACCATCCTCGTGGACGTTAAATGTATTCTCATCTAGCACACGGCAGTGGCAGAAGAGGTTGTTTGTCCGCGAAGCCAAGGCTCCAAAGACAGTGACTAATGTGCAACAGCTAGATCCAGCAGAGCAAAGATCAATGTGGTGCCCTGGCAGTGTCTATTGGCGAGGATCACTCTACCTGCTGCATTGTTGTGGTTTGTTTGTTGTGAGGTATGCACATCATATATAGCACATCTCTGCAAGGTCTCCTTTTTCAATTCATGCATTAATTAGCTCTCTATGTCATGGATAATTTTCTCAACATATTTTTGCGAATGAATTGACCATGTTTGCAGGTTATCTTTATCAGACAGGAAATACCGAGTGATAAAAACCCCAATAAATATCGATGAATGCAAAAAAGCACAGCCTTACATTGGGAAATCAGAAAAAGGGGCGTACTTTGCATCAATGCATGATAGTTTTCGACTCCAGGTATGGACACTCATGGAATCAAGTGAACGGGTAGACTGGGTGTCGAAGAACATTATCGATCTTAGGGCATGTGCAACTGTAAAGTCACATGGATCGCAGAATATGAAAGGAACCCTAAAACCTTGGATTTTAGACTGTGGTCGTGATGTTGATGATGTAGATGGCAAAAACGCAAGGACGATGATAGAAAATTTGGATTGGGACTCGGACGATGATAGCATTGTGAATATTGAAGATGCTTATGAAGGTATCTGCAATGATATCCGCTTTCTTGGGTTTCACCCCTACAAAGAAGTCATTTTCTTGGGGTTAACATCATCCCAAGGAGGAGTAGGAGTGGCTTGTCATTTGAATAGCTCAAAATTTCAGTATCTAGGCATACTAAGCCAACACACTTACTGGCTTGGCATACAAGGATCGTTTCCATACACCCCTTGCATTAGTGGGCATCTTCTAAAAAGCTTCAGAGAGTAGTGTAAATAATGCATGGTACCCTGGTCTTTCGGACCTTTTTTGTTTATGATTATTTCCATAAAGAATACCCTGCAAGTATGTCACTCTAACATATTTGGATCACTTTCCAGCCGTTGTTCTTTCTTTTATTATAGTATCTATAAAACCTCTCTCTTGACTGAACTGCACATGTGTATGGTATCATATAAAAGTTAACTTAACCCAACTGTTTTTATCCCAGTGATTCGAAATAAAAAAGTTTAGCTACATATCGCAATGACACCAAAGGCCGATGTACACCAGCATCAAATATTTTTATATCCGAGACATATACCTATATAATTTGTGTTTCGAATAACCTTTTAAGACGCCCATGCTTATGTCTAAGATTAAGATGTGTAGATTGTTATATAGATCTTCCTCCAACTCATTTATGGGAAAAAAACATTCAAGCAAAGTTGTGGAACCAAACCAAGATCTTCTTACAAACGTCATTAACACTTGTAGCTGGTTCCAATTTTGCATACACAATAAACTCACCCATTAATCATGAGATACATGTGCGAAATTTGCTGTGTTTAATTTTAGTCTTTTTTGCGGTTAATTTTACACTTTATTGTTCATATACATTGTGAAGTGTGGACACATATAGTCAAACAGAAAGTCTGAAGTATGGCTTTACTGGAATGACAATTTGAGGGTGGCCATAACGAGATTGTAGAGCTCAGTGGGATGGTGACACAAAAAGTATCAAATATAATTTTATTGCATTCAAACTTTGACTGATGAAGACCAATGTTTTGGATTCCGCATGCAAAAAGAATCTCATGGGGGACACAAAAAATTTCAGTTACCGTGCAACTAATAAATACCAGATGGTAAACTGTTCTTTTGAATATAACCAAGTTTTCTGATCGGTAACCAAATCCCACATGGATTACAGAGTAGCCGTTTGATCAATATTTTTATACTACACACGGTCTAGAACATAGCAATGATGCTAAAATGGTACATGATAATTCAAAATTCAAGCTCCACCTTACTAATAGAGGGTGACTATATACATGTAAAGTACTATAGTCAAGTGAAACATCTTTATGACAAGAAATAGAAGATGAAGGGTCTACTGGTTAGAGATCCTGATGTGGAAGGCGATAAAAGCTATTATCTCCACAACATCCAACATGAGGCCTCCAAATCTTGACCAGGGAGTTGCCACCACCGAAGCCACGCCGACAACAGAATCACCCACCACCCTGCCCTCACTACCCTCAGAGCCAAGAGGAGGCGCTGCCCCCGATGTCACATTGCTCGCTACAAAGCAACCCGCACAACCTCCCCATGCTGGGCCGCCACCCCAGCGTCCAAGAATGAGACCATGATGCCGCCAGAACATCGAACTGTCGAAAATCCGACACCTTGGCACACACCACGCAGGAGTGGTACAATCGTGTCGTAGCACCACCTCAGCCAGAACATGACATCACCAATGGCACGCACGCACAAAAGGGAGTCCCCAACCACAGACGTCAGATCCCAGCAAGATACAACAGCCAAACCTCAACTGAGGACAAAGACCTACGACCCCGGGGCTCGCTGCTCCCATTCCAAAGCCCCCCCCCCCCCCAAGACCGGTGATCGGATCCTTACCACCACCTGATGCGTGCCACTAATAGAAAACACCATCCCCAAATGCGCGTGAGCCCTACGCCGCCGAGAGGCGGCCAACACATGCTAACCACCGCCCAATTTGGGCCAAGACCGCACCCAACCAACACCACGGCTACGAGCTCGCCCTGACACCGCACCCAAGGGCACCACCGCGCCCCCGCGATGCTGTGAAGTATACACTTCGTCGCCGCCACGACACACTATTGATCTGCCTGCACCGCCAAGGACCAGCACACGAGGGAGAGATGCCCTGTCGCCGGCGACGCCGCACAGGCTTCGCCCCAACCACGCCGTCTGACGGCGGCAAGGAAGGGGAGAGGGAGGAGAGGAGACGAAAGACGGTTACAACGTTAGGACTCCCATGGCACGGACGGGGTACGTCGCGTGAGTGGGAGGGGTGTTTTTGCAAACATGCGCAGGGGTCCTCTATGAACACATCTGTGAGGCGATTGAAAAGTGAATAATTTTGTGAAATACCCCCTCCGTTCCTAAATATTTGTCTTTCTAGAGGTTTTAACAAGTGACTACATACGGAGCAAAATGAGTGAATCTACACTCTAAAATATGTCTATATACATCCTTATGTGGTAACCATTTGAAATCTCTAGAAAGACCATTTGAAATCTCTAGAAAGACAAATATTTAGGAACGGAGGGAGTACCTTAGACGGGCTGTATCTGCATCAATGTTTTAAATAGCGGGCTATGCCAAATAGTGGCGGACCTCAAAATCAGCTATAGCGGAGCTATAGCGGGCTATAGCAGGCTATAGCAGGCTATAGCGGGAAGTTTGTACATGAAACCATTTAGCGGCACCATGCTGAAAAGGCTATAGCAAGGCTATAGCGGGGCTATAGCCGGCTATTTAAAACTATGATCTGCATAGAAACACACAGCGGCAGCAGTCTTCCTCTTATCTCTCTCAAACAGAACGAGCCGCAATCTAAGGACCAAGGCCGGCACCCGCGCGGCAGCCATGGACGACAAGACCGAATCCCTGCCGGACGACGCGCTCGCCCAAATTCTCCGCCGCCTGCCGCCGCGCGACCTCACCGTGTCCCGCTGCGTGCGCAAGGCGTGGTGCGCCATCGTCGACGGCCGTCGCCTGCTGCTCTGCAAGATGCTCCCGCACGCCGTGCGCGGCCTCTTCTTCAACTACGGCGACCGCGCGCACCCGCGGCCGCGTTTCTTCGCCAGCCCCTCCTCCACGCGGATCGACAGCGATCTCAGCTTCCTGCCTTCCTACGGCGGCAGCTCTACAGGGCTCGTGGATCACTGCGGCGGCCTCCTGCTGCACCGTGACCGGAGGACCCTCTGCGTGATCAACCCCGCCACCAGGCGCTGGGAAGATCTTCCGTGGGAGGACGACGGCTGCGACGCGTACCTTGTGTTTGACCCTGCCGAATCGCTGCACTATCAGGTGTTCTCGGTGCCGCGCGAGCTCGAGAAGGTGGTACTGAACCCACACGATGAGTTAGAAGAGGATTTGATCCGATGGCCACCATCCATCTGGACGTTAGATGTGTTCTCATCCAGCACAAGGGAGTGGGAGAAGAGATCGTTCGTTCGTGAAGCAGAAGCTCCGGAGACAATGACTGATGCGCGACTAGATCTATTAGATCCATTATCCATGTCATGGAGCCGTCAAACGGGTAGCCGAAGCGTGTACTGGCGAGGATCGCTCTACGTGCACTTTTACGGTGTGTTTGTTGTGAGGTACCCTAGTTTCTAGCATTAGTTCATCTCTGCAAAATCACTTTTAATTTCTAGCACTAATTTTCTATATATATCTTATCTTAGAAAAGGTTTCTAATGTTATTTTTAAATGAATTGGCATTTTTATAGGTTATCTTTAGCGAATGTGAAGTACCGAGTAATCAAAACACCCGTAAATGATGAGGACAGCATTCACGTGCACTCTTATGTTGGGAAATCGGAAAATGGTGTGTACTTTGCAACAGTTCATGATGGATGTCGACTTCAGGTTTGGACTCACATGGAATCAAGTGAATGGGTAGATTGGGTGTCGAAGAAACATATCGATCTGGGAAATGCAACTCTACCATTGTGCCAGCCAGATTATATGGAGGGAATTGGAAAAACTTGGATTTTGGACGACCATGATGATGTGAATGGCAACGGTAGAAACATAAGGAGGGAAAATTTGGACTGGGACTCTGATGATGATAACATTGTGAATATTGAAGATTCTTCTTATCATTATTCCCACACCTATGTCTCCTTTCTTGGGTTTCATCCCTACAAAGAAGTTGTTTTCTTGGCGTTGGCATCATACAAACGACCAGTTGCAGTGGCTTTTCATTTGAAGAGCTCAAAATTTCAGTATCTGGGCACACCACAGCTAGCAGATTACTCACGTGGCACTCGCATACAAGGATCATTTCCGTACACCCCCTGCGTGACTGGGCATCTTCTATATCACTTCACAGAGTAGTACATTTGGGCTGCAAATAGTCTAAATAATGAAACCCTAGTCATGGGGTCCTTGTTGTAGTTGGAAGCAGTACCAAATAATCTTTGGGTTCTTGCTTTTTCTATGTAGGGAAATATCTATTAATTATTACTTTGTTTTAGAGAAAGATTAAGATTAGGATTCAAACGTGGACCTGGATATTTATACTCTTAGTTCTCGAATAAGCAGAATATTATGTGTGCTTGGACAAGCTTTTGATCATTTGGTAAGTACTCCCATAACATAAAATGTTATTACAACCTATATATGAGTACATTAGTTGTAAAATAACATTTTATATTATAGGACATAGGAAGTAATTATTTTTGTTTTGTTTTTTTAATTTTGTAATACTTTGTTTTAGAGAGAGATTATGGAATCAGTATGCCATGTATTCATCTATCGCAGTTGCTTAGTGCGTGAATTTTATTCAGAACTTGTACATTTCTCTTTTATAGTCAGTTTTTACTTTGACACCATGATTCTACTTTTCTTTTAGAAAGATGGTTGTCGCCTGGCCTTAAAATGAGGCCCTAAAGTTAACGGTAAAGGTTCGATCCAAGGCCGCAATGATTCTACCAATAAATAAACCAGGCTCTTTCCATTATATACTTCAAGAGAAGTGCTTTCTGTTTTCCTTAAAGAATTTGCACGATTGTGAAGCACTTGCATTTTCCTAACTCGTAATGGTAGATTGATTGGTACATGATTATTTTAGGAGTTTATATATATCATTACTGTGAACAACTAAACATAGTGTGTTGATGGATTAATTTGGCTAGTAACATGGTGCATGATGTTTCAAAAACTCTCATTCTGCTTGGTTATCTTCAATTTTGTTTTGGTTCGGCAGGATCATAATGGGAGTGACGACTCACAGGGAAAAATGATCATCTCACTGTTGGTGAAACGTAGGGCAGGTGCTGGTTTTTTCATAAGAAGTTCCAGACTTCGAGCTAGTCTATTTTTCCTTTATTTCCTGCATTTGCTAAGGAGTCGCTCATGACAGCGATTGGCACTCCATGTAAAGAAGATGGGAAACACTTCTTATCAGTAGTCTGATAGGAAACTTTTGTCAGACGCATCCTCTGTCGTTGATTCTTCCTTGATCCCATGGCCAGCAATTCTTTGATCTCGTCAATTAATTGCCAGCTATCCCGAGTAAATCTCGCCCGCTGCCCCATCCCAACCACCTCTCCACCTCCGATGCGAGCAAATCTCTCCTGCTTGACCCATCCACCCCACCCCATCTCGCATCCCATGGACGATCTCATCTCATCTCCAAGCTTGCCGGTCACTCTCATCGCGGCGGCCACCTCCGCAATCACTCTGCTTCGCAACGAACTACTCCATGTCGCCAGTGCGACGTCCCGCCCCCATCTGCTCCGCCGAACCCACCACTCACCACCGATCGTGTAACCCCCATCGTCGCCCCTCACTATCCCTTCCATTGCTCTGGTTCGCCGTTTTGGCTTGGCAAAGAAGTTGCATGTGCATCCCAGGCGTCGTCCCCCTGGTATGTGCTCACCCGACCTAGAATTCATCTCAAGTTTGATTCATTAGAAATCACTTGATTTGATTTCCATTATTTTGGATGAATGCTTGCTTCAATGAATTTTGTTGAGTGCATCTATGTTCTATCCGATCTTTAATGGATCACTATGTAATCTGCGAATTTTGGTTAGTTTCTTATGCATATGACAATAATATGACTCCCAATTTTCCCGGCAATATTAGTTTTTGACATGATTTCAAATTTCCTTGCTTCCATCCAAGTATAGATCTGCTCCCAAACTAATATTTTTGTGCTTCTTAATTCTGTACAGCATCTAAATTGGTATATTGATCACCTAAACAGGCACATACATGTTAGCGACAATTTTTGCAAATGTATATGCCTTAGGAGAGTCGTGTTGATATAGCACCAATTCATGGTTCAAAACATCCATGCTTCTGATGTGTACCACATAGCTTCTTCGGTCTATATAGCTTGCAACCATAGAAATCCTCAATGGCAGTACCATGCTGGAGAGAATTCAATTGCAACCAACCTCATGAGCCTGCCCAGTTTAGTGTGTAAGCTGACGAAACCACCAATTAATTCAGATGAAATTGGTTTTCCAGATCGTATAATGGTGCACCCACATATTGGTGGCAAGCTTTGGTCTCATTCACATTCTATGCTTCCAAAATACATAAGTTATGTTGAGATTGCATTTAACAGTTGCTTCCAAAAATAATAATTCCATGCTTATCACTACCAGAAAAACTGGGGTTGCCGACGGCCTAATCTATGCCGACGGCCCCCGTCGGCATCTATGTACCTATGCCGACGGCCAAGGATAGGCCGTAGGCGTAGAATTGCCGTCGGCATACATCCATCTATGCCGACGGGGTCGTCGGCATAGACGAGGCCGTCGGGACCGCCCGAGATACACCTACGGGGCCCGTCGGCATAGGACAGGCCGTCGGCATAGCCCGGGCCCACCTGCCCGGTCAGCGCTCACCATTTGACGGCGTTGATCCTACACCGACGGGCGGTAACGGTGGCCGTCGGCATATCCGTGGCAGAGGTATGCCTACGGCATAGCCGTCGGCATAGCCCCCTCTGCCACGTCATCGATCCGTGTGCCACGCCACGTCATCGATCCGTGGGACAACCTCCGTGCGTGCACAGATATGCCGACGGCCTCGCCGTCGGCATACGTTTATTTTACTTCATTTTTTTATTTTTACTTTGGTTATCCGTGGCAGAGGTATGCCTACGGCACAGCCGTCGGCATAGGCCCCTTCGCCACGTCATCGATCCGTGTGCCACGCCACGTCATCGATCCGTGGGACAACCTCCGTGTGTGCACAGATATGACGACGGCCTTGCCGTCGGCATACATGTATTTTACTCAATTTTTTATTTTTACTTTGTTTTGTTATTTTTACTTTATTTTAGTTTTTGTTTTTGCATAAGATAATTATGCCTTATCTAAAAAAACATACCCGATGGTATATCGATTGGCCCCGTTACGAACGTCGCTATCGCCGTGTCACGGAGGGGGGAAACGGTCGACACGGAAGGAATTCTGGTTGGTGGGGGGATTCGGGGTGTAGCTATGTCACCGAAACATCGCACGGGTCCCGATGCATATGTGAAAGTGTTCATGCATGCGTAGACACCCGTCTTGGGGCTCCGGGGTTTGGCCACAGTGTCCGGGGTGTGCCCCCCTCACGGATGGCGCCGCCGCCGGCACCTGGAGGGGGGAAACGGACGTGTCGGGTCTACACGGAAGGGATCTTGCTGTGGGTCTGGCCCGGATGTTGCTCCAGAGTGTTCCTATGGGCTGACCTAACACAACCGGGTGGGGAGGTCCACTGGTCAAAGCCCGTCCGTGCAAAGTCAAAGGGCTAGATCTCGTGGTCAAACGCTACAGGGTTAGGCGGGACGGGGGCACTGGGGGTAGCAATGCCATCGGAGCGTCGCACCGGGCCCTCATACATGCGGGGTGGTGTGGTGGCATGTCCGAAGAGGCGGGACGCGTCTCCGGGGCGTGGCCCCCCTCACGGACGACGATGACACAGTAGTAGACGTTCTGCGGTAACGATGCGGCGTCAATATTACTAAATACTCGAAGCGCGATAAAATCATGAGTTTTTTTGCACGACATGGGCACATGTGCTATAGGAACGATGGTATTTTTTCATAATTTTTGGTGATGGAGAAGTATCCGAAAAATTCCCTCTACGTGGATTGCCCTTCGCGCGTCTATGGCTGTAGCCGGCGGCCTCTGGGGGCTAGTGTGCCGCCAAATCTTGCGTAGGCGGCTTCTCACAAGTCTGGAAGTGTTGTGGCGGTTGCAAACGCCCGACACGCGTGTCCGGGGTGTGCCCCCCCCCCTCACGGACGGCGGCGCCGCCGGCACCTGGAGGGGGAAACGGACGCGTCGGGTCTACACGGAGGGGATCTTGCTGTGGGTCTGGCCCGGATGTTGCTCCAGAGTGTTCCTATGGGCTGACCTAACACAACCGCGTGGGGAGGTCCACTGGTCAAAGCCCGTCCGTGCAAAGTCAAAGGGCTAGATCCCGTGGTCAAACGCTACAGGGTTAGGCGGGACGGTCGCACCGGGCCCTCATACATGCAGGGTGGTGTGGTGGCATGTCCGACGAGGCGGGACGCGTCTCCGGGGCGTGGCCCCCTGAGGGAGTCCTGGATTAGGGGGTGTTCGGGTAGCCGGACTATACCTTCAGCCGGACTCCAGGACTATGAAGATACAAGATTGAAGACTTCGTCCCGTGTCCGGATGGGACTTTCCTTGACGTGGAAGGCAAGCTTGGCGATGCGGGTATTCAAGATATCGTACCATTGTAACCGACCTGGTGTAACCCGAACCCTATCCGGTGTCTATATAAACCGGAGGATTTTAGTCCATAGGACAACTTCATCATACAACAATTATACCATAGGCTAGCTTCTAGGGTTTAGCCTCCTTGATCTCGTGGTAGATCTACTCTTGTACTACCCATATCATCAATGTTAATCAAGCAGGGGTAGGTTTTTACCTCCATCGAGAGGGCCCGAACTTGGTAAAAACATCGTGTCCCTTGTCTCCTGTTACCATCCGCCTAGATGCACAGTTCGGGACCCCTTACCCGAGATCCGCCGGTTTTGACACCGACATTGGTGCTTTCGTTGAGAGTTCCTCTGTGTCGTCACTTTCGGGCCTGATGGCTCCTTCGATCATCTATAACGATGAAGTCCAGGGCGAGACTTTTCGCCCCGGACAGATCTTCGTCTTCGGCGGCTTCGCACTGCAAGCCAATTCGCTTGGCCACCTGGAGCAGATCGAAAGCTACGCCCCTGGCCATCAGGTCAGGTTTGGAAGCTTGAACTCCACGGCTGACGTCCGCGGGGATTTGATCTTCGACGGATTCGAGCCACAGCCGAGCGCGCCGCACTGTTTCGAGAGGCATGATCTAGCTCTGCCGCCGAACAGTGCCCTGAAGGTCGCACACGCCCTGGTTCCAAACCTTAATTCGGAGCCTATTGCGCCAATCGAGGATGAGCGGTTGGACGTCACCTCGGGGGCTGCGATCTCAAAGGCGATCGAGCCGAACGTCTGCCCCGCGTTCCGCACGGCCTGTGACTCCGAGGAGCCGGATTCCTCTCCGAACTCCGAACCCTCCGCGCCTCTGCTGATCGAATCCGATTGGGCGCCAATAATGGAGTTCACCGCCGCGGACATCTTTCAGCACTCGCCCTTCGGCGACATCCTCAATTCTCTAAAGTCTCTCTCTTTATCAGGAGAGCCCTGGCCGGACTACGGTCAATGAGGATGGGATACGGATGATGAAGAAATTCAAAGCCCACCCACCACCCACTTGGTAGCCACTGTCGACAATTTAAATGACGTGCTCAACTTCGACTCCGCAGACATCGACAGCATGGACGACGATGCAGGAGATACTGATAAACCAACGCCCATAGGGCATTGGTCAGCCACCTCATCTCACGATGTGTACATGGTGGATACCCCTAAAGGAAGCGACAACGAGGAAAAAGGGGATGGAACGGGGGACCGATCCATCGAAAAGCAATCAAAGCGTCGGCGTAAACGCCGACCCAAGCCCCGCCTCGATAAAGACCCAGCCATAGAGCAGGATGAGCCGGTAGACGACGAGCAGGCCTTAGAGCAACCGTCCGAACAGGGCAACACGGATAGAGAAACCGAACATCCCTCCCCCGGCGAAAATGGCACTCCGGACGACCTTACGCCGGATAAACCCACGAAGCAGAAGAATCTCCACAAGAGGCTCGTTGCAACAGCACGCAGCCTGAAAAAGCAGAAGCGGAAGCTAAAAACGGCGGAAGATGCACTCAGGATCAGATGGAGCAAAGTAATCAATACCGCAGATAAATACGGCGACAGTCGCCGCACTAAAAGCTATCCGAAGAGAAAGCTACTGCCTGAATTTGACGAAGAGGACCTAGAGCCCTCGCGTTCAAAAAATAAGAAAGCCACACGGTTGGATAGACGACCCCATGGCCAGCATAAAGCGGCAAGCAGCGCCGCACTTAAGTCGGCATGCGACCCACTTAAGGATTCGCATCATGGCCCAGTCAGGTCCAGTCAGGCCCAGTCAGGTCCAGCCGGTTTGAATTTGAGCCGGCACTAATGTGTACATTAGTGCCGGTTCGTGGCGGCAATCAATAGCACCGGTTCGTGGCGAACCTTTAGTACCGGTTCGTGCCACGAACCGGTACTAAAGAGGCTGTGTCAGCCTGCGGTCAGGCTGTGGCCCCACCATCACCATTTAGTACCGGTTCGTACCATGAACCAGTACTAATGAGGTTATGGCAGGCTGTTTTTAGTCCCACCTCGCTCCCCTAACAAGCCTTTTACCACCTTAAATATGTTATTTCTCAAACTATCACAAGCACTTGGTCTTCATTGAACTCTATGTGTAGAATTTGTGGCCGCAATATGAGTCTTCATCGGTTTAAAAATCGTTGATGACTCATATTGACAATTCAGATTGTACACACAAAGATCATTGATGATCAAAGTATTTTTGATGTTATAAGATCATATTGACAATTTAGACTGTAAAGAAATATAAGATCATGATCTAAATGCTCTTATATTTTTTGCGTTTAGTATGCACCATTCAAAGCGACGCCATCAACTTTCAACCATTTCTGCCTTCATTTGCTATTTTTCATGCATTCAATGATTTATTTTGAGAACTAAATGACTTGGAAATTGAAAAGCACTACAAATGAACTCTGAAAAAGTTGAAACTTGGCATGGTATCATCATTTCACCCACATAGATTGTTCAAAAAAGTAGAGAGGGTTACGGCAAAAACTGGATGCACTTCGTTTACAAACTAAACAATCTCTTACGAAGTATTCAGGTTTCTGACGAAATTAAACTCATCTGCTACAAATGAATACCAAATTTTGTGCAGGCAGCGCACCACCTTTAGTACCGGTTGGTGGCTCCAACCGGTACTAAAGGGTGACCAGTACTACAGTTGCTTAGTAAGCTGTTTTTTAGTCCCACCTCGCCAAGAGAGAGGGACTAGGAGCGGTTTATAAGTTCTGAGTGCAGAGACGATGAAGAAGAGGCTCAATGCTCACGTTGCTTAGCTTCAAGCCTTCAGGAATATGGTAGATTGCACGGAGCTATGCGCAGTGCAGTTTACACTATTCCAAAAGGCTTGAAGCAAATTAACGAGCATTGCACCTCTTTTTTATTTTTAATAACTTATTACAACTCCGGACTTCTTCTGTTATGGCAAAAACTAATTGCACGTCGGCATTTCTTTTTTTTAAACTTTGGTTATAACTCCAGACTTTGGCCATCAAGTTTTGCAGAAAAGAAAAAAATAGCAAAAAAGAAAAAATAGCAGAAAAGAAAAAAAATATAAAGAAAAAAACTATATAAAAAAACTACTCAGAAATAAATAGAACAAAATTAATATAGCAGAAAAGAAAAAACTACGCATAAATAAATAGAAGAAAAAATAAAGCAGAAAATAAAAAAATATATTTGCTATTTTTCAATCGTTTACAAAATGACCGTGAAATTGAAAATCACTACAAAATGAACTCTGAAAATATTGAATTTTGGCAAACTAGATGAAAAACTACTCACAAATAAATAGAAGAAAATAAATATAACAGAAAAGAAAAAACTATACAAAAAACTACGCAGAAATAAATAGAAGAAAATAAAGCAGAAAAGAAAAAAACTATAAAAAAAATTGGGGCGCTGCGTTGTGGGCCTGCTAGGCCACGGGCGTGCAATTACAGGCCTTAAAGGCCCAGCAGACTCACAGGGCAGCGCGCAGAATTTAGGCCCACAAGCCTGCTATATTGAGGAGTTCGAATAGGTTGCCACGACTGGGTTTATAAACCAGTGAGGTGGACCTTCGCCTGGCGAGGTGGGACTAAACTTTGGGTGGCAGCGCGGGGCCTTTAGTACCGGTTGGTGGCTCCAACCGGTACTAAAGACCACCCTTTAGTACCGGTTGGAGCCACCAACCGGTACTAAACGCCTGCTCTTCCCGCCTCTTAGCCTGGCCAAAGTTGGCCTTCAATACCGGTTGGTGGCTCCAACCGGTACTAAAGTCTCTCCTATATATACAACACTTATGAAAATTCAGTTAGATCTCCCCACTTCTTTCGTCTCAATCTCTCACGCGCCGCTCCCGTCGTCGCCGCCCGTCGCCCGTCGTCGTCGTCATCGTCCCCGCCGCCGCCCCGAACGCCGCGCGCCGCCGTCCGTCGTCGTCCCGCGCCGCGGTCCCGTATACGTACGTATCTCGCTCTCCTCGCGTACCCGCCGCGCCACCGTCCGTCGTCTCGTCGCACCCGGCCGGCCCGTACGCCGGCGCCCCCGCTCGTACGTACGGGGCGGCGGCTTACGGGGCCGCACACACACACACACCACACACATACACACACACACATACGTACACACATATATATACACGTACACACACACATACACACACACATTTTAATGCTTATTTTCTGTTTTTTAGAAAAGTTAATTAGATGATCGAATGTTAGATTAGTGTCGAATGTTAGATGAATTAGCTAGCTAGATAGAAAATTGTCGAACTAGAGATTTGAACTAGTTGAATAATTAATATAACTAGTTTATTTTTAGTAACAAAATTGTCGAACTAGTTTATTTAGGTATATGAGATTTGAACTAGTTCAATAATTAATATAACTAGTTTATTTTTCGTAAGAAAATTTAGGTATCTGAGATTTGATGATCTAAGTAAAATATTATTTGTTAATGCATTTTTCTGTTTATTTAATTTTTTATATATTTTGAGTTTATATAAATGTTAGATTAATGTCGAATGTTAGATTAATTAGATAGAAAAGTTAAATATATAGTAATGTCATTTGTTAGAGATGAATATAGTTAGATATATTAATGTCAAATATTAGATGAATATATATTTGGCTAGATATTAATTAATGTTAGATAGTAATAGGTGTTTAATGTTTCACCTATATGAACATAGGAAATGTCATCTGATGACGAAAAATATTTCATTATGTGCGAACACTGTGAAGACCAGCGCGGCCTGTGCGACAGAAATTTCCTTGTTGATGGTAGGCGCTTCAGCATCAAGCTGGATGAGACATTCAAAGTTGATACAGTAAGTCACTTTGGCAACTATTATTTGAATGCAAAATTATGCTTCATTTGCTTCAACTTATAATTTTAAATTTTCACTACTCTACTAGCGCATCCCCTGCCATGCAAGAATTTTTTTCTTGGATAAGATAGGTTTTAGTGCTATAGATGATATGGAGGTAAAGAGAGTTTACTTGAAGACGGAGCATGGGTATACTTTCAACGTCAAATTATATAATGGAGACACATACACCCATTTTGAATGCAAAACTTGGCAAGCACTATGCAAGGCTTATGCATTTGAGCCTGATATGGTTATCACCTTTGATATTCGTCCGGAGGATGATATTGAAGATAATATAGACATCTGGGTCGATGTGCAAACGCCTCCAGTTCTACCATTATGTGAGTTTTTCTCAACCATGCATGCATATGTTTATGTCTTTGATACAGTTTATTCAATAATAGTTGACAACTAATTTGTATTGTCAGCTTATTTCGGTTCAAGCAAACATGTCCGGCGCTTGGTAGACAGGACCTACTACTGCCTCGGGGCTCGACAAAACTGCGAGGAGATAAGTGAAGCTATACTTTCATTGCTTAGTATATATTAATTACTATATGATGTTCTTCAACAGGAACTTCCGATGACAGTTGTGCCTCAGTGGATCGAGACAAAAGGTCGCATGTCAATGGTTAGCTTACGGCCAAGATTTCCTACATTGCACATGAGTGCATTCAGGATTTCTGAAAGCGAAGAATGCTTAATAGTCAAGGATTGGAGCAAAATTGTTAACGATCGCAGAGAAGTACTAGGGGGCAGCAAGGAGAAGCGCAACCCAAGATTAGGAGACAGATTCATCTGCATGCTCCAGTATGATGAATTAGGAGAGCTATACATGTTCTATGTTATTCTACCTGAGAGGGAGCAGCAGGAGTAGCTAGTTCATGCTCTTAATTAGTACTTGTCTCATGTCCGTGTCCTGAACTTCGATGTTGGTGATGATTATGTTGAACTCGATGATATCTTTGCTTCTGTTACAAAGTGAATGTTTCCTCTTTAAGCTAGCCAGTGTTGGTGATGATTAGATAGCTAGCGGGAATGACTATGATGATTAAATAGTGGTAATTAGATGACTACGATGACTTTTAGCTAGCTAGAGTTTATTTATTTATTAATATGCGATGATGATGATGATGATGATGATGATGATGATGATGATGACGACGACTACAACTCATTATAATGTAAAACAATCCTAAATTAAATTGATAACGCAAATTTAATTGAAAAATACAAAATAAAACAAAAACCCACAAACATTTAGTACCGGTTGGTGTTACCAACCGGTACTAAAGGGCTCCCGGCCCCCGGAGCTGGCTCGTGCCACGTGGTTTCCCTTTAGCACCAGTTCATGCTGAACCGGTACTAAGGGGGGGGGGGCTTTAGTGCCCACACTTTAGTGCAGGTTACTGAACCGACACTAAAGGGCCTTACGAACCGGTGCTATTGCCCGGTTCTGCACTAGTGTTACGGGCCAAGAAAGCAAGCTCTCGTAAGCAATGCAATAAAGCCATCGTCAGAATCTGGCACACCCAAATACAGGGGCGCCGCACACCCCCTATGTTTCACCAATGAGGTACTGGACTATGAATTTCCAGAGGGATTCAAACCCGTAAACATAGAGGCATATGATGAAACAACAGACCCTGGAGTCTGGATTGAGGATTATATCCTCCACATACATATGGCTAGAGGAGATGACCTCCACGCCATAAAATACTTACCCCATAAGTTTAAAGGGCCAGCCTGGCATTGGCTTAACAGCCTTCCAGAAAACACAATCGGAAGTTGGGAAGAGCTCGAGGATGCTTTCCGAGCAAATTTTCAAGGGACCTACGTCCGCCCTTCGGATGCAGACGATCTTAGTCACATAACTCAACAGCCCGGAGAATCAGCTCGGCAATTCTGGAATAGATTCCTCACCAAAAAGAATCAGATAGTCGACTGTTCGGACGCCGAAGCCATAGCAGCTTTCAGGCATAATGTCCGAGACGAATGGCTCGCCAGACACCTCGGCCAAGAAAAGCCAAGAACAATGGCCGCACTGACAAGCCTCATGATCCGCTTTTGTGCAGGAGAGGACAGCTGGTTGGCAAGATGCGGCACCAGCGACCCAAGTACATCTGAAATTAGAGATGGAAACGGAAAACCGCGACGCAATAAGGACCGTCGCCGGACTAAGGAAAAAAGTCCGAAGAGCACGACAGTCAACGCCGGATTCAAAAGCTCACGACAGAATCAGACAAAGCCGCCCCTCCAGGATAACAGGGATGATCCATCCAACTTAAACAAAATCCTGGACAGGATATGTCAAATACACAGTACTCCCGGGAAGCATGCTAACCATACCCACAGAGATTGTTGGGTTTTCAAACAATCCGGCAGACTCAACACCGAACACAAGGGGCTTGACACACCAAGCGAAGACGTGGACGAACCCCAAAAGCAGAGCACCAGGAAACAAAAGAACTTCCCACAAGAAGTAAGAACAGTAAACTTACTTCACATAACAAAACGTGCGGCGCCCATAAAGGTATGCACCACACGACCTATCCCAAAGGGTCCCGCCACTGGTTGTCAAAACCAATCATCTTCGATCAGCTGGACTATTCTAGAAGTATCAGGAACGCAGGCTAGGCTGCCCTGGTACTTGATCCAATAATTGGCGGACTCCAGTTTTCAAATGTCCTTATGGACGGCGGCAGTGGACTAAACCTGATATATCAGGACACAATCCGTCACATGGGGATAGACCCAACAAGAATTCGTCACAGCAAAACCTCCTTTCAAGGGGTAACGCCAGGTCCGGACACCCGGTGCATGGGTTTTCTCCGGCTTGAAGTTATATTCGGCTACCCCGATAACTTCCGTCGCGAAAAGCTAACTTTCCACATCGCCCCATTCTCAAGTCGCTATCAAGCACTACTGGGACGCGAAGCTTTCGCCCGCTTTAACGCAATACCGCATTATGCATCTCTAACGCTTAAGATGCCCGGTCCATGAGGCATCATAGCTTTGAAGGGGAAGCATTCAAGTGCGCCTCCCCCAAGCGGAGGACTGTGCGGCCGCTTTG
Source organism: Aegilops umbellulata (assembly GCA_032464435.1). NCBI lineage: Eukaryota > Viridiplantae > Streptophyta > Magnoliopsida > Poales > Poaceae > Aegilops > Aegilops umbellulata. The sequence continues at coordinate 545,772,974 of CP136060.1, read as the reverse complement.
ACAGCCCCACAATAAAATGGCTTCACCAGCCAAAAAATTCAGAATAGGTCATTAAAGACCACGAACGTGGATGGACGAGTTCGACACAAAATTATCATGGATGCAGGCTTAACGGCCACACACCCCTGTTCTAGGGGCTATGCACCCGTAAACTAAGAGACAATCAAGATCGGTTTAACATATTTTACCTTACACTTTGTTTATTCAATATAAATTCTGTTCGGCACGACCCTCTTTTCAACCTAGTTACTCTCTTCTTACAGATGATCATCGTGTTGCGCCCGTCCAGGATACGGCACAACGGAGACACAAGCGCAGACGTGCAGTAGGGACCCGTTCTAAGGATTCTTTTTAGATTAAGACCCTGCGTAAACCTTTCTTTACCGTCTCTTGTTGTTATATATCCCCTGGTTTTCTCTCATATAACCAAGGAGGAGGCTGGCGTCTTGGCATGTGGCCACGTCAGAATTTTTGCGCGTACTTGGACACTAGGGGCTTTTTTATAAAGGGTGTTGTTTCGCCCGCACTTATAAAGACCGAACCCCTTAGGGAGTGTTCGGCGTCGTGAGTTTTGGCATTATATGCATCAGCTCCGAATCATGTCTTTGGTCAAATATGGGGTTGCCCGGCTCCTAAGTTCGGCTACCTTACGTTCTGCCCTATCGGCTAAAGTAGCACCAGGAGAACTACTGCGATTGTGCCCCGGTTAGGCTGGGCGAGCACCTAAGTAGAGAAAGCCGAAAACTGATTGTCATGATGTAGCGTGAGATTGGTCAGCCACTCGATGACCTACCGGAATCTATAGGATTCCTCCGCTTTAACGAAGGGTCGTTTCCCGGCCAGGCACATACGCGCCCCGAACTCGAGCGAGCGCAGTCGCCACCAAGGGGCTACCTAAATAGTCCCACTGTCAAGCTCCTATGGCTAAGTGAAAGTGTTAAAGCATTATAGTCTGGTTGCCTGGCCCGCTGCGCTATCACCTCCTTTGTAGGACCAAGACGTTGGATTAAGTGTGAAAATGCGTCTTCTGCGAGCACCCCCGCACTATGTGTGTGGGGGCTGAAGCCAACGACTGCCATCTTTCAGATTTTGTATATATATATCTTAAAACGGCCGCACAGGAGGTGTTCCCAATACTTGAAGGCACAAGTATAAAAGGCCACTACAATTTTTCAAAATATTGCTTTATAATTACATATACTATAATAACATAGCATCCTTCGAGCACTGCGTCTCTATTACACGAGCGCCTTCAAGGACTTCCTGAAAATAGTGCTCGGAGGGTACTCGACTTTTGTCCGAATCTCGGGACGCAACAATGGTGGTTTCCATCTCTGCCCAGTATGTCTTGACATGGGCAAGAGCTATCCGTGCGCCCTCTATGCATGCTGACCTCTTCATCGCATTGATACGCGGCACCGCATCAAGGAATTGCCGCACCAAGCTGAAATAACTCTTCGGCTCCAATCTCCCCGGCCATAGATGACCCATGACGTACTTCATGGCGAGTCCGGACAACCTATTCAGTTCAGCCCATTGAGCCAGGCGATCGTCCACTGCCAGTGGACGCTCTGGATTGTGGAACTGCGACCAGAAAAGCTTTTCCACTTCGCGATCTTTTAGATCTCGAAAGTGTTCGATCGCATCAGCAACACTTGCTACCAAATCCAGATAGGTGTCCTCCACACTCCACATCCGGTCCAACGGAGCAAACTTCGGATCGCAAAACTTCCTCGCGGCATAAAGGACTTTCCAGCCGCAATCTGTTCGGCCTGACGCAGCTCCTCCTTCGTAGCTCTCATCGCAGAGCGAGCGTCCTTGGCATCGGCAACGGCCTTCTCTAAGCCCGTCTGTCTCGCCCGGTCTTCTTTCTCAAGAAGTTTGCAACGGTCTGCAACGCTCTTTAACTTCTCGGCCATCTCGGCCATCTCTTCCTTGCTTCGGCAGTGAGCAGCCTGTTCGGCTCTCAGCTCTTCAAGGGCTTTCTCGGCAGCCGCATCGCTTTTTCTGGCTTGTTCCTTAGCTCGGGCAAGTTCTGCCCTAAGACTCTCCACGGCGGCCGCACCATCTGCGTCAAGCACACACATTGTAAGACACTGGCATGAAGCTCCTCTTACCTGATGCCACCCGAGGAATTACATACCTTGCGCCTCATCAAGCCGCTTGTTAACAAGGGCGATGTCGGCATCTGCCACGTCCAGTTGTCGCTTTAGTTCGGCAAAATCATCAGTTCGGCTCGATTCCGGACACCTCGCCACCTACATTCAAAGGTGACATCTTAGACCTGGGATTATGATCCTCTGCGCGCCGTCATTTCTTGACGACGCACAGAGTCTCAGGGGCTACTATCTACACAGGGCGCATCTTACTTATGCGCAACTGACAAAAGTGTACGCTATCTAATGTACCTCAAAACCCGTCAGTAAACTTTTGACGGCCTCATGCAATCCGCTTTCTGCGGATGAAATCCTTTCAATCACCGTGCCCATCAATGCACGGTGCTCCTCTGAGATAGAAGCTCGCCCCAGCAGAATCTTTAGCTCCTCCAGCCGAGCACCAGACGGTGCCGGACTTGTCCTATGGCCTCTTTCGAAGGCCGGACGCAGAGAACCTTGGGGGGCCACATAGCTATCTTTCGCCCCTGCCAGATTCGGAGAAACCCTCCGCGACGACACCTCAGGGTCGCCCGCCTCGCTAGACGGTATGGCAGTAGGAGGCGTTTCACTCTCCATCATCTCCGGAAGATGATCCCCCGAAGATGAGCTCTGCTGAGAGGGGCTGAGGTCCGAGCTATAAGGTAAAAATTTCGGTTAATTTTCTCAGATATAAAGCAAGGATTTCTCTCATCCCTCAAAAGGAAAATCTCTCTCTACTTACGGCTCGCTGGAGGGCTGATCCCTTTGAGGGCGTAGTTCGGCTAAGGAACTCCCACACGTCGGACCCTCTGACGAGGATTCCCCCCCCCCCGCTTCGAGGCCATGGTCTCCGGGTCGTCAGAGGCGGCCCTCTTCTTCCCCGTAGGAGAGGAATTGTCGGTTCCTCCCTTCAAAACAGCCTCCTTCAAGGAGGCCATAGTTTCCCTGTCCTCCCCCTCACTTCCCTCCAAAGGCATTATCTTCAACATCCTGACAAGCACGGGATCCGGCCTGGTTTCGGGAAGGGGAGCCAGACACCTGATCAGCTTTGCCTTCGCTATCCACTCCTGTTTAAAAGGACAACTCTTTTAGGGGCAAGCTTATGGCAATTATACGGATAGCAGGTCCGGGCACAAGGTTACTTACTTGAGTATCCGGGCGATTGCAGCTTAGGCCTGTGTCCTCGGTCAAATCCGGACACATTGCTTGTGATCCGAAGAACTGTTTATACATCTCCGCAGGCGTTGCGCCCATGAAATGCTGGAGAGCTCGCGGCCCCTCTGGATTAAACTCCCACAGGCGAAGGGAGTGACGTTTGCCGGGCAATATTCAGCGAATCAGCATGACCTGCGTCACCTTGACCAGGCTGAGGTCTCCTTCTAAGAGGTCCCTATTGCGGCCCTGCAACAAGGGCACGTCTTTGGATAACCCCCAATCTAATCCTTTGTTGACCCATGACGCTAGCCGTGGTGCGGGACCCGAGTGAAAGGCAGGAGGCGCCACCCACTTGGTGCCCCTGCGAGCAGTGATATAGAACCATTCTCGTTGCCACAAGCCAAGCTCCTCTTGAAAAGAGCCCTCGGGCCATGGAGCATCAGCATTCTTGCTTATAACAGCGCCTCCGCACTCGGCGTGCCGTCCCTTGATCATCTTCGGCTCCACTTTAAAAGTCTTGAGCCATAATCCAAAGTGAGGGGTAACACGGAGGAACGCTTCACACACGACGATGAATGAGGAGATATGGAGGATGGACTCCGAAGCTAAGTCATGGAATTCCAGCCCGTAATAAAACAGCAGCCCCCTCACAAAGGGATCCATTGGGAAGCCTAACCCCCGAAGGAAGTGAGATATGAACACCACGCTCTCACCAAGCTGGGGACTGGGAATGGCCTGCCCTTGAGCAGGCAACCTATGCGAAATTTCGCCGGTCAAGAACTTAGCCTCTCTCAACTTTAGCACGTCCTCCTCCGTGGCGGAGGAGGGCATCCATCGGCCTTGAATGTCGAAACTGGACATTGTCGAAGGTCCAAAGCGCCTGGAATCTGGAGCCTAGGGTGTTGGAACTCGAGGCGATGGGCGAACTCGTTTGAGATTGGAAAAAGGAGTAAGGCCTTGGTCTCTTTATAAGAGGTTGAATACTAAGAGCCCTCCCCGTAACCGTTTGGGACTCGCCTTTAATCGAGGAAACGTGCTAATGGGCACGATTGGGTTACCCACGTTCGTATTGATGAGAATCCCGTAAAAGGGGGACACGATCTCTGCTATAACAAGACGTGCCAAGGAAACCGCCTCGCAAAACGTGCTGACGTGGAAAAGTGAAAACGATTCGAGTAAAGGACTTGGGCGTAGTGTGATGTCACGCTGCGGAATACGTCAGCAGATTAGATTTGTGTTAATATTATTCTCTCTATGGCAAAATGTGGAAACTTATTTTGCAGAGCCGAACACTATCCTTGGTGTTTAAAATCTTCTTGAAGAACTTGGAGGAGGAACCAGCCTTGCAATGCCGAAGACAATCTGCGCGCCGGACTCGTCATCATTGAAGCCTGGTTCAGGGGCTACTGAGGGAGTCCTGGATTAGGGGGTATTCGGGTAGCCGGACTATACCTTCAGCCGGACTCCAGGACTATGAAGATACAAGATTGAAGACTTCGTCCCGTGTCCGGATGGGACTTTCCTTGGCGTGGAAGGCAAGCTTGGCGATGCGGATATTCAAGATCTCCTACCATTGAAACCGACTTTGTGTAACCCTAACCCTATCCGGTGTCTATATAAACCGGAGGGTTTTAGTCCGTAGGACAACTTCATCATACAACAATCATACCATAGGCTAGCTTCTAGGGTTTAGCCTCCTTGATCTCATGGTAGATCTACTCTTGTACTACTCATATCATCAATGTTAATCAAGCAGGAGTAGGGTTTTACCTCCATCGAGAGGGCCCGAACCTGGGTAAAAACATCGTGTCCCTTGTCTCCTGTTACCATCCGCCTAGACGCACAGTTCGGGACCCCCTACCCAAGATCCGCCGGTTTTGACACCGACACCCCCCCTCACGGACGGCGATGACACGGTAGTAGACGTTCTGCGGTAACGATGCGGCGTCAATATTACTAAATACTCGGAGCGCGATAAAACCATGAGTTTTTTGCACGACATGGACACATGTGCTATAGGAATGATGGTATTTTTTTCATAATTTTTGGTGATGGAGAAGTATCCGAAAAATTCCCTCTACGCGGATTGCCCTTCGCGCGTCTACGGCTGTAGCCAGCGGCCTCCGGGGGCTAGCATGCCGCCAAATCTTGCGTAGGCGGCCTCTCACAAGTCTGTAAGTGTTGTGGCGGTTGCAAACGCCTGGCACGCGTGTCCGGGGTGTGCCCCCCTCACGGACGGCGCCGCCGCCGGCACCTGGAGGGGGGAAACGGACGCGTCGGGTCTACACGGAGGGGATCTTGCTGTGGGTCTGGCTCGGATGTTGCTCCAGAGTGTTCCTATGGGCTGACCTAACACAACCGGGTGGGGAGGTCCACTGGTCAAATCCCGTCCGTGCAAAGTCAAAGGGCTAGATCCCGTGGCAAACACTACAGGGTTAGGCGGGACGGGGGCACTGGGGGGTAGCATTGCCACCGGAGCGTTGCACCGGGCCCTCATACATGCGGGGTGGTGTGGTGGCATGTCCGAAGAGGCGGGACGCGTCTCCGGGGCACGGCGTCAATATTACTAAATACTCGGAGCGCGATAAAATCATGAGTTTTTTTGCACGACGTGGGCACATGTGCTATAGGAATGTTGGTAATTTTTCATGTATGAGTGCCCGGTGCGACGCTCCGGTGGCATTGCTACCCCCCAGTGTCCCCGTCCCGCCTAACCCTGTAGCATTTGACCACGCGATCTAGCCCTTTGACTTTGCACGGACGGGCTTTGACCAGTGGACCTCCCCACCCGGTTGTGTTAGGTCAGCCCATAGGAACACTCTGGAGCAACATCCGGGCCAGACCCACAACAAGATCCCCTCCGTGTAGACCTGACGCGTCCGTTTCCCCCCTCCAGGTGCCGGCGGCGGCGCCGTTCGTGAGGGGGGGCACAACCCGGAGACACGTGCCGCCTCTTCGTACATGCCACCACACCACCCCGCATGTATGAGGGCCCGGTGCGACGTTCCGGTGGCATTACTACTCCCCCAGGGCCCCCGCTCCTGCCGTGTAGACCTAACGGGCGTGGCTGCCGCCATGTCCCGGAGGGGGGAAACGGCCACGTCGGGCCGACACGGAGGGTATCTTTGGGTGGGTTGGGCCGGAATGGTGTTGGTGGGTGCAGCTATGGTCTGGGCTACGACAACCATGTGAAAAGGTCCACCGGCCAGACCCAGTCCGGCGGAAGTCAAAGAGCTAGATCCGGCGGTCGTCTGTGTTAGGGTTAGACGGGACGGGGTACTGGAGGGGGGGTAGCAATGCCGCCAGGAGTTACGTTGGGCCCTCCTACGCTTGTCTTTGGGCGAGGTGGGACTATTTTTTACAGTGTGTTGAGAGTCACACATATGCCGTAATAAAAAAATAAAAAATGCAAAGTATCTATGCCGACGGCTTAGCCGTCGGCATAGAAGCGCACATGTCCATGGATCGATGACGTGGCAAAGGGCCAGGACTATGCCGACGGCCAGGCCGTCGGCATAGGGCCGACCTTATCCCTTGCGGTTCGCCCCACCACCCATTCCCCATCTCCCCCTTCCTCCCCGACCCACACCCGCGCCGCCGCCCGCCCTGAGCACGCCACCGCCGGCCCCGAGCCCGCCGCCGCCCGCGCCTCCCCGCCCCGACCCCGCGCCGCCCCTCCCTGAGCCCGCCGCCGCCCGCGCCGCCCCGCCCCGACTCCGCGCCGCCCCTTCCCGACCCCACGCCGGTCGCCCTCACCGAACCCGCGCCGCCCCGCCCCGTCTCCGGCCGCCCCGACCCCGCGCCTCCCCGCCCCAACTCCGACCGCCCGCCCCGACCCCGCGCCTCCCCGCCCGCACTCCGGCCGCCCCGCCCCGACCCCGCGGCTCCCCGCCCCGACCTCGCGCCGGCCGCCCCGCCCCGACCCTGCGCCGGCCGCCCTGCCCGTACCCCGCGCCTCCCCGCCCCAACTCCGGCCGGCCCTCTCGAAGGTGATTTTTTTAAAGTTTTTAGTGTTTTTTAGTAATTTTGTAGCTAGTTAGATAGATAGTTAGATAGGTATTTAGGTAGGTATTTAGATAGGTATTTAGATAGTTAGATAGATAGTTAGATAGATAGTTAGATAGGTAGATAGTTAGATAGATAGTGAGATAGGTAGTAAAAAAAATTGGTTAGATGAGATGCTATATGTTGCATACCTTGAAAAAAAATTGGTGACGATGATGAATATGTGATGGCGATGATGAATATGTGATGACGATGATGAATATAGGTAGTAAAAAAATTTGGTTAGACGAATAGGTGATAATGATGATGATGAATATGTGATGACGATTATGAATATATTGTTAATGTTGTTAGTTTTTTTGCCTACATGATGCAAAAATAAATGAATGCATGTTTAAATGTTTTAAATATGCTCTATGAGTTGTGATGTTCTAATTTTTTGTTGCGATGGAATTTGCAGGCTTTGTGGTTTCGCATTTCATCGGAGTGACCGTTGTCCGACGCGTTGGTCCCCCTGAGCATGCCTCTGCTGTTCGACTACTTCCTCTACAGCCGAGGGTGAGCTACAAGTCCATCTCCTCCAATTTTTCATATCACTAGATTTCATTCGCAAGTCAACTGACGTAACCTAGGCGTCTCCCGTCTGAAAGGGTTGCATCGATAAATATGCATTCAATTGCATATTTATCACCGCAACTCTTTCGGATTGTCCTGCGTTTTCCATGGACAGCCCGAGGATGTGTAGATTGGGTATGTTCTCCATGTTCTATCCCGTTCCAAGACTGCATTCCGGTGGCGCCTCCCCATTGTTCTCCGGAGCACATTTTCTCGGCTATTTGCCGAGACGTGTATCTGGAGAACAGCGGGGAGGTGCTGCCGAAATTTTGTCTCGGGACGGGGTAGAATGGAGAACGTACTCAATCTACACATCCTCGGGTGGGATTAGGACCCATCTTTACCTATTAGAGATGTAGGTGGATTAAGCGTGGTAGAAACTGAAAATTTGATGTGATTAATTTAAGTGAATCCTTAATTATGTTGTGTGGGTTGCAAAAAAGCAGAGGATGGCAGATAATCAGTGGATGTACAGTGGTTTTATCCGTCGGAATCGAGTAACATTAGAGTGGATCGCGAAAACCGATGTGTATTTGAAGGAGATATTCCGTCGTCCAATGAGAATTATCCCACCATGCCCCTGTGCGACATGTGCCAGACGTCACCGTAGAAATCAGACGGACATGAGTGAGCACCTTCGCACGCACGGATATATGCCAAACTTTGACATGCCGTCGATAAACATAGCTGAGCAGGACCGTGGTAGAGAGGAGGTGATGCGACAACGCATCGATGGATATGAGGACGACGGGGTCAGGGACATGCTAGATGATGTCATTGTTGCAGAAACGGCAAATGCGACACCTTCAGAGAATGAACCGGAGGAGCCGGAGGCAACCGCAAAGGCCTTCTTGGAGGTCTTGGCCTCGTCGAAGAAGCCTCTTTATGCGGGTGCGAAAATATCTCAGCTGGGAGCCATCTCGCAACTGATTGCAGTCAAGGCTGAGTACGGCTGTAGCCAGAAATGCTTCGAAGCATTCCTGGGAGTATGGGCTAACAGCCTCCCTGAGGGTCATGAACTGCCGAAAAGCATGTACGATACAAAGAAAATCATGAAGGCACTCTCTATGGATTATGAGAAAATAGATGTTTGCCCGAAGAATTGCCTTTTGTTTAGGCACGAGTATGCGGATGAGAAGTACTGTAGGAAGTGCGGTTCGTCTCGGTACATTGAGGTGGTCGGTGAGGATGGTGAGAAAAAGCAGCTAACCATCCCCGTTAAGGTTCTTCGGAATCTTGATTTTATAAAAAGACTGCAGCGCCTTTTCCTCACGAAGGAGTCTGCCAAAATGATGAAGTGGCACAAGGAAGGTATAAGGTACAATCCAAAAAAAATCATGCATCCATCAGGAGGGGAAGCATGGAAGTCATTCGATGAAGAATACCCCGAGGAAGCAGCCGAGTCTGGGAATGTCAGAATAGCCATATCAGGTGATGGGTTGAATCCATATGGTATGTCGTCCAATCCATACAGCTGCTGGCATGTGTTTGTAGTTCCGCTCAATCTTCCTCCCGGTGCCCTAATGCAACGGAAGACCATGTTCTTGTCGCTCATCATTCCGGGGCCTGAATACCCGGGGAATCAATTGGGTGTGTTTATGCAGCGGCTTGTGGATGCTTTGCACCATTCTTGGTACTTTCCGAGGTTGACATACGACCGGGATCTGCAGAGAAATTTCTTGATGAAAGTTTGGTTGCACTATTGCATGCATGACTTTCCCGGCTATGCTCTATTCTGCGGATGGTGTACAAGTGGTAAGATGCCATGCCCAATGTGCATGCAGGCTCTGCGAATGATTTGGCTGAGTAAGGGTGGCAAGTATGTAGCCTTTGACCTGCATCGACAGTTCCTCCCTCCAGACCATCCAGACAGGGAAGACAAGAAGAACTTCATGAAAGGCCGGGTTGTTCATGAAGTAACCGAGATTCCAACATTTTCGGGGGCAGATGTTCTTGCTCAGCTAAAAGCTCTCAAGCCTAAAGTCAAAGGCAAAGCCAAAGCCAAAGCCAAAGGCTTCGAGGGATATGGTGAGACGCACAACTGGACTCACATTACCCCCTTCTCGCAGCTTCCCTATTTCAAGGACCTCAAACTTCCTTACAATATTGATGTGATGCACACCGAAAAGAATGTGGCAGAGTCCCTTTTCCACACGATCCTCAACATTCCTGATAAGACGAAGGATAACGTAAAAGCTAGAGCCGATCAACAGAGAGTTTGTGATAGACCACGCCTGAACATGAAGCCTCCCACGGGCGGTCGAAAAAACTGGTTCAAGCCAGATGCTGACTTTGTCCTTAAACCGCAAGACAAAAAAAGAAGTACTTATCTGGCTGAAACAAATTTTGAAGTGCACCGATGGTTATGCATCGAATATAAGTAAGGGAGTCAATCTTTCAACGGGCAATGTGACCGGCTTGAAGAGTCATGACTACCATGTATGGATTGAGCGGATAATGCCGGTGATGGTTCGAGGCTATGTCCCCGAGCATGTCTGGCGAGTGCTTGCCGAGCTTAGCCATTTCTTCTGCATGCTCTGTGCTAAAGATATTCTAAAGGGGTCCGTATTCCCAACGGCCTCATCACCGTCTTGCTGAAGTTATACTGGCCGGGGTTGTACTGTCCGGATCCAGTCAGGCAGCCGGACCATCGGATTTTTGCCACGAGCTGGGACCACTGGGAAGCGGCCCTCCACGCGGACCATGAGACCCATGCCAAGGCCGTGATCACTACTTTCTGGGTGAGTTCTCTTCAGAAGCACAAGTCCATTCTAGTTTCATGAATGATTTAACTCATGGCTTCTTCCATTCTTGTTTCATGCATGATTGTAAAAATTCTATCGAGTTCTTCCGGAGCACAGGGCTAGAGCGGACCAGATCGTGTTGCGCCAATGCAAGAAGAAGGCCCGCCAGATGCAGTACGAGGTGCGCTATGTGGCCATCTCCACATACTACCACGACGTTCTTGGTGTGAAGATGACCAAGGAAGAAGCGCGGAGGATGGGCATTACCTTGGAGAGGCCCGAGTTCTTGGCGGTAAGTATAAAAGATTTTTCATTATGCTTTCATATATTATGCTTTCATTACCTTGTGGTACATTATGCTTTATGCTTTATGCTTCCATAACACCAATTTGGACACACCTACATGCCATTATGCTTTTATTATGTAGGTGTGTCCAAATTGGTGTTATGGAAAAGACGAGTCCTGGGCGGCATTGGTGGATCTTTGGTGTGATGAGGCTGGAGCCTGGGCGGCTATGAGAACCAAAAATAATGCTAACCGAGGGACGGAGGGAGTACATGCTCAGGGAAACCGAAACCACTATCTCCACAAGGCAGTTAATGTATGACTAACCCCATTAAACATTCTTCTTCTTCTATTTACCATCACTTTCTTATGTATGACTAACCTCTGTTTGGTGGTGCAGGAGGAGAAACTGAAGCGGCCGCTGTCAGACATGCAGGCGTGGGAGATCGCCCATACGCGGAAGGACTCCAAGCCTGGCGAACCCCAGTACTACGGCAAGAAGACCGCGGGGAGGAACAAGGCCTACTCCTCAGCGTATCTAAAGTTACATCCTGACACACGTGACCCCATTGCGGCGCCTCTGGACGACAGGGCGGTGGTGAGCATGGGGCCCAAGGAGCACGGTCGGGAGGCGGTTCTCGATGCTTTGATCACTCCTAGTATCTCCTACATACAGCTTCGTCGGATCGACCCGAGCCTGAGCCAGCGCACGAGCCAGCCAGTGACTAGTGCACAGTCCCTCTTTCAGGAGCAACAATCTGTAAGTATTTTCCCTCTTATCTTCATTGCTCACTTTATTTACCGCATTTAGTAGTTTTACGAGTTCCATCATGTCATACCGTAGGCCTACCTGGAGTACACACGCCAGGATACCATGGCGTGGCATGAGAGGCTTTATGAACACCAAGTGCAGAGGGATAGCCAGATGAAGCAGGCTTTTCAGGAAATGGCGGGCGGCAGGTGTCCTCAGTTCCCTCCAGCACAATGCCCTCCAGCACAACCAGTGCTGCTGAGCTTTGAGGAGTTTGTGGCACAGAACGCTGGCCCCTCGCCGGTTAGTTCATCCACAATCTATTCACCCAAAGCATGTCATGCCTTTCAACACAGTCACATATCCCGTTAATATGTCTTTTCAACATCCAGGGAACAGGTGGATCTATCGTTGGCGGTGGTCTTCGCAGCACTCCGGACACACGGAGCCCGACCACTCCGATCCACGGAGGCGGAGGCGGAGGTGGAGGCGGTAGCGCTGCCACTAGCAGTGACGACATGGGCTTCAGCGGTCTTGGCGGTGACGACCTCCGCGGTGCTCGATGATGCTTGAGATGTGATGATGATGCTTGAGATGACTTGTGTGTGTTGATGATCATTTAGATGACTTGTGTGATGATGCTTATGCTTATGCTTGCGTTCGTTGATATGCTTATGATTGCGTTCGTTGATATGCTTATGCTTGTGTGATGATGATCTATTGTTGTGATGCTGCTTATGCTTGTGTGATGATGCCTATGCTTAAGTTCGTTGATATGTGCTGATATGTGCTGTTATATATGTGCTGTTATTTGAATTGAACTGATTTGAAAACAAACAGAAAAAAGAAAAAAATAATTAAAAGCAAACTATGCCGACGGCTATGCCGTCGGCATAGGGCTGGCGTGAGCTCCCAGCAGCTGACACGTGGCATCTATGTCGACGGCATAGTTTAAAAGTTATGACGACGGCTATGCCGTCGGCATAGATGCCACGCGTCAGCTGCTGGGAACTCTGTATGAAGGAATATGCCGACGGCTATGCCGTCGGCATAGTTTGAAACTAGGCCGACGGCTTAGCCATCGGCATAGCCCTGGTCCATGGCCAACGACAGGCCGCGACGTGGCACACCTATGCCGACGGCCAGGCCGTCGGCGTAGGTTTTGACTAGGCCGACGGCCTGGTCGTCGGCATAGGTGTGCCACGTGGCGGCCTGTCGTTGGCCAGACTTGACGGCGGCCGCCGTTAGGCGTGATAGTTGCCGACGGCCGGGGCCGTCGGCATAGATGTACGGCCCCGTCGGCGTATCATATATGCCGACGGCTTTTCTATGCCGACGGCCTCCCTGGCTGTGCCGACGCTTATGTTGCCGACGGCCCTATGCCGACGGGGGCTGTCGGCATATGTCTATCCCGACGGGACTCAGTCCTATGCCGACGACCCTGGCCGTCGGCATAGGGGGAGATTCCGGTAGTGTATTATGTATCACTTTCAAAAAAATAAGGTTGCAACATGCTCCCACTACTTCTTATTTATGTCTCGATAGTACATAATTTTGCTTCAACCACTGCCGGCTATGCTTCATCGCGAGCCGCCGAGATTTATGTTGTTTCGAGAGTGTCGGAGGAGATTCTACTATTATAAGTGAAGGTTGCAGCATGTTTCCAACCTTCCACTGCTTCTTATATTTTTCTTGATCATACATAATAAATTGGTTTAGACCACCACTGATCAGGCTTCATTGTCTCTCGCTTCCTTCTTACGGTAGTAATGTTTACTTCTACCACCACATGGTGTACTTCTTTTATTCTCATATACACATGATGCACACAGATCCATGTTATGATCTGTATCGGTTCTTTGGTAGGACAGCTTCATGATTTCTCTATTCATACCACAACCATGTCGTTTACTTTATTTCTCATATAATTAAGTTGTACACATACAGTATTATTGACTATTCCGTTTTTAGTAATGTGTAAATATGTGAAGGAGCACTGCTCCATACCTTGTGTTTGATGTATTTTTTTACCAGCTTTAATGCTTATATTGTTTGATCATATATCCAGGACATCTAATTAGACATTATTGTTTCTCACATATGTTACTATGGCAGTGAACTTTTACTTGAACCGCTGTTAGCGTATGCTTCGACCAACATTGAAATATGCTTCAAACATTCTGAGTGTTGCTTCTCCTGGTAAATTCGATAACCCATAGCTATCTAGGTAGGCAACCACGGGTATTCCTTAGTTTCAATGTTCGGTGCTTCGAATGATGGTGAGAAATGCTGAGAAAACATTGTTTCATTGCTTCCTATATAAAGAGTTTCCAAATATATGCATCCGCGGTTGGCGGAAATTTTTGGGTTTCATTTTTCAAAATTTCATGCTTCCACCCAACACTAATATTGCACCATTTGCACTATTTTTTAGCTTCATACCTCTATAAAAATGGAAGCATGACCGTACCAAATATATGCATCGAGGGTTGTTTGTTAGAATTGTTGTTAAAAGGCTTGTTTTTTAGTATACATTCCCTGTAACCCCCTTTTCCATAATTGCTACCGTGTTCTCAGTTCAGTCTCCACTACGAAGAAAGACAGAGCACCACATATGCTCAAGAGTCAATGGTGTCAGCCTAGCTGCTCCTCATCGGCCTCTTGTGGATCGTGATGTCGACACCAGCAGATTTGTTGGACAAAAGGAAGTCATCAAGGTTAGGTCGGACATGGTGGACGGAGCGGAGCAGGGAGGGACTGAGATGGGACCGTAGCGGCGGAGCGACATGGTGGATGGAGCGAAGCATGACTTTTATATGATGGAAGGCAAATTGAGCACATTTGTATTTCTTGGAATCATATCCCTAATATGCTTGAAGCATGTGTTATGTGTACAGGCGATAATGGTTATTTTTTATAGAAGCATGTCTTATTTTGGTTAGAGCAACCCTCTAGTCGATGGATTTTGTTTTCATTAGGTAGAAAACAAATTCCTATTAATTGTATCAAGTTCAGGTCACTTTGGGAGCAAATTCATCGATAAATGGAAGCAGGTTTAATTCTACATTACATTGGAATAAAATGTCTTTGATGTCCAACCAAAGTCATAGGAAACTCATGGAAGCAAATTTAAATAACAAAGGAATCAAGATATGCCTTATATGGAAGCAAGCAGCCTAACCTGAAAACTAGGATTCAAGATTTGCTTCCTAATCTTAACGAAACAAACAGCCTGATGAAATCAACAACAATTTCTCACGTGATTTACGGAGGTAGTTGCTATGGAGAGATATGCTTGCTTGATCTGGAGAACCATCAAACGAGGAGAGAGGCCAGAGTGATGGAAGCAGTTACGAAGCAGCAATAAATTAGCAATGGAAACCTCATTATCCCTCGCATGGCCTAGGTGCCAAATCAGACATACAGCCTGCTTCCATCCGACGGTCTATGACTAGTCTGATAGATGCAAACCATCAGTAGTTTGATGCCTAGATGTGCCCAAAGAAGATTGTGTGATTTTGTCGTAGTTGCGGCCTGTAGGATGTAGCGACTTCTATTTCTGAAACAGGCACAGTCTCAAGCGCCTTACCATCCATAGTTTTAGAAAGTTCTACTGGAGTGCCTCTGCACCCTTCTGCTGCAGAATTCATATGCAATAGTATTTGTGGCACTTACACCCGATTGATCTGCCTACGACGCCAAGGACCAGCACACGAGGGAGAGATACCCTGCCACCGGCGACGCCGCACAGACTTCGCCCCAACCACGCCGTCTGACAACAGCAAGGAAGGGGAGAGGGAGGACAGGAGACGAAAAACGGTTACAACGTTAGGACTCCCATGGCACGGACGGGGTACGTCGCGTGAGCGGGAGGGGTGTTTCTGCAAAACATGCGCAGGGGTCCTCCATGAACACGTCTGTAAGACGATTGAAAATTAATGTGAATTATTTTGTGAAATACCTTAGACGGGCCCGCACTTATGTATCTCCGATTCTCCGTACAAACACACAGCGGCAGCAGTCTTCCTCTTCATCTCTCTCAAAACGAACGAGCCGCAATCTAGGGACTAAGGCCGGCCAAAGCCCCCGCGCGGCAGCCATGGACGACAAGACGGAATCCCTGCCGGACGACGCGCTCGCCCAAATCCTCCGCCGCCTGCCGCCTCGCGACCTCGCCGTGTCCCGTTGCGTGCGCAAGGCGTGGTGCGCCATCGTCGACGGCCGCCGCCTGCTGCTCCCCCACCTCCTCCCGCGGGCTGTGCGCGGCCTCTTCCTCACCTACAGCGACCACGCGCGCCCACGGCCGCGCTTCTTCGCCAGCCCCTGCTCCACGCCGATCCACAGCGATCTGAGCTTCCTGCCTTGCTGCGGCGGCCGCTCTACAGAACTCGTGGATCACTGCGGCGGCCTCCTGCTGCACCGTGACTGGAGGACCCTCTGCGTGATCAACCCCGCCACCAGGCGCTGGGAAGATCTTCCATGGGAGGACGACGGCTGCGACGCGTACCTTGCGTTTGACCCTGCCGAGTCGCTGCACTATCAGGTGTTCTCCGTCCCTTCCGACCCCGAGAAGGTCGTACTGAACCCACACGATGAGTTTGAAGCGGATTTGATCGAATGTCCACCATCCACCTGGACCATAAACGTGTTCTCCTCCAGCACAAGGCAGTGGCAGAGGAGATCGTTTGTCCGTGAAGCCGAGGCTCCGGAGACAGTATTACATCCAATATCCATGCCATGGAGCCGCCAGATGGGTAGGCGAAGCGTGTACTGGCGAGGATCACTTTATGCGCACTTTTATGGTGTGTTCCTTGTGAGGTACTGTAGTTTTCTAGCACTAGTTCATCTTTGCAGAATCTCTTTTAATTTCTAGCACTAATTTTCTATATTTATCTTGGAAAAGGTTTCTAATGTCATCTTTGAATGAATTGACATTTTTATAGGTTAT